>KB673102.1:0-23648 GCA_000349145.1 Anopheles dirus | reverse complement strand
AAAAATAGCCTTTTAGGTGTCAATTGACACCATGATTTGCACGAAAGGAGTATTCGGTCCATTTGACCGTAAGTGTTAACTTCAGTGCTTTAGCGGCAAAAAAATTGTTAATTTTTTGACAATCATTATTATTTTAAAGAAAAGAAAGTTTAGCTACTCTTTGCGCGAAGCACAACACGCGTTGTCAGTATGAATAATCATCTCTAAAATGAAAGTAAAATTAGTCAGCAGTTTCTAATAATGCATTTGTCGAAAAGCTCAAGATCTAGTCGGAGTCGGAGTCAATTAATTAGCGTACATTAGTTATTCATTTTTTGCCTCATTTTCACCATCTCACTATGAGCTGCTGCAACGCTATGGAGTGCAACCGCGTGTGAAGTGCAATGTAGCCAAATAATTATTCAACAGTATTAATTTTCAACTCATGGTGGCATGTGTGGGTGTGTTCAAACTTTATGCATTGATGCTTTCATTCCAACGGATGGAGTTATATCACCCTACAGGATCGCCAAGGTTCGAAGTAGAGTAGTACCGCATGGAAAACACGTATTGATCGATTAATATCTACACTCTCACGCTGGATCGTTATGCAGCGTCTCACCTTGAATCGATCAAGTTCATTAACGAACTGTATTTTTGTTCAAATTATTCCAATCCACGGATAAGAAAAACGAAGACAGGAGTCGAACTAAAAACCACAGCATATAGAAGAGTTTGATCATGGTAGCGGGAAAATGATTAATAATATCACCGCTGCGTTGCTTGTGGTCCGATAGTAAAAGTGAGAAAGTTAGTAATTATCTGCATCCGGATGTGTTGTCACCACCTCGCCTACTGGCCCGTGTGTATAATCAGTCGATGGTAGCAAAGACGACGGCGGTCTGTGAAGCGCTTGTTTATATGCTGTAATATATCAAACCGGCGGATTGAATTTGTCATCGTTAGCAACGGCATGCAAAAAAAACAATAGTTTACCACCATTTGGTGGTGTTTTGTTTGAAGAGATTGATGATAATGTTAAAATTTTATTTAGTATTATTCACTTTATTTGCATAATAAATTTTAGTACCGAATTTTTTAGACAGTTGTAATAAAACCTAACGGAATGGGAAATTCAGCTCCTGCAAGTTGCTGATTAGCCTGTATATTTCCACGTTCACTTAGCAGCATTATTATCTTTTTCTGTAGCATTAGCAAATGTGTCCAATCAAGAAATGAAAACTTCACTTTCGATGCTATAACATTCATATAGGCAACGTTGCAACCGTTCAGACAAGTTAGTTTCCTTACAGCGGTCGGCATATCTCAGAGTGTGTCCACCGAATATGTATCAGTAGATTCATCGAATGATCTAGGAACCGCACTCACGTTGGAGGCGAATGCTCCGAGTGGAACCTGGCGCAGAACGAATGAGAGAGAGAGAGAGAGAGAGAGAGAGAGAGAGAGATAGCGCCAGATTAAAAAAATCAAAACTCTCCAAAATATAAGCAGCCCATGATAAAAGCTTGTTTCCGTGGACAAAAGAGCGAACGAAGAGTATCAGATTGAACAGAGCCAGCATCAGAGGAATGAGCAGATAAACAGAGAAAGAGGGCGGTAAAAGTAGCAGCAGTTCCATCGGATCAATCGGTCCGAAGATATTGCTCCCTATAGAAAGAGAGAAGACGCACCTGAAGGACGTACTTGGAGGTGGCGGCTGTGTGTGTGGTTGCATGACTTTCTCAAAGGCCAGATGAAATTGCCCGAAAGTCATCCTACCTGCCCATGTGTCCATGGAGTGCCCGAAGCAGGCAGGCTCACGGATCGGATAACGAGCTCCGCAACATCGACTCCGTGACGGATAACGCGAAAAGATAAGCCATACTTTTCCGCCGCTCTGGGTTGTGTGTGCGTGTTTGGGATGGTTTGTTTTTAATCTGCTCCGCTTCAAGTTTTTGGTCGTGGAGCCTACACACGTAGGCGGTTCCTCCTTGCCTGGCCCTGCATCGAACCTGCACACCTCCCACCGGCACGCTCGGCTACTTATTTTGCAACACTTACTAGGCGACGAGGTGCGTTTTTGGCGCGTTCCCTTCGTCCGATAGCTAGCACTCGCGAACGTCGGGGCGTCGTCGTCGTGCGTGGTGAAAAGCGCACAGCGAAGCGGAGGCACGTTTCATGCCGTCTCTGCTCCCGCTGGTCATTACGAGCCGTCAGGAGAGAAACACGCCGGTGGGGTGTCGAAACGCTGGCGAACTAGTAAACGCAGCTAAAAACTGGCCGCAGATGCACGATGGAAGGATAGAGTGAACAGAGCGGCATGATCCACACCTGAACCGCTCGCTCGCGAGCCTCGTGCGCACTTTTTCGTTTCTGGTTTATCTCGGCTTTTTTTTTTTTCTTTTCTTTCTTTAATTTTCTTTCACGGTGGATCGCTTCGGGCTCCACCGGAACGGCCGCGGTCCGTCAGCGGTAGCGGTCGACGTGAGCGGTTAGTTCGCATTCGGGCCGCGATCGTTCAACATTCCACGGATTCGAGCATTGAACGAAACAGAAATCCGGGAACTAGCGAAACACGACGCAAACGGTGCAGGAAGGAAGTGATAGAAATGAGCCATCGGAGGCGGAACGCGCGAGGGCCAATAGCTCGGAAAGCTGTACAGGAAAATGTGACGATCTAGGTCATGTGTGACTTTTACGTACGGCTTTGCAGTAAACAATCCAGTCCGGGCTGGTTGACGAAATTGTTTGTGTTGTGTATAATCAAGCATTGCATTGATACGACTCGGTTACCGGTGTGGTGATACAAGTGAAATGCATACGATGCACAGCAGCATACTAGCAGACGCATCTCGTGATCGCTATAAGAGTGTAGAGTGAATAGAATTACCGTCGAATTTTGGGCGCCGGTGCCAATGAGCCGTTATTAGGCATATTTTGTTCGATTGCACCAGCAGTGGTGCTCGATTGGGCTAACATTTTTCTAACGGTACCGTCAGGCTGAAGTGAGGAATTGTTTTTTTTTTCTCATATGTGTGTGCGGCAGACAGGCGCGCCAGCAGATCGTTAGTTCAACGCTTTTGCAAAGTGTGAAGTGCCCCGGCGTGCGCCTGGCACAAACGCGAGCGCAACAACAGGGATTAACAGTTAGCTTTTGAATTGCTGCAAATTGGCCGCTGGCCTACCTAGTGCGTGTGCTTCGCGGTCCAGAGTACAGCGAGGGGAGGGCAAAAAAACAACATAACGTCGATCCGGGAAGGGAAGGATTCGAAAACACGTTCCGTTCGTTCGAACGATCGTTCGAAAGAAAGCAAAAATACGCCAACATTGTGTATGTGTGCGAGTGTGATTGTATATGTGCCAGACCTGGAAACCTTGGCCAGTGGAGGGTTGATGGATGTGCCCGGTGGATGTTTTATGGTTTGATATGTGAAAGTGCTGCTCTCTCAGAATCGGTGCGCTGGTCAATGATTACCGGTGGCAACGGACAGAGTATCTACTTTTGAGTGCTGTTCCGTGATCGTGTTTCCGGCTTGACGACCATGAGCTTGCTGGACGATCGGCGAGGATTGGAGTCGTTGCAAAGTTCGTACAAATGCTACGACGGTATACCAACGCCCAGTCCCATCGGTGGACGGACGATACACGATACCGGTGGCGGCGAAATGGGAGGAGGAAATGGGTCCGGATCTGGTTCCGGGTCGGGATCTAGCGATCGACGGCAGCTGGCACGACGCCGCACACTATCGGGACAGCCTTCCAACAACCTCAACAGGTCGCCGTCGATCGACAGTCTGGTCGAATCGTCCGACCCGGCTGGCTCCGACGTGGACGACCCGGCCGAAGATGACATGGAGCGAATGTCGGACTCGGATTCGATCGCCGAAATCGGTCGCATCACCGGGCAGATCCGTGTTGACGTGCATCGACGCAGCGACCTGGACGACGTGAAAAATGTGCAACCACTGGACGGACCGGTAATCAAAGCGTTCCTGGAGAAATCGCACGAAAAGTGCGAGTACACAAACTGCGGCTACCGAAGGCGACAGGAGTCCGGCCACGACCTGGACGCGGAACCAGACATCGTTTTGGCGGAGGAAGTGTCGTCGGCAGCCGGACATTGCAGTCGGAAAGCGATACCACCAGCGTCGTCCGGTATGGGGAGTCATCACTTTAACACCACCTCCCCGCTGTCGTCGTGTCCTTCCTCACCCAACGCCAACCCATGCCAAGCTGTCTCATCGTCTCCGTCGACGTCCACAATGGATACGATTTCCACCAGTGCCAATAACCCCACCAACAGCAGTGGTACCACCAGCAACAGCGGCACCCTTACCAGCACCGGTTCTATTTCCGCCTCCTTGAAGAACCGTCGAAATAGTATCGCCAGTTCCGGGTCCGTCGGGCGCATGGAAACCATAATCGAGGAGCCGATCGAGCCGAAGGTGTCGGTGAAGGAGATTCTGGCACGCTTCGAAACATTGCGCGAGGCAGCCGAGGTAACCGAAACGCAACTTGCTTTATGGAGCATCGCTCCACCCATCAACCGACGCAGCCGGACGCTAGCTTCGAAAGTGGGCATGGCGACGTGTTTGCGTACGCACGGGAAAGAAGCGTCTCAACAACTTGCTCAATGTGAATCATGTGCTGCTGGCGATTCCTGTTTCGTGGCGAGGAAGTAGCAAAAGCAGATCATAAATCGTTTGATTTCTTTTCTCCGTTTTTCCCCCTTATACCCTCGTCCTCTTGTCTTCCTTTACTTCTCGCACGCATTCAACTCGCGTTGCGTATTGGTAATGCAGACGAATCGATCATTAATTTTCCATTTCCCGCCCTGAACGGATGGGAGGGCTCCAGGGCCAAAGCGCGGACCTGCTGCTGCTGCACAACTGGCGGAGTAGGTCTGTAAAAAGTGTTCACGTCCCAATCGCTTTCTCAATGCATGCAATACTTCGCCATGCTCGCGCTCGCGCAGCAAACACATCATTCGCACACAAGCGAGCGAGATTTCTCCTCCAATCGATGTCCACGCACTGGGGCAATCCGATCCGAAATCCGATCCGCAGATGCGCCTAAAGTGCTTTTGATGGAGTCGCCGTCTGGTCCACGTTTTGCCGATGCGATCGGCGGGGGTAGCAGCAGTTTCATTATACAACTGAGTTTCCCGGTTGGTAGCTTATGGAGATGCTTTTCATGGTGTTTTTTTTTGTTTTCTATTTTGCGCAATTGCCTCTTCCCAGAGGAAATTCGTTGGCGGTGGCGGCGGGACTGCACACGCATGCAAAGTGTAGAGCACCAACGCAAACAAACGGCCGGCCGGGAACTTCGGATCGATCGCGGGAGAAGAAACAACGGCAAGTAATTTAAAAGAAAAGCAAAAAAGCGCGTAATCGATTCTGCGGTTAATGCACCTTCGCGCATTTTAATGTTTGTTTTTCAATACCAAACACCACCCCTCCCCCCTCCCTCAACACAAAACATTTCTACAGAAGCCAGCCTCTCTTGTCTCGTGTTTTCTGTTATTTTGGTATATTCTTCGGGCCGCAGCTTTGCTTAAAATTCCATTTTGCCTTCGGAAGAAAACAAAACACATACTCCTTCCGATCGGTGATTGCGGTGCGGCCTGAGAGCTGAGCTGGTTTGTGTGGTTTTATCGCACTTTTCCCAAGGGTACCGTTTTGACCCGCCCCAACGGTCCCATCCCATCCCCTCCCCCCGGATTCGCGCCCTCCTCAGGAGGAAGATGTAAATTCATCCAAATCATCTTCCGTTAAGCGGGAGAAAACTCAATTGAATTCCGGAACGCTACAACGGCAGCATAAACATCGGGAAGCAACACCAGAAGGGGTACCACCACCAACAACTCCAGGCCCCGGCCGAGAAAAATATCTCAATCGACCTCGATGCAGGCATTACCTTATCATTGAGCTAGATTGGGTAGACAGGTGAAGCAGCAATACGATCGATGCTGTTTTGAATGAAGTACACATGCGTATGTTGTGCATGGGCGTGTGTATGTGTGTGTACGTGGTTATGTGAGCATGAATTAGTTTGCTTTTTAAAATCCTCATGCTCATTTCATTCGTCCCGCATGCAACGGGAGTGGTGCTGGAAACTAAAACTTCATTCCTGGAACCCGTTTCTATTTTCGGCTTGTTGAATGTGCTTGAAAGATATTCATCGCTAATTATTACCTACCTTCAGCAGAAAACGCAAGACATGATGGATGGAATATAAATCAATTATTTCTTCTGCAAATCCATCAAGATGAGTTTAATTATGTATCTCTTCAAGTGAATCTTTTTTTTCCCTTTCTCTCTCTCTCTTTCTCTCTCTCCTCTACCTTGTCCACAGTATGCCGCATGGGCACAGTTCTGTGACATAACGTTCCATAATATTGGAAAAGATAATTCAAAAGTGCTCAAAAATGTCATCATGCACTTATCGGGGTGACCCCCATCGGTGGCGTCCCTCGAAACGGCGTACACTTACGTGTCTGCTCTACCCCGGACGCAGGCCACTTACTTCGCTCTAAGGTTGACCAAATACCGCACACGCATTTGGAAAGTTCAACGCTTGGTGGTGAAAAATTATTTATTTATGCGCCCATACTAATGGCACATTCGAAATGGTCTGTTTACCGTCCGCAAGCAAGCGAGCAAGCGGATTGGCTGAGTCTTGGGTGAAAAATGACTCTTTCTAGTATCATAAATAAAAAAAAACCGCCTCATTTTCCATCGTTTCACTCATCGTAGTTTTTGTTGCTTCGTTCGCTGCGATAATCAGTGAAAAAGTGATTGTAAACCCAAACGACACCACACCGCGATAATCGCACAACAAGGAAAAAAGTGCACACTGAACACAGTGACTAGCGCGGTACGGAATGGTGTAGCTTGAATCCATTCGTCTTCCTGGTGTCGCGTCGCGCGGCCTTTTCACTCAAAGATCCCCGGCAGTGACGATCGCGCACCTTATAAAACTTTTCACCGGCGGGCCTTTTCCCCACCGCTTTTCTTTAATTATTTTTGATGCTCCGCTCTTCATCGATTTAACCCCGCAGGCCATTTTGTTATATGCCCATCGGTTGTAGGGACAATTTTGCGCATTTCACAAATTGTTTACTTTCTCCGGAATGCGACACACGCGTGAAAATTAATGGCCGGCCAAATGTTGCATTGTTGCCAATCTATTGCGCTGCTTACGAAACGCTGCTGCAAGATGTGCTACAAATTACCGGGGAATACGCTATATGTCAATGGCTAAACTAGAAGGATGATTACGTCGGCGCTGTAATAAAATAGTGCCAATCCAATTCGTAATGCAGATGTGGATGTATTTTTTTAGGAAGTTGTGAATTTCGCGAACCCTCACTGCTTATTATGGCTCACATTCCACTTTTAGTACAAATATATAACATACATCTCTCAGGCCAACACTCAATGTTGGTTAAATATCGATCTAAATCTGTCAGTAATGTTCTTGTAGCCCAGATACACAAGTCACAGGCGTTGGGTTCCTGTATGGGTTCCTGCCATTCGACTACCACTTGTTTTGATCCTTGCCAAACGCTGTGAACGGAGTGAATCGTATCGTTGAGCTTATGGGCTCAAACGATGAAAATTGCTCGTACATTGCTCGGAAGATGGGAAAAAGTTGATATTGGGAGATAGAAGAGATATTGGGAGAACAATATCTGTAACTATTTTTCACACGCCACGGGATGTGTGCCACAACTGGTGAAGAAGCCAAGAAAGTAGATGAATATATTTCACAATGAAGCTTTTAGAGGAAAACACACTGGTAACTTGCACATCCAATACGCTTTACTAAACACTTTGTTGACGGGGACGGACATGTCCGTCCTCGCTCAGCCGAACGTTGTAGACGGAGGACGGACATGTCCGTGCTGACGAGCGGCGCATCGATGTAAGACGCGCGCACGAGCTAGTAACAACTAACTAACACTACTTGGCAGGACGTAACTACAATAACGTTGATTTGGACAAACTCTAAGCTCTCCAGCACCTAATACAACAAACGCATGCGGTGATACCAGCCCGTTCTGGCTGAAAAACGCCCGTCAACAAAATGTTAACCTAATTCACTCATTGAGCCTTTGTAACCCTCGTTTGAACATGTCCTTAACATAGCTATATCACCTGTAAATTGAGAATAAAACGAAAATGTTAAGAGATAGATAAAAGTTATGTTCCGTAAAACCAATTACAAAAGACAAATGTAGTCAACAATACAATATGTTTTTCGATGTTTTTATGATTTTTTCAAAAACTGATTGTTGATAAACAACGCCGATGTCGATGGATGGTTGACAGCTAAGTTGGGATGAAAGTAGCCCCATCTTCTGTATCCATTTGGTTCCCAACTGATCTAGACGTATGCACTCAGCCGAGTGAGGCAACGACCGCAGGACGAAGGCGATGACCGGGGCAACGTGAAGGCTAAAGGAGCGTGATAAGGGGAGTGAAACCTTGTAGCAATCGGACAGTGGACGAGAACACGTTGAATTTTTTTAATTTCTCTTAATCTTTTTTACACGTAAATTGGAAATTCAACCAAAAGCAAACCAAACGTAATAAAGTAAAGTTATTAAAAAAGCGAATTCGATCGTCTGAGATTGTTACCCTGTTGCGTTGCAACACTGATACTATTTTTCGTCATGATCAAAATCGCTCCATGTAACATATTATACGACAATTTATGAAAAATGTTTTTTTAACGAAACAAATAATCGTTTCAAAATTGAAGGCAGTTTTGAACGATCTTGTGCATACTCTCTATAGCGAAACCTTATCAAGGAGCAACTTCAAGAATGTGTACTGTATTGTATTTATCATTTTTCACGTCCCTTGTTCCATAATCCATGGGGGAAACGCACCATTAAGTATACCGCATTTACATAACTTCTGTTGATGTAATCTGACAAATGGAGCGGAAATTTCGTTCACCGCGAACGGAAGAAAATTTAACTTAAGCTAACCGTGTCGCGATGTTTGCCTGGGTGGCCGAAGACGAGAGGCGCAAGATAAAGCTGTAAAAAGTGTGTCGGGTCTTTACTAGCTTCCCCTTGTTTTGCAAATTTGACCCTCGGGTTGTGTGATCAGTACACAAGCCCCCGCCGGTTATTACTGTGCACTCTTTTTGAATGCTTAAATGTGCTGTGCTTTATGGCAGCAAAACTATGTTACACGCATTCATAAAAAAAATACCTTACATGTGTGCATGGTTGTGAAAGTGGGTACTACGGTGAATACGTACATTTTCATACGTTCCTGACATTTAACCTCACAAATATGCATGTTATAAAGAAAGCATCAAATGATGAAGCTGCTAGCAAGCTTTCGATCATGCCTGAGAAAGCGTATATTTGCTGTACACACAAACCTGCTCACTAACGTCTAACGCCTCACTAATGGAACTGAAACGAGTGGGGAATAGCTTAAAGCATTCGGCTTATGTAAACCCACTACTAAACGCTCATCAATGTATGCTTGTCAACTAATAATTGCAGACCCAATCGAAAGGTTCGACCATATCGTCCGGAGTGCGGGCGGCCGCGGCAACCCTCAATGTGCCGCTCGAACGATTGGAAACATCGAACGTCAACAGTCCCGGATCACCGAATCAAATCTCACCGACCGAGAAGGGTCATCATCTGCATCACATGGCGGGCCACCCGGGCCACCTTCCCCACCATCACCACCAGCAGCTGCTGGACGAGTTCGAGGATATGCACATCGATCATGGAATGCCGGAATCGTCTTCGCCCATGATGGGTGGCTTCGGAAACGAACGTGGACACGGCGGTATTGGAGGCGGCATGAAGCACGGCGGCAACGGACATCAGCAGCAACAGCAGCAACATCACTCCCCCTATGGCGAGCGAAGTCCGGGTGAGGGACCGGGTCGCGTCGGTAGTGGTGGTGGTGGTGCCGGTAGCGGAGGCATGATTGTTAACCACAAAAACTCACCCATGAGTAACGGCAACGGCAACTACAGCGATATGCACATAGTGGCGAACCACGAAAACGATTCGTCCCCTACGCAAACATCGCTGACCAAGCATTCGTTGTTGCAGTTTGCATTGCAACACTTCCGCACGGAGTAAGTACCCACTGATACGTAACACCCTAACCAGGCGGATTCGATCGAAATCGAGGAATTCGAGGAATGCTGGCGGTCGCGGCATTTCAGTAGCAGCAGCGAACGAGTTTAACGGTGCTGTAACTTTGACTCTTCCAGTGACGAATTCAAGTCGAACCGGTCGGATAAACGGGCCATGAGAAACCAGCACGCGGATCTGGTGAAGTGGCAAGGTTATCCACTGCGGGCTCCCCTTTTGCGGCTGCCTTCCGATTTGACACCACTGGCCCTGGAGTGCTTCGATTGCGTTCTGCGATATTGCGGAGATCTTGCGGTCGATCCGGAGCTGTCCGAAGTGAAATGCGTGTACACGGTGCTCATGGTATGTCTATCGCAAATCTAGCACCATACGCTGCCGAGCAAACGAACTTACATTCTTTCTCCACAGCACTGCCACAAACATCTGGCCCTGCGCGATGAGGTTTACTGCCAGCTTATGAAGCAAACGACGGCCAACCGATCGGCGTGTCCCGATTCGGCCCAGCGGGCCTGGAGGCTGTTGAGCATACTGGCCGCCTACTTCGGCTGCTCGGATGCTTTGCGGCCCTACCTGATCGAACATCTGACCTCGGCTGCTTCGGATAGGCGTCGACCGTGCCACGGTACGGCAGCTGTTTGTCTCACGAATCTTCGCAAAACGGCACGTTGCGGTGGTCGCAAGAACGTGCCGAGCGTCGAGGAAGTTACCGCTGTATCTGCGGGCAGGTATGTGTCGGTCAAGACAAAGACACACAAGCAGTAAATGATCGTATTATTTTCGGTTCACGTTGCAGGTCGGCCCGTCGGCAGATCTATCGCTTGCCTGGTGGCGCCGAGCGTATCGTCAATACGCGCTGCTCGACTGTCGTCGGCGATGTCATAGCGGAGTTGTGCTCACTGCTCGGCATCGAATCGCCCGCAGAGCAACAAGAATTTTCGCTCTACTGTATAGTACAGGGGGACGCCTTTACCATGCCGTTGGCCGCGGACGAGTACATCCTCGACGTCACGACCGAGCTGCTAAAATCGGGCCAACCGTTCTACCTGATCTTCTGTCGGTCGGTGTGGCACTTTGCGCTCAAGCGCGATCCGGCGCCGACTCCGCTCTACATAGAGGTGCTGTTCAACCAGGTTGCACCGGATTACTTGGAAGGGCTGCTACTGGAGCTGCCTAACGGCGGTGCACCCAGCCCGGACTACGTGCGCGACATGGCGCGTATAGCTGCGATCTTGCACCGTGCAGCCGATCTGAACCATCTGCCGGCAATGAAGGAAATCAAATTCCTACTGCCGAAACCGGCACTTTCGTTGCGCGAGCTCCGTCCCGCGCAGTGGGTCGCCCTGGTCCAATCGGCCTGGCCATCGGTTGCCGGTTTGAGCCCGATACAAGTGAAAGCACAGTTCCTGAACGTACTCTCGTCGTGGCCACTGTTCGGCAGCAGTTTCTTCGCCGTGAAGCGAGTGTGGGCTGACGAAAATCCGATGGAAGAGCCCAGCCCAATGTGGCGCGAGCTCATTCTCGCCCTTAATCGGCGCGGCGTGCTTTTCCTCGATCCAAATACCCACGAAACGATGCAGCATTGGCCATTTAATGAAGTGATTTCAACGCGAAAGGTAAGCACACGATGCGACGCCAGTGCACTGAACTGGAGGTAGATAACTGACTTCCCGATCGATTTTCATAATTCGCAGGTACGTTCAGAGGATGGTGCACTGTTTCTCGACATGAAGGTGGGCAACCTGCTGCAACAGCGTGTCATCCGTGTACAGACCGAGCAGGCGCACGAAATTTCGCGATTGGTACGTCAGTATATCACAATGGCTCAAGCCCAGCAGCGCGATCGAAGAGAATAGAATCCGGAAGACATTGGCCAGATTTAGGTGCAAAGATATAGTTAGTTTTAACATTTGCTAAATACATACGTTAGGTGCAGTTTAGTTGTACGTTAAGGTATTGAATATAAATATACAATTCGTATGCTTATTGTACTTATTGGGTGAAAATGCAGTCAGATGGATACTGTCTTACATGTAGCACTAAGAAAACTTCGTTTGTACCAATCAATTCACAAATGCGAACAAATACACAACACACGTATCACGCTGTATTACTTATATTTTTCTATATTTTGAAAATATATGCATTTTATATAAAATGAATTTTCTTTTCGAGGTTTGAATGACTTTTTTGTATTTACTTGTTCACTTTGTTATTACTATTTTTTTATTACACGCCCATTGCACACTTTGCGCGTTAATCTACCGTAATCGCACGCACCCACGTTTTGTCGATGGCATCGCTATCACAGTCCTCGGCGAATTCATCGCCGAGATCGTGTTCTTAGCTTCCGACTCTTTAGGCAGAATAGAGTCTTGGATGCGAAACGTCGAACTTGGAAGATGCTCACAAGAAGATGAAGTTTCTCGTCATCAGTAGTTGGCACGGAACGGCGATCATGCATGGTCGTCTTCACTTGTGGAATCACTTGGAGTACACCTGCAGCAACGCTATGATGGCTGTCAGGCCCCAAAAGCAACAGTAGGCGTTTCCTTTCGTCATATACGGCCATCTCAAGACTACGCACAACTCCGCGATTTGGACGTACATTATAGTGCCTATCCAGATACTATACCAGAGGGATTTTCATTCAAAATTGGAGATCCGTTCTGGATCATGTAATCAAAGGGACGTTGATCACACGCCCTGATCCATGCAAAAATCCAACTATAACAGTGCTAGAAGCACCGTACAAAGGAGGTGATACCCGCAGGTGGAGGGTCTCGTGTGTAGCGGAGGCCTATTAGCAAGGTAGTATAATTTTTGTTCTCCCTTGTCAAAAAGCACACACACACACCATGCAAACAGCAAAAAAAACATACTATCTTGCATTTGTTTGAAGAGATAGAACATCTAATGACATCTAAGCATCTCCTGATAGTGCGACAATTGATTTTGTTATTTGTTATTTGTTATTTTTTATTGAGTTTCAATGGACCTATAGTGGCCCCTTTGAAGCGTGTCATAAACATACAATATACAGTTCAACGCGTAATGGGCCGCACAAGACGTATACGATTAACAAAAACGGTGCGAGACAAAGACGGTTCAAAACGTTCACATACGGCGTTGAATTCACGACACATGGACAGGAACGGATCAGACGAATACGGCGTGCCTCTACGTCAAGTAGGGTTCGAGTACGGAGCGATCACGGCAGGACGTACAGCGATAGCTGCGAAAGCAGCATAGGCGAGTCGATCCGATTGTCCAAAAGTGATCTTCCTTCCTTTTCCTTGTGGCTTCCTTTTGTGACAATCCTTTTTTCGAGTTGTTCTACACAGATCAATTGATTTATAGAAGCAAAATCAAATTTTCAACTATCAAACTCGATTATTTGTGGCCATTTTATTCTTCTCATTTATTTTCTTGCAATATCAGATGCAACCAACGCCTCGCCCAATGGATGTAAAAAGTATGTTTAATGCCGATAACACAGATAAGTCGCTCGTTATAATTATTTAAGATTGGCCACCAATCGGTAAACTTTAAAAAAAGTTAAAACCCCAGCGACTTATTCGAATTTGACGTCCATACTTTGGAAGTTAATTTCTTTCCACGTTCAAGGTATCGTCTTAAGCTAAATTTTTGAGAACGACTTTTCCCTGATTATTTTATCACTCGTGTGTTCAATCCGAAAGATCCTTCATTCTAATGGTCTGAAGATCACGTGCTTGAATGTTATGATTAAATTATTGTCGTTTTATTTAACTTTTGCCAAGTTAATGTTATGCGTACCCCATATAAATGTATTATCCGACATCTTATATCTATCATAATTTAGCGGAGTTATGACGGGCACAACAACCGCAAATATTAATGTAAAAGCTTTAAAAATTGCTCACTATGGCTTGCCAGAGCGTTGAACACTGCAATTTCGTCAACCCATTAGTTTTCTCTTAACAATGGCGTCTCTTCACAAACATTTTTTTATTTCCTTCGAGAAAACCCTATCTACGATTTTTTAATCAATCCCTTCACTTTCGACATGAAAGTTTTCCCCTTACGTTCGATATGCCTGGAATTAGCTACTACTTCATCGAATGTAGCTGAGTGCCAGTACTTAGTTTGCGATTTTTCCGCGATTTTTGAGTTAAAAAGTGTATAATCAAAGCTGCTCACAGTTCCTGGTGAATTTGTAGAATATTTAGAGGAATGCCAGTGCTCCAGGAAATCGGCAAACATCACAGTCTCCAAGAAGCAGTCGAGAAATAATCTCGTCTCAGGATTCTCAAACAGTTCCAAAAAGGAAGATTTCTGAAAGAAAGTGTGTAATAATAAATATATGTTACTTTGCCATAGGTGATGTTTCACCAGTCTCTATGACATACCTCGTATGAATGGGAGTTGAGATTTGAAAATAGTTCTACGAAGAAACGAACAAATGCACCACCAATCAGGACGCTAGCTAATTCCTTTGAATCTTCGAAAGTTTTCACCAGCTCCAGGGACACGCGCAATGGTTTCTTTAATTCGCTTGGAAGTATGGAAAGCTGCTCCTTTCGCGCTGGACGGACAGTTCGCTTGTCTAGATTTACGTAGCACACATTGCCACTTGCCCAGAGTTCTTCCGGAGCAGGCTGCAGCGTACCAGCAAGCATCGGTACGGGCGCTTCGAGCATTTGCTGCAAATGCTCCGGAATGACCGTTACTAATATATGCTGCCATTGGAATGGGTAGAGTATTAACAGTAGCCCTTGCATGCACGACGTCAGTAGCGAAAGATGCTCGCTGAATAATATCACCATCTTCTCGAGGAGTAGATTTTCGAACACATGGATCAATCCATCCGATCCGAGGCACTTGTAAACATCATATAGTTCTGTCTTCTCTAAGCGTAAATCTTTGGGACGGTTTATTGTCATGGTTATCGGCAGTGACGCTTCCTGACGCTGTTGGGGCCGAATCTCGAAGCTAACCGGTAGCGCCAGAGCCAAACGTTCACCGGCCAACGGTAGCTTCTGCTCGTAGAACAGCTCCATCAGCAAATCCGAAACTCGACCGTTACCGTGCTGGCTTTCGATGCATTCCAGCAGCTTATAGAATACCGTAGGCTCATTGTACTTTGTTACTAGACAATAAGTCAAAGGAATACAGAATTCTGATGATTCTGGGAGTACACGTCTGCAGAAGCCGAACAACCGCAACGGATAGTCCGTCAATATGATGCAGTACTCTTGGTTCCGATTTCTCACCAGTGCACCGTTGTCCGGATACACGAAAACCTCGATCATCTTATGGGGCTGCTTGTGTCGTGGATATTTGCTCTTCACGTATGGTTTGTTTTGCATCATATCGTACCCAACAACGATGCAATATTCAAACAGCGTTTGTGCATTCGCAGGGAGTGCTCCTCCTTCGACTTTGCTGAGCTTATTGTAATGCTCGATTAATCCTTTGGTATCGGTCATCTTATTATCCTCAGCGACAGGTTTGGTTTCTTTCTCCACCGTATCGTACATCCGGATCGTGCCATACTGCTGCGTGTAATGGTTTAGTTCGGCACACCGTGACAACCGACGGAGTCGCTTGCGATGCTCCTCACTGACGGGTTGCTTCATCGAAATTTGCTCCCGTGATGGTGGTGAATCATGCTGCCCTTTTTCAGGTTCCTGAAAAGCAACTTCGATCAGCATATTTACATCTTCGTAGTGTTGCAATTCTGTCAATCTCTCTCCGTTTATCGCGAACCGTGGATCATCTGCGCCACAGGCCCACGTACGTGGGGGCTTTTCCGGTGGTGGCCCTTGTGGGAGGGGTTTGTTTAGTGCTTCGCGAATACTGGCCGTGTGCATCAGCAACGGGACAGGCGCGTTGTTATCATGCTTCGAACCCGTCTGTGAGGTGCTGCGACGAAACGCTTGTGAGCGTTTGATACCACGTCTGCCGTCCCAGTCGCGTAACACAGTAGGATCTTCACCATGCTGCGGCTCAAGTTGCTCGAAACCCGTTTCTTTCATCGACCAATTTTGGACGAATTGATGCTGCTGCTGTGGATGCACCTGTTGCTTATGCTGCTGCTGCGAAGTGATCAGCGTTTCGAACTTTTCCGTAATTTTCTGCACCCTGCTGTTGCCTGCATTCTGTGTATATTGCGCGTTGGAAGATTTGTTCGACATACTGAGTAACACATAGTTATTCCATTATTGATATTCTCACTATTTGCAACGATTAGCTTATTTTCACGCGATAGCTACCCACTAGAGAGCGAAAACAGATTTCATGACAGAAATAAGGAAATAAAAACAACTGTGCCTGAGAAATAAAAAAATCTTTGACAGCTAACATCTGACAGCTATGGTTTGACAGGTCAACTTTGGCCTATTTACATGTGGTTGCTCCTCCAGAAAAGTGGTGTGTTTTCGGTGGAAAATCATAATCAGCTCCTAATTTACACCGAATATGGATATCAGTTGCCAGGATATTGTAGGCGATATCGAGGATTTGATATCCTCGGACGATCCTTCACCGAGCGAACGTTACGCGAACAAGAAAGATGTAACAATACGCGCTAAACGTACGAAAGTTCGCGCCACTCGGCCAACAGAAACGACTTGCACCGAAAAACCACTGCTAGATAGCGTGATTCCCGAGACCCAGCACATCTACATGAAGACATGGGGCTGTGCGCACAATACTTCCGACACGGAGTATATGGCTGGTCAGCTAGCGCAGTATGGATACAATCTGACGAACGATAAATCCGCTGCCGATCTGTGGGTTTTGAACAGCTGCACGGTGAAAAACCCTTCCGAGGACACCTTTCGCAACGAAATCGAGGCAGCCCACCAGGCGGGCAAACACGTCGTGGTGGCTGGATGTGTACCGCAAGCTGCCCCCAGATCCGATTATCTCAAAGGATTGAGCGTAGTCGGTGTTGCGCAGATCGATCGCGTGGCGGAGGTTGTAGAGGAGACACTAAAAGGACATTCGGTGCGACTACTGCAGCCGAAAAAAGTGGACGGTCGCAAGGTGGCGGGACCGAAGTTAGCTCTGCCGAAAGTACGCAAAAATCCATTGATCGAAGTTATTCCCATAAATTCCGGTTGCTTGAACGCGTGTACCTACTGTAAAACGAAGTTTGCACGTGCCGACTTGGTCAGCTATCCTGTTCAGGAGATAATCGACCGAGCGCATCAAGTATTCCAGGAAGGAGTCTGTGAAATATGGCTCACTTCGGAGGATACCGGTATGTATGGACGCGTTAGTGTTTCTATTCTATAGCATCTTTTCTATATCTGTTGAAGGAACCTATGGACGGGATATCGATTCATCGCTGCCGGAGTTGTTATGGAAACTGGTTGAGGTCATACCGGATGGTTGTATGCTGAGGCTAGGTATGACCAATCCGCCTTACATTCTAGAGCACCTGGAGGAGATGGCAAAAATTTTGTCGCACCCGCGAGTCTACAGCTTTCTGCATATTCCCGTCCAAAGTGGATCCGATACAATCCTGGGAGAAATGAAGCGCGAATATTGCATAAAGGAGTTTGAACGGATAGTCGACTTTCTGCGAGCTCAAGTGCCTGGTATTACCATTGCCACCGATATAATTTGCGGCTTCCCGGGGGAAACGGAAACCGATTTCGAGGACACATTGGCACTGTGCCGAAAGTATCAATTTCCGAGTCTATTTATAAACCAATTTTTCCCACGGCCCGGAACACCGGCTGCGAAGATGCCTCGCGTGCCAGCAAACGAAGTGAAGACACGGACCAAACGCCTAACGGACTTGTTTCATTCGTACGAACCGTACAAAAAGTACGCTTCGGGATCGAAACAAACCGTGCTTGTTACAGAAATCTCTCACGACCGTAAGCACTATGTCGGTCATAATAATTTCTACGAGCAAATTCTTCTCCCTATGCATACTAACTTGCTCGGAAAGCAAGTGGAGGTAAGTGAACTAGGTGAGTGTGCGACCATCTTTAAGAACTTCGTTCATTATTAATATCTTCTCATAGGTTGAAATCACGGGATGTACCAAATTCAGCATGTTTGGTAAAGTGCTCCAGAGTGAGAAAGAGTGGGTCAACTGCAGCAAGCAAAGTGTTGCCATCGACAGAAGCGAGGTTACGAAATACGAAGACTCTAAGTATCGTTCGATATTTGCCTATTTCTTCCTATCGTGCAGCATAGCAATAGTTTGTAAATACCTATTCGTATTACTCGAATTCTAAAATGAGACGGCTCTCAGCATTGCTAATCTATGTATATAGTGATTTGAAATATGAAAAACGGACTTAAAATATGAATTGTGTATTTCTCTTGCAATGACAAAAACAAACTTTGCTTTTCAATTCAGTCAATGGTCATAAATCCGTCCGCATTTGAAAGATATACGTTTTCCTTTCTTGTGTTGGCAGCAACGATAAAGTGTGGCCCTATGAGGCAGTTTTTCAACACAGATCCACTTTTAACCACCGCCTTTTCGCCGACTATGCAATTGTCTATGACGACGCTGAAATACATAAAATTAAATAACACGTATTAATAACTACGAACAAGATCAACAAATATGCCGGTACGCATACTTCTCTTCAATCATTACGCCGTCCATCAACACACTGTTATTTATACGTGTTTTTGACTGAACGGTGCAGCCGTTTGCAATCACGTTAAGATTAAGCGATGTTTTCTCATTGATCGTTGTCATGTCGCCGACAGCACACTTCGTGATCTGAGTAGATTTAATAGAACTGGTTTGCGATACCAACTCGCGTTCGGTTAAACCAGTCAGTGCAGGAAAGATGTCAAAGATCTAAAATTGAGTAAATCATTAAACATTGTTATATACCATATGACGGAACTGTGTAGTTTGTAAATGCAGTTGCTTTTGTTACCTTTAAGTTGCAGGATAGAAAAGAACGCACATTGTTTACCCTCAAACCAAATGCAGTCGTGTTTGCGAAATGAGCATAGCAGCGTATAGGATGAGAAGTATATTTCTCCTCCTTGTTGAAAATGGACGCTTTATCGATTTTTGTGTCCATTTCAGTGTAACTCGCGAACTATGGGAACACGTAGAGAAAACAAATCATTGCTATGTTGCGTAGTTTTACAGACTGTAGGTAACTTGCCTGAAAAATGTCATCTACTTTCGGTTTTGTTGCAGAATATTCTAACGTCCCATTGCTTTCCACTACGGTTGGAGCCGGAAGCATTTGCTTCTTAATTATATGTGGCAGCAATTCTCCCTTAACCGCAGATAGCAACTCGGTCACTGCAAGATACTCTACAACCCATTTTTTCATTATGTAAACATGTACGTCCAGAAGATTAGAAGAAATGGTCATTTCGGGATTTTCTCTCAGTAAATGACCTGACAGCTTAACTGTTTCTTCAAAATCACTCGCGGAAGCCATAAACAGCACCTTGCTTGATGTCTTATCGTAGCCAATAAGATCTTTTTCGGCCTTGTATTTTGACTTCGGCCCAGGCATTATAACGTCCTGATCTTTACCGCCTTCCAGTAGCAACAGCTGGATAGAGGCATCCCTCTCCCGAAACTTCGAAAGCAACGGATACAGGTTCACCTCTATTACAGAATCACACGATAGCACAACCACATCCGATTTGATTCTAAAAACACAATGGTAAACAATGGAGAATGGATAGGCGGCCTTACGAACAAAATCCATATGAGACTTACTTATCCGAAACTAGTCTCAAAGCGTCAGCAGTACCGCATTCCGAGTCTGTTGGAATTGAATAGTAGTCCAGTTTAAGCTTCAGCTGCAGCCTATCTAGACGCTGTTGTATCTCCTGTTTTTCCGCTTCTTGCACGATTACACTGACCTCTGTTTGAATACAAAGAAGAAAAACATCGAAATCAGAACAAGAAACTGTTGCCAACATTCGCTTGTACCCACCGGTGAAACCGTGTCTTTGCAACAGTTGCAAAGGATACCAAACCATCGGATACGGTCCGATCGGTAGCAGACACTTTGGTCGGCCTTCCAATATTTCCGGAAGCCGGGTGCCCTTTCCGGCAGCTAGCACAATAGCTTGAAACTCCTGATGCCCCATTATGGAACTTTTATTGGCGAAGTCACACGGTTCGATAAACTTCTTTTGCAATCCTCGTGTAATTATTTGTCTTTTTCCTTTCGTGCTTCCCCGTTGTGTAGTCGTGTTATGACATATACGCATCGCTTGCGTCAGTACCAAGGTCTGTATATCAACAATGCAGTTGATCAAAACCGGGAAATAATATCACTATTTCGGATATGATGGATCCATGAAACATTCATGTTAATATAATGGTAATAAATCATTTTTAAAGAAGGCAAGGGCAAGGTGTTTACATATAGAAGGTGAATTTTTAACGATTCTTGAGGGCGCCATTGTGGGCAACGCTCTGGTCGTTCCACCATCCCAACCACCCGCTATGCCCGAGGGCGTCATATGTCATGCTCAGAAATGTCAAATTGCTCTGAACAATTCTACCTGGTAAATGCATATACCTTGATGCGTACCCACATAAAGAAGAATTGCAAGCACGTTAGTTTTTTGTGAAGAGAGAAATATGTCGGTAAATCTTAATGCCCCACCAAGTTCCGCTTCATCTGATAGGTAAGGAAACGTGAATTGCTCAACTCCTCACAGCAAGCGTATGCTTGCAGCTATGTGGTGTTTTGTTTTCGATAAATACCGAAAGGAATCGAACATTTGAGTCACGATATTCCCCTATTGCGCTGTACGCGTGTGCTCAATCTAGTCGGTATGCTAATTGATGAAAACGTATGCTGAAATTACTTCCGTCTTGCTCTCCTTCGCTAATTCGCTTTCCCCCAGTGACGCAAGTGAGCCCAAGGAATGCGAACCTCTAGATCTCAACACTGGAGTGCACTCGAGCGACAGTGGATATGAGGCGGAAATGCCCCCGGATTGCTGCCCGGCCTCACCGGCAACGGTGCCAACGAAGACGACACGTTCGAACTCGTTCGGTTCGCAGCTGCGTTCGCCGAAACCGCGACGTCAGCGCACTACATCGGTGAATCAGAATACCATCAATTCGAACGAAGCCATCATTCGCTCGAACAACCGTACGATCTATACAGCCGGTCGACCGCCGTGGTACAACTGTGCTGGCCAGCAGGTGGAGCCCTTCGTGATAGGTACGCATGGCTTTGGGCGTAAACCGGTTCGATAGAAGCCACATAGCGTCTTGTTTTCGTTTTGTTAGGTATTTGCGGTGGTAGCGCTTCCGGGAAAACGACCGTCGCACAGAAGATAATTGAAAGCTTGGACGTGCCGTGGGTCACGCTACTGTCGATGGACTGCTTCTACAAGATACTCAACGACAAGCAGCACGAGCAAGCGAATCGTAATGAGTATAACTTTGATCACCCGGATGCCTTCGATCTGGAGCTGATGAAAGATGTGCTGCAGCGACTCAAGGAGGGTCGCAAAGTTGAGGTTCCGGTATACAATTTCGTTTCTCATTCGAGGGAGCAACATACGGTAAGCAAAGTGTTTGTGTATTTTCGATTATGCTTCGAATACGGTAAATCTATGCGACAGTTATTTGTTTTACCTGCTTATTTGAATATGTTTTTTTTTTTTTATTTCAAACCATAGAAAACTATGTACGGCGCAAATGTAATCATTTTTGAAGGCATCTTAACGTTCCATAGCAAGGAAATTCTGAAGATGCTAGATATGAAGGTTTTCGTCGATACCGACGCTGACATTAGGCTGGCTAGACGGCTAAAGCGCGACATCATGCAGCGCGGCCGTGATTTGGACGGTGTACTTAAACAATATTCTACCATGGTCAAACCAGCGTACAGCTGCTACATCGCTCCGACTATGGCACACGCGGACATCATAGTACCGCGTGGATCGAGCAATATTGTTGCTATCCAGCTAATTGTCCAGCACGTTCATACCCAGTTACAATTGGTAAGTAGGTGCGTACCTGGGCCAAGGATAACATTAGTAATTCGAACGTTATGTCTTTATTTGGGAACTTAGCGTGGATTCAAATTGCGAGAAGCTTTGGCTCATTCTTACATTGGTCAACCGATGCCGGATTCACTCAAGTTACTTCCGACAACGCCTCAGATCAAGGGTCTGCACACGTTTATACGCAACGCTAACACTGCTCGGGACGAGTTTATCTTCTACTCAAAACGCTTGATTAGACTCGTCTTGGAGTACGCACTAAGCTTGCTCCCGTTCCGGGACGTCGAGGTTGAGACACCCCAGAATATGCCATACAGAGGAAAACGCATGGCATGCCAAAAGATATGCGGAGTTTCGATTCTCCGTGCGGGAGAAACTATGGAACAGGCAGTGAGCGACGTGTGCAAGCACATTCGCATTGGTAAGATTCTTATCCAAACGAATCAGCTAACTGGCGAGCCAGAGGTATGTAAAACATGTGAGATGCGCGCCACCCCATTGGTCCTATGTTTAATATGGGTTTGGGTTGTTTTTCAGCTTTACTATTTACGATTGCCCAAGGATATCAAAGACTACCGTGTGGTCCTGATGGATGCAACTGTAGCCACCGGGGCAGCTGGTAGGTTTACAAAATATGCAGTAATGCGAGATATTTAAGATAATAACATTAACCTATTGAAATATGTATTATTCCCAATTCAGCCATTATGGCCATTCGGGTGCTGCTGGATCACGATGTCCCTGAGGAGAACATTCTGCTCGTTTCTCTACTGATGGCAGAAATCGGCGTTCATTCTATAGCGTACGCATTCCCCAAGGTGCAAATAGTGACTTCCGCGCTTGATCCGGAGATTAATGAGAAATTTTATGTCATACCCGGTATCGGCAATTTTGGCGATCGTTATTTTGGAACTGAGCCGACCGAGCCAACACTGCTTTACGAATAGGCGGCGAAAGGCGAAACACAATATCAGCAATTCGTATTTGTGCACATGCGCAATAAAGAGTGACCCTACTCGCAATTAGCTCTTATGATTATCTCCAATTGACGGACCCCAATGCCTGGGAGTGTTTTAATGATTAGCATCTCTTCTTGAAATTAGCTATATAATCTTTGTTTCATACGTGTTAAGTTACACCAATCTAGAGTTATGTTAAATGTAATTTAAATCAATGTTTAATATATATGTATATATATACATGTTGACATGATTTTTCGATTTTTCGATTGCAGTCCAATCAAACTTTCTGATTTAATTAATTTATTGATTGATTTGGCTCCGATACTTAAGTGTGTATATTGTAAATGCATATATGTAATTCTTTTTTTTTTTTACTGATTAGTCTTGAGCATTTAGTATAATTGCACATAATTTGAAATAACAAAAATAGAAGGTGCGAGTGCCATAAAATCCTAATCGATTGTCAACTTTAGATTCCTTGTCAAAAGCACGTCAATATCCGAAATATTTGTTGTACTAAACCGCGAAGTACTAACTATTAAACCTGCTAGCTAATTCACTTATTATTATATACATGAAACATACTATTTTTCAGAATC
>KB673091.1:534987-547487 GCA_000349145.1 Anopheles dirus | reverse complement strand
GGAGCGTGGGAGCACACGAATGAAAGCCCCAAAGTGCTGTGGCGTGGCACGGCAAGCACGTGAGGATCGGTTGCCCACAGGCACCGGTTTTCATCGCGCCGGGTGCGACAGGCTGTCAGTTAACTTTCGACAGCCTCCGCGTTGCCGATCGATGCGACTCCTACGCCACGAGTCTTACGTGGTGAAGCGTACGTCAAGCGAGCAGAGTGTCACAAATAAATCTTAAACTTCGCCCCACCCGAGCTCGCTTCGCCCTCATTCGCCCCCGGCAAGCTGTTACGGCACCGTACCGAAGTCTTCCGTTACGGTGACAGTCTGTGTGCTGCTGACTTCTGTTCCGAGCACCTCCCACTCCGGCCGGCGAAAGTCAACGACTTTGGCGGGAAAACTTGACAGAAGCAGGCAGCCTGCACCTGCCGGCGATAGTTTCCCGCGTGCCCGTGCCGGTGGAAAAATGAGCCACAGCCACAACGCAGCTGGTGCTGTTGCTGTTCGCTCCCTTGTGCGTCCCCGTTTTCCCACCGGGCTGCAACGGATCGGATCGGCACAAATTTTCCGAAAACCCACCGGTGCCAGCGCACAGCGGCACATACAACTCCGGGAAAACCCCCGGGTCGGCACGTACGTCGTCCGTGCGCACACAGACACGCGCGCTGCACACGGAGCGTGTCATAGTCGCATACATAATTTATGCACTTTATCCTTCCAATTCGTCCATACTCCTGCCGCCGTGCTGTCGGTTTTGGGGTGGCTGAGTTTCGTGCGCCGCCCGTGTTTGTTGCTTCTGCTGTCGTCGGAGCGGATTTCGGGTGCCTCGGTCGGAGACGGTCGGCACTGTTGATACTGTTTGGCCGGCTGGCTGATAGCTGAGACTGGGCCCGTGACTCTACGCCACGAAACGAACGGCTTGAGGTTGGCAAGCTTCGCTGTCGAAGGTCTCGCTGCCGAGGGATTCAAAATTGTAGAATTATGGGATGTGTTGTAGGATAGGACGGAAAGAATTGTGTCTTTTTCGAATATTTTCGAACGAACTATGCCTTTTACTGCATTAACTATCTCTGGCAAAAAATGTTGTATTATATTGTTTTAAACTTATACCAAGATCAATTGAAAAAGGTTATTAACTATATAAGTTTGAAACCGTTTGTAGCCGCGTATGTTGACGATTCTCTTGCAATAGATCAGTGCATAAACAAACAATTCTAATAAAACCATCATAATCATTGCCATAGGTATCGTTTATATTCCAGCTTAGTCTCAAAATCACTAGCAGCTTAGTGTCAACCAATAACGTTCTTTGTAGCTAAATGATTGAAATGTAGTTCATATAAATTGACTGTTTTCATATGCGAAGACAATAATACATACCCGTCTTTTTTATACCATCGACCATATTGCAGAGTTCTGAATTGATTAGTAAATTAAAATTCTGCTCAAAAATTTCAACTTTTTAATGATAATTAAAGCCAGGCTAATGTTGTCTAATAGCAACTCAAATAGAGATACTTTTGTCTTTTAATTTAATTGTTTAATTTAACACTAATTATGTGATGGTCGTAAAGGCATATAATTCAGCACTTAACTTCTAATTTCATGCAATCTCAAAATAGATCAATTTTTTATTTTTTTTAATTTAATAATTACATATGATTTACGTATGTTCTTAGTCAGAATATCTTATCCTAACGACAATTTTTAATTCAACTAAACAACTAATATCCGACCTGTTTAATCGCAAGCTAATCAATATAAGATCTATTTTGTCTCTGTGGCGGTGAACAAAGGGAAAAGACCGTATTCTTAAAGGTAATTTACACGAAGCAGAGCTCTAAGTGAAACTCCCAAACAACGTCAAATTTGTATCGATTCGTGGAGATACGGACATTGGCAAGGTATTAGAGTTTGAGATGGAGCGGGCTACATTTGTAAATTGTTGTTCACTTTTATAGCTGAATAATGAAAATATTGAACACTTTTTTTTGCTCTTCGGACTACTAATACAAAACTAGAGAAACTCCTATTCCATAGATTCTTTGTCGATAAGCTCATTCGTAGCTCAAAAAAGTGTAGAGCAATTAAAATTACGAAAGTTTTGTTATTTTCAATCTTTTATGTATGGATTACCATATTTTGGGAATTTGCACATGTGACATTTTGGTATTTTTCCAGTCATTTCTTTGTATTCGTATTCTGATATTTATTCAGAAATTTGAGTTTTTTTTATTGATTTTGTATTCTTGAGCAGTTCAAACAATTTCAATAACATATTTAATACAAGGGTATATATTCATTGAAATAAACCTAGAATAGGAGCCTCACAGTCAGTATTCCCGAAAATAGTAAACACTTCACAGATGCGTCCTGCCGCCGAAGCAATCCCACAAGTCCTCCTGCCGGGTGTGCAAAATATCTCCATAGCAACGCACGGTGTACTCACTATCCTCCAGGGCTAGGGTTTGGGCGTGACGCTGATCGCTGCCTGCGTGCGTTATTCCAGAACCTATGGCGCGCTGCCATCTTGCGCTGGGATGGGAAAATATTTCCACGCTCCGAGGGAGGGTTGCGACAAGAAGGAAAGAGGCCTCACGGTAGCAGCTGGGATGGGGTTGGAATTCATAAGCCGAAATGAACGAGCAGCACGGACGGATGCGGATCCGAACGGATGGAGCCTCATTTGTTGGATGCTTCCCGGACGTCCTGACGGATGTGCTGCCGGGTGTGAGTGTGTGCTTGTGTGTGTGCATGAAGAGACGCTAGATACGCTCTTCTCCGCTCTCTTTCCCTCGTGCCGTGTGGCTGGATCTGGTGTGCATCTGGTGTGCTGCGTTAGGTATACTAAGCGATAGCGGTACGGTCGGGTCGGAAGGACAAATGAGGTTAGAGAGCTCGACCAAGAAGTTCATTCGTGCAGTCCGCAGGTATTACCGGCCCGGGAGCCCGACCCTGTTCTGCTATGGAGTGGGCCATTTACGTCTCCGTTACGCTGGCTGCTGACCCAAGCCCCCGAGCAGCGGGTTTCGTCATGGCGGCAGACAACAACGAGCGGACGGACGGTTTCTCTTCATCTGGAACTCATCCATCATGGTGGCAGCGCCACCGACACGACACAAAACGTGCGAATGTGGCTGCAATTGTTCCCGCTTTCGCTTTCGCCCGTTCCACCCCTGAAAACCCGACCCATTGCGCGCGCTCCGGACGGCACGGGACGGAAGCGTTGGACGCAACGGTAGCCTGTGTGCATGTTGACGACTCCGGGCGCTGCGAAATACTTCACCACGGAAGCGTGGAGGTGGAAATTATCGACACACACACACACGCGCGCGCGCGGGTACGATGCGGAAGAGCACTACATAGATAATGAGACGCGGAGATATGGGGCCTTTCGGGGGAGACAGCAGCGTATGCGGGTTAGGAACATGGAACGTGTCAGAATTAGAGCGCTCCTGGGGTGACACACCGAGCGATGGAATGATTTTATCCACCACCATCACAACCACCACGGCCACGCTCCCCGGTAAGTGATCCGAACTACTTAGCCGAGCCCAGTTGCAGGCCAAACCACCGGCGTCTAGGAGGCACGGGTCACCCGGCGCTCGAGGAGATGGATCATCGTTCGCTATCGTCACCAAGAAACATTATCACGGCAGGCCATGATTTATGCTATGCCGCGCGTAATGCCACAATCACCGAACGGGTCGGTTTTCGCGGGAGAGTTGTGTTTTCGGAAACTCCTCGCTGGCTGGGAGCGTCTTCGCTGCAGGCAACGGAACTTCGCACTTCGCCCGGGTGTTGTTGTCTGTAGCAACACGACACAGGCTCCTTTGTTTTCGATTTCATTTCGAGCAAGATGGGGATATTTTCGTACAAAACACTGCACCATAAGAGTGTGTGTGTGTGTGTGTGTGTGTGTGCGTGTGTGCGTGTGTGTGTAAACGATATCACCCAAGAAAGGTTTGTTGTTTATCGCAGCTAAACCGGTCGATTAATTGACAGTTACACCGAGTTCCACTTGTCCGTCGGGGTCGGGGATGGAAAGCAACTTCTTCTCCCACCGTGTCGGGTGGATATTGATTGTTGAGTTGCGGGAGGAGTTATGAGTTTATTGATTATTTGCAAACAGGAGGCGGTTATGGTTTGTTTGATTTATGCATGTCACCTACGAACCCCCCTGATCAAAATGTCAACAAGATAAAATCTAACAGAATCAATTTTGCTCTATGTACCGTTTTGCATGGTGGTGGTACTACTTGGTCATTCGAACGATCATGCTGGCTTGAAAAATCGTGCAAAATCCCAGCCGATTGAGTATCATCTACTCATCATAGCTTCGTGCGAAAAGGCATACATTTATTTACAGATGCACTCACTTGCTACATAGCTAAACTAGATGAAAACTTCAAGTTCCAAGTACCTGGGAATGTTTGGTGAAGGTTTGAGGAGAATTTAGTCAGTTAAACAATTAAGAAGCTGATAATAAATCTTCATGTACACACCAGAAAAGCAATCTCTCATCTCTTTACATTTTAATTTAAATATATTAAAATATATCGTCATGCAAAATAATCTTTGAATGAGTTCTTCCGATCGTTATGATTTGGTAAGGAGATTGCATCATTTAGAACAAAGTTTTTGTTTTGTATCATCATATATAGAGTCCCTCGCTATGGCCAACACAGAGGGATTTTGATACAAATTTGTATGTTTTCAATGTATATTTGCAGTAGAAATAGAATAGATTTCCTGCTTCTTTGTCACAACAAAACTCAAAACTAGGTTTGGTGGCCTGCCGTTCCTGGTTTTCTTTGTCTTTATTATACCCGAAGTCTCGATAATCAGTCTTCCGTAAAGGGGTCCAGTTATAAATCAAGCTCAAATTATATTATGTGTAAGATCATCCGCTTGCCTCACCAGATCATACAATCGCTTTTAATGAGCGATCACAGTGGAAAAGCAACAAAAGAAGCTAGCAATTCTCTATTATCAGACTGCATAAACATCGTTATTTAGTTGCTGTACTTTAGCTTAAGTTCATATTATCATGTTTAACAATTTATCGTGATTTGTATGCCAACCAGAAAAAAGTCTGTTTTGGGCTGTTATCTGACTGGTCTTATTCACATAGTTTGCCCATTGTTTTCATACTTTTATACTTCTATAATCGCTCATCGGCCTAAATATTATAAAACGAATTCATCGAATTGGAAAGGAAAGACCAATTTATTCAATTCTCTCCACTGTTCCTAATCAGCTACCAATATAAGCACGAAAATCGGATGAGTTTAGCCGGTACCCCGGAAGTCTTCGCTAAATCGCTATGCGCTAAATGAGAAAATACCCCTCGGACGAAAAAGTTCCTCGTCATAGTTTAGCGAAGACTTTCGCTTCGTTTATTTCCGCTCCCCTCAGGCTGCTGACGTTACTAGCATCTCCGACTCTACCACCGTTGTTACCATCCTCTCGCCTTCAAGTCGTGAGGTTTATGTTTCTGCTTTCTTTAGCTTAACCTTCAACCGGGCAGCTCCACTCCATCGATAGTAATCGACGAAATGAACCGATTTTTATATCGAACCGAGTGGAAAAGAAATGCATACTCACACACACGCACACATACGCACACTTCACGCTCACAAACGGCGATGCAAAACCATTATTGGCCACAAAACTCACCAGCGGTAAGCTCGGGCAAACTCTGCAGAACCAGCGACCCGTCTGGCTGGCGAAGAACATTCAAGCCCTTTTCTTACGAGTGGAAGAAGCCGCCCGAACGCTTTTCACTGGCACCGCCGGGGCCCGGGGGTTTGCGTGCGTCTCGAAAGGCACTCTCCGTGCGACCGATGACAATAAGACCCAAAGCTGCTTAACTCCAGAAGGAGGGCAGGTTTCCGCACCGTCCGCACTCCGATTTGCCGGGCCGGTGGAGAAAGAGCGTGCGAGAGGTCAGCGGGTCAGCAAGGATAACCGAGGCGAGGGGGGGAGAGAGGGAAATCTATAAGGATTTCCACCCCGTCCTCCGCCATCGGACGCGACCGGCATCGACATCCAGCGGCACGGGAAGAAAGTGCGGACGGGAAAGCAGTAGCCTTGGGCT
This sequence comes from Anopheles dirus, assembly GCA_000349145.1. NCBI lineage: Eukaryota > Metazoa > Arthropoda > Insecta > Diptera > Culicidae > Anopheles > Anopheles dirus. The sequence continues at coordinate 541,399 of KB673091.1, read as the reverse complement.
CTCTGGGTCGGGTCGTCAGGTCGGTACGGGTCGCATGTAGGAGCTCGTTTTTTATTGTTTCCCCCCTCTCGCTGGCCGGCCTTCCGCTTGTCCACCAGGCGCAGGGGGTGGGAAGGAAATTCCGGGTGGGAAATTCAGCCGGAAGCAGCAAACGGGATTGCGTGATGCGAACGCTCCACGCTCCGGTTCGCCGGCGCAAGCTTCTGGTCAGGTAGGGGCGCGGTAAAGCGGGAGCGGAAAAAAGCGAGGCGAGCCAGCTTTCCACACAAATCGGACGGAAGAGGATGGGATGTGCCACCGCCGTCGCCGCCACCGACGGTGACGACGACGGTGACGGTGTGGCAAGCGAGCGAGAACTGATGATCCCGATGATAGCCTTGGGAAATGGAACGGGTTTCGGAAAAGTGGCGGTCGCAGAGTCCGTGCACGGGGGAAGGGGGCGGACGGACAACGAGAAGAGGCGACGGGCAGCGCACAGAAGTCAGTGGAAAAGTGTCGACGTAGCCAACGTCGCCGTCGTCGTCGTCGTTGTCGTGCTCGTGCTCGGCCATACTGGACGGGTTGGGAAGCGGTCGTAGCGGTGGGAGAAGTTTTCCCGGAACACGGACGAGGCAAAAACAGCAAACCAAACATACAACGCTCCCGAGAGTGCCTCGGATGTGGTGCACGGTGGTGAGAAAAAAGAAATCTGTAGCCTGCTACGGTTGGCGGAACCTCCTAGAGGGATTGTGCATGATTTTCTAATATTGGATTGAAATATGGTAAGACGTGATAAATGGAATATAAAGCATGAGTGACATTCATTTGTATAGTTTTTATTTTTAAAAAAATCAGAACAGATATCGTTACAAAGAGTTAAAATACAAGATAACTAATCATTAACTAATCATAACTAATCATAAACCATTAGTACAATCTAGTAAAATTTGTTGGACTCCAATCTGACATTTTGGTTTTAGAAATATATAAGATACATCAATTTGAATTATATCTATTTTACAAGCAGTTACAAATAAACAATTATTGAACCTCATTGAACATGTCAACTCAATAAATAAATGTTATGTCAGTTTCTGTGATTGTTACATACCACAGAATAAACTAACTTTTCCACTCAGCGAACCTGTCGCGACGGACAAAGCTGGTACTAAAGGACCGATTTTGAAAGTCAAACAGAATAATCTCTAATAAAACCTATATATTAAAATGGAAATTAATTGATGTTAGCTATTTTTCACAAACTTCAGTGATTAGTAAAAGGTTTTTAGAATGCTTAAATATGATAAAATTTGTATTTGTTTTTTAGTTTTGCATTACGTTTGAAACTACAGTGCACCGAATATTCGTGTTTTTCGTTAGACTCTTCGGTTTGGGTTTCATAATAGGCCCTTCTATAAAACATTCGTAGTCTTAGTACGCTTCTATACGCCCGTATAGTCCGTTTAGGCGGTCTATTGACAGCGGTTCCGGAGTTTGTTGGGGCAAGCCAAGACCACGATGTGGTTGTAACGCCTGATAAGCAAGTAATGACGTAAGTAAGTAACAGGATGTGGGCTCGAATCTCAATTCGATCTTTCCTCTGTACGCATTACTGATCATTCAGGCTACGGGTAAAACATAATATAATGAAAGTCAGAAATTGCAGTCTTAGAGTATTGGAGTTCAAAGTTGACCAAGGAAGACGAAGTAGAAAATCACTATAATTGTATGTTAAAAAAAAATACAATACGGTCTCTACGACCGTCATACCGCTGAATAAAAAAAAAGTATGTTAAAAAAATGTTTGAAAAATGGGTTTAACCATTAAAAACATTTAAATGTAATGCGATTCGAGAAGTTTTCATGTTAATGGTGTTCCGAAGTACAAAACATTCTATTTCGTTTACTCATTTGGTTAGAATACGAAAGGTTTCGCCATTTGTGGATAGATGTTCATGAGACTAGGCTTGAATGCTCAGAAACTATTCTAGATTTGATAATGAGTTTTCCCCCCTGGTAAGCATCTCTGTATTCGCTTGGGCTATTTTAAATGACTTGATGTCAGAATCAGGAACAGTAAAACAGGGAAAATTATTAATCAGTTTCACTGAGAAGCATATTTATTTTCAGAATCACAAACGATTTTCAGAAACTTTCGATCAAAAATGTAACCATCTCGAGATCAGTGATACTTTTGTAATGAAGCACGCTGTATAATAATAGGAGGATTTTCATTCAAGATAAGAATGTTTAAAAGATTCTTAATCTTCAAGTTCTTTTGCATGTGCTTAACCGATCTTTATAGCTCTATTCATCTAAATAAAAGAGTTAACATATAATAATAAAGTTATAAAACAATCAAACTTAACCTTGCACATTGCAATACTTTTCCAAGGCGACCAACGATCGGTGCTGTTGAGAAAAAAGGTAAACACTAAACGAGCAAACGTGCCTCGCCGACCACGAACCAACTCCCCCCCCCCCCTCTCGCACTCCGCCCCATCCCTCCGGCACTTCCACGAACCACTGCCACCCACCGCCACGGCACCCGACCGGCCCAACCGGAATGGAGCTAGTTGGACGTTTCCCAACCAACGCCACGGCTGCGAGCATCACACCGTCAGCGCACGGCCGGGGTCGGGTCATCCTTTGCACAAAACTCACTCCAGTCTAGGCAAGCCTTGGGCAAGCATTAGATCGTTCCGGATACCGCTACCAACACCCCAGGCCCAGCCCCAGCCATTTCGTTGGTCGTTGGTCGTTCGTGCACGATACGTCAGTGCTCCACTCCGAGGCTCTCCGTGTCGCCCGGGCACCGGGCAGTGGCAAAGTGCTGGCAGCTTTATCCTGTTCGTGTGCCCTGCCAGCGTGTGAGGCCGGCGTGCGAAAACGACGACTTGAGTCGGGGGGGGGGGGGGGGGGGGGGGGGGGGGGGGGGGGGGGGGGGGGGGGGGGGGGGGGGGGGGGGGGGGGGAAGGAATGGATGCCATCCGGTGTGCGGTCGTGACGGTTGTCCGTTCCAGAAATTGACTGACGCTCGTGCCACCCGACATGAACGACATCCGTCCCAGTTGCGGGATGGTGACGTGGGGTGGGGCGCTCTCTTGTGTCGCCCCTCCAGACTGGGACGGAGTCGCTGTCGAACGGTAAGCGTTGTGCAGTGGAGTGGGCACCTCCCCGGACCTGCTCCGGACCTGATGCCTGAAGCTTAATCCAGCGGGTCCAACACGTTAACGACATCAACGGCTGCTGCTGCTGTTGCTGTTGCTGCTACTGTCTCCTCCCCTGCAAGGACAGGCGAAGCCACAGCACGACCAGGCACCTGTCAACGTGCGAGGGAGTCATCGCGGGTCGTTCGTTCCATTCGTCATCCGGTCGGCCAAGCACACTGGACGTCTCCCTCAGGCCGGGGCAGACTTACGACCGGTGTGCGCCTGCAGCTACTAACTAGTGGGATACGGAGGTTGGGTATGACTTTTTTATACTGCCCACCTGCCTGGAGCCGGATGCCACTCGTACACTGCTTGCCGGCTGCTATCAGGACGCCCGACGCCATCAGGATGCGGCGCGAACCGAGTACGCGTCGGGAAGGAATGAAATATAAGCACACCGGCAAAGGCGTTGTCGCGTTTCGTCCGCCATTTCCCATGCGGCCATGTCTTGAGGTGGAAAAATGACCTTTCACAGCCACGGGTCCCCTTGCCCGTTCGGGTTAAAAGGGAAGCAATTTTTCACTACCCACACTCCCACCACGCAGTGTCCTTGGGGACACTTACGAAAGTGAGCGAAGTAAAATGCCACCTGGCTGTCGCCCATGCCATGGGCCCCGCCGTTGCTTATGAGGAATCCCGTTGTCCCTTGTTTTCCACACTCACGCTCCGCTTGCGACACCTTCCCGTTCAACCTTCGACCCAAAATCGAAGCACGATCGAAGCGTTCCTTCTAGCCCGGCGTTTCTACGCTTCCCCACATCCTTGCACACCAAACGGGGCCTTGTAACATGCCACTTCGGGCGCCATTCCTCCGAACGGATGTGTTTGGGACGCGCAAGACGTACACACACAGCACTGCCCGTGATGGGCGGTGGTGGTCGCCTCGTGAGAGCGATTCCCGGCGCTGTCAGGTCCCGGGTAAACGGACAGATTTCCTCAATAATCAAATTAGCCTTGCGGAAAGCGATCGGTGCCCGGTTTTGGTCCGGACGGGAAGGACGATAGGACGGTAGCGTGTGGGTTTCGAGTGGCAGCGCGCATGGAAGCGGCCACATGCAATTGAGGTTAATATGGTTACGGGAATCGTTTAAGCGTGTTCGGTAGCACCACATCCGTTCGCTTCCGCGTGGCTTTGTGTGACTTTAGAAAAAATCGGCCTGCCTGTGAATAAGTTTTACTTCTTAAACTGCTTGCATAAAAATTGAGTTTAAGAAACAAAAGTTCGTAATTATAGTATTTTACAAGCTGAAATAATTAATATTAGTGGAAAGTGTTACTAAAAGTGAACACAATTTAATTAAAGTTTGTGATAAATGATATTAATCCATTCTGATATCTTTCTATTGTTGGACCCTCTGTTATAGATTGTTACATGCTTATTTGATATTGGGGTAGAATAGAGCCACATTTTATAAACTACCTCCTGCAACATATCGTTATTATAATAAACCTACTTAACTTTAACATAAACTATACTACAATCATATAACAGACTCGCTTAGTATATATGAATAACATTCATATAACTGATATAAATATTTAAAAAATGTAATATTTCTAAGTTCAATCGACAATTGAAGGTGAAATTAGAAAAGATAACATTAACAGTCAAATAGATCTTATATTCCTAATAGTAAACTTTGATATCAATTGACACTAAGCAGTTGATACGCTGACTGTTCTAGTTTTATATTCCGTTTGGTTTGTGACAATAAGTCTACCCCTTTTCTCTCCCTTCTTAATACATATTGATATTTTTATATATGTTTAGAAAAATTCTAACGATAATGAGCATAGCGCCTGTAGAGCCAATATATGTAACTATATGTTGATATAGTTATTTCGCTATAACCCCTAGAAAATAAATTTTCAAGATTGGATAGCTAAATAGTTTTCATTCGCCTACTTTCTTCATGATCCATTTATAATTTACAAAAGTTTGAAAAAGACTATTTTGACTTTACTAAGTACTCTGACTTTAATTTGTCATATTTTGAATATTCAACCTGAGGTCACGGAAAAAGAGGATTAATTGAATTTCATGTAAACAAAGAAAATGCACACGTTATTTTGCATCTAATGTAAATAATGCACTTTGGTAAGCGGAACCCAAACCCACGGCTTGCAGTTGTACCGCGCATTGACGGTAGATGGCGCCAGCGAAAGAAAAAGGATGAAGAAGTTGCCGATCAGCCAAAAGCAAGCAATCCAGAAAAACTAGCAGCGTTACGCGAGAAACAGCAAATAAAAAACGCCGACGCGTAAGCCGGACGCGTCTATTTTTGTGAAATTCTTTAAAATACTGTGGATTGCTAGTCATTTTTTTCATATTTCTGACAATTTTCGGATGGCATCGCGAGTTAAGTCCTACTCTTTCTCTGCTACATACTACTCAGCTAGATCAAGTTGCAGTACGGCGGGCGGTATAGATCTCTCCTATGATCTTTTTATTCGGTTCTTGTTATCCGTAACCTTCATTCATAGTGTGCCTATCTACCTTTTTTTGGTTCGTTGGAGCAATTTTTCATAAGTTTGCCGTATGTTGGATGTTCAACATCTCTTGGCTTTCATTCATACAGGAATCAATCTCCTACCTTTCATATTATAGTCCCTCGTGCTTAAAGTGGGTGAATTTTAGTATTTGAGTGACCCGCTGCTGCACTAGTCATGTATCTTAAGTGTGCCTTGCCCCAAAGTATTTATCATAATTTAGATCTAATTCACCGCTAGAAAACTGCAAATTTTCATTTAAATATAACACCTTTTGCTAATTTTCTTATAATACACAGAAGCTACGAACATCGCAGTCACCTTAATCAAACGACAGATAGCGACAGGCAGATAGTGAATGTACCTGTTGAGTTATGAACTACTTTTTTATATTTATTGAACTGCAAGAACTAATATAAAGATTTAGAACAAATTAGGATGAATTGACATGCATGAACTCATGAATTTATAATGAACTCATATTGTAAGAACGGACAGTAAAAAAAAGAGTCGCATTGTAAGAACGGACAGTAAAAAAAGAGTCGCAAACTAACCACCACGGAAGCAAGTTGGACTTTTGACATAGCGAAAAAATATTTATTAGGATCTGTTAATTTTGTTATTTTGTTATTTTATTATTTAAAATTCAATGGACCACGAGGCCCCATAGAAGCACGCTTAAGACTATTACAAATAGTACACTAACACGTAACAGGCCGTACAAAACGAAT
>KB673091.1:521812-534345 GCA_000349145.1 Anopheles dirus | reverse complement strand
CGGTACTCGACGACGGACCGGACGATGGAGCAATACAGCATCTTGCAGGAGACAGGATCGTCCAAATCCCGCGTCAGTTGTTTTAGCAGGCCTAGAAGCTGGTTACCCTTGGCTGTAATGTGATCAAGCTGGTCATGGAAGCTCAACTTTTCGTCAAGGAGCACTCCAAGATCCCTGACACAGCTTTTGCGCTCGAGTACAGTTTCCGTTTATCTAAAGCATAATCTTCAATGTATTATCAAGATTGTTTAGATCATTGTATTCAACAACTAATATCTATACAATTATGTGTTTTTTTATCTATAAATTGAAGCTTTACATTCTTTTTTTGCTAACAATTTATTAATAAAATAAAGATGAACTGCTGCGGCTGCCTGACACAAGAAGACTGTTAGAACTTCATTCTAGCAGACTCTAGTGCAGTCAGCTTTCCCACGATTCTGCATGCACCCGTTGTTGTTGGTGAACATTCCTGGAGCATCATGTTGCGCTGATGCTCCGGAGTCGCTGCACACGAGACCGTGGTGTCAGATGGGTTGGATGGGACAACCGTATGCAAAACTATACATCTGGTTACGGTGTCTCTTTTTGCGACATTTATGCGATTTTTTTTAAATTTTAACAAGGTTTTAAATAAAGGGTCTTCTGCTTATGTGTTTCTAAAACATTATATCTTTGTTTGGATGCACTTCAAATTCGATCGCATCTGCCGCCCGTTAAAAATCCATTCATTAACCACCATTACACCTTTGATTGCTCCAAATGTAATCGAATTACACGTTTTAGCGGCGGGAACCACATACACACGCAAACACACCACCGGTCTCGAAAATCAAAAGCCAACCGGCGCAAACATTGAAACCTGTAATTTTATTCACCAAACCACAACCGAAGCACCGGAGGAAATTGGCCCCAAGATTGCAATTATTTCATTGCAAATTAATCACCCTAACGAGCCGTGGCAACCGTGTGGCAGCCGTAAAAGCTCGGTAAGTGGCAATCACCAGCCAGCGGTGGCAAGATGCCGCTGATGCAGTTTCCAGCTTCCCGCGCCGGCCAAGCCCACTTCCTTTTCGGCAGGCGGCGCTGTGCTTTGCCCACTCGAATTGTTTCTCCGCGACGGATTTTTCCGACGGAGATGACAACGACGCCGACGATGACGCGGTGGGCGTTGCCATGTCACCGCCGGCAGAGCGAACACAGGATATCGAGTTTACTTTAGCGAACTGCACCTGTATCCGCACGTTCCGAGTTCCGGCGGGGAAAATGTTTTCTAATTATGCAAATCGGAACGATAAAACCACTCGGCTGCGTGCAAGCAAGAAACAACCTTCCCAACCTTGGCTGGGAAGAACGAGCCAATGCAAGCCGTACTTTGCAAACCACAAAATACCACCGATACCAATCGGTGGGAAATCGGTTGCGAGAGTTTTCCATCCCGCCTGGAAGGGGCGTTCCTCCTGGGGGGGCAGAAAAAACGACCGAGCGGAAAACGTAGAATCCTTCCGCCGTTCGCAAAAGGGAACCCCGTTCCGTTAAATGCTCGACAGACGGCACGAAGGGTGGAAGAAATATTGAATCCATTAACGCCAGTAAAGGGCTCCTCTCGAGCAAAGCGGAGCGAAGGGCCCTTTTTTCTGTCTCATTACGCCCGGAACGGCCCCTCCGACGAATAGATACGAACGCCGACGGCGGCGCCGTTCGATAAACTATCCCATAAAGGGTTACCCTTCGGTGCGAGCAGCGAAAGCTGTGTGGATCAACAGTTTGAGGATCGCCCGGAGGAATGTGTGCCACACGGACTCGGGGAGTGTGAACCGGACTCGGGCAGGTCAAAGGTTCATTAATTATGTAACGTTGGAACGTGGGCACGTCTGTGGGGATGGCCGACGACCGCACCGCACCGTACATAATTAGAGTCCGAGCGGGTGTTTTCCTGAGCAACAGAACCGAGCTGCGGGACGAGTGCGATGGACGAGTGCAAACCGATAATCATCGGTCGGGCGGACGGCCGGTCGTTTGGGTGTTCGCTACTGCTACTGGGCGAGGACACGCATTCCATGTCCAGTCTTGGTTCGTCGTGAAACGGACAGAAAAAAACATAGAGCCGGGGGAATAGTATCTTAAAAATTAACGTACCGTTGGTGAAGTGATTAAACGGTGCGATTAGAGCACGGCGCGACCGATCCAGCTTGAAATGCGCCTGAAACGGGATCGAAGAAGGCGAATGAGCCCACCTCACAAAGAAAGGATGATGTGTATTGATTTTCGTCGAAGTAATCGATTGGTACATATGAACCAATCGAAGGTGCATAATTCTACACGTGCTAGTGCGTTAATTATTTAAAGGCTAATTTTGGCTTATTGGAATATTCATATTATCTCATTCGAAACAAATAGGTGCTTACAAAAGCAGAAAAAACGTTCTAAACCAGGATAATACAGATTTTATCGACAGGATAATACAGAAGCTATGATAGTTTAAAGAGGACAACCAACTTAAATATTGACATAGTCAAGATAGAATGATTACTTTACATTGAGTGACTACATGAACGAAACAATATACAATTTCTTAAAGAAAGCCTGAAAAAGCTGTAAAAGAATGGATTTCGGGTCTGCTAGGTATTGAAGGTAATGAAAAGACGATAGCTAAGCAGAGAACTATAGTAAATGAATAACTTATTAACAAACCAAGGGCATGTGACCTAACCAATATTTATCAAAATACAAAAATCAATAATACAAAAAAGATAGAGAAAATGATAGAGATATAGATGAAACATAGAAAAAACACAGAAACAATACAAATCTAAATGGATAGCAGATAACAAACAGATAATAATATATCAAGCAGATAACAAACAACTAAAATGCCAATACAAAACGTAGAAAAACAAGAAGAAGAATAGAAGAGCATTTAACAAACTTGATGATGAAGCCAATAATTCACAGTTATCTGACGAATCGTGACATTTTTTTCACCGGTGGAGCCACAACACACGAGCTTTTGTCAGCATCATATTTATTCACATTTACAAATAAATGTCACAAACGCTACAAAAAAAAAATCTCGTTCAATCGGTTCAATCATCGTCGCTATCTCTCGACCTTATCTACATTACCTTACCTTATCGTTTTAACATCTAGAAAGCTTGCATTCGATTAAAATAGATAAGGTGGTTATTAAAATTATTTACCAAATGAGCGCTAACTACTCGGTGGCTATAATCAGAATTGAACATACAAAACATACAAAACACTGACGGTAAAATCAGATGTCAATTGACACTTTACCTTCAAAAGATTCGATTTAAAAACAACGGTTTCCCCTAAGTGCAAAGTGCATATTTTTGCAAACTTTTTTATTTGGTATTTTTGCAAACAGGCGAATTTGGTGTCAATTAAGTAGAGATGAGAATAACAACTCTTTTTAGGGAGTCGACTTACTCTCTTTCACTCACCATGGGGATTCGAATCGTTTAGCAACACTTTAGGGAGTCGTTATAATCAAACTCACTCACGAGTGAATAGGGAACCCAAAGAGTGTTAGAAATAGTGTTGTGCAAAGCAGAAAATGTTCGCCAAAGTGGTAAAAGTTCGGCTCAGTGCGTGGGTAGTCGGGAAACCTCTCGTTTATCGACTCCCACTCACTCTTTTGGCATTCGGATCCCTACGGGCAGTCATTACTCACTCGCGAGTGAGTTTGCTTTATAACGACTCCCTAAAGAGTCTCCCTCGACTCCCTAAAAACTAAAGACTCATGCAAATACTATGTTGGGAGTTAATTCACTCTTTTCATTGCAAAGATCTAACTCACTCACTCACTGTTACTCAGTACGCACATTTCTACAATTGAGTGCAAATTGGAATGTATGGTGACACATTTTAACAATTCGGATTGAGTGGAGTTTTCATCCCAATTTACCCAATTAATCCAATAAACCTAAATCTAAATCAAGTTCAGACTAAAATATCAGCAATATTGTGGGGTTTTTAAAGTAGTTTACGCGATACACTAATACAAGAAATAACGCGCTTTATTTGCTTCCGAGAGATATCGAAGACAAAAAAGGTTAAATGAATACTGAATCTTATGTTAGTTCTATTACTTAAAAACATCATTATTTTGCGCATTATTTTGTGAAACTTTTCTCTCAAATAGCTTTTAGTATTTATGTCCAGCGTATCTTACGAAATTCAATGCATTTCAACAAATTCATTATTGACAGCTTTTAAAATCAATCTCTAAATAACATCTCATTTCATGCTTTGAATGATTTATGTTATTGAAATCGTTTTGCTGCGATTATGTTCTATGTAAAAAGAGCCATATTAAAAAACAACTTTCATGTAATTGCACACAACTGAGAGCATGTCGTTATTTCGCGTCAAATTTCATACTACCTCAATTAGATTCGATGGCGACCAACCGGCCCCGCGTGGGCATCGCATTGACAAGCGCAAACCGCACATGATTGCCATCTGATGCCCAGCGTCATTACGTGGGCTTCTCCCACCGGGAGACAAAGGAAGAAAGAACCAAAAAAAGCGCTGCCGCTATTATCATAATACCCTTCATTTTATTTAAAGCAAAATATTCAATAATATAGCACGTAAAGCGAGCATTAAAACCCACTCACAACAGCTTCATTCCATAGAACTGTCCCGATTTTGCCGATCCGCCGCCACACGGATTCTGCAAATGTTTGCCTTCCAATCACCGGGCCGCGCGCGAGCGATGAAATAAAAAGTCTGGCAGGCGGTTGGGGGTGGTTGGGTTGGGGAGGCACTGAACATAATAACCTGTAACCATGGCCAACAAATCCGGCAACCGGTCCGCGGCTGCGGTGATGCCCGCAAATGTGTTGCAATGTGCATTGTGTGCACTTGCCGCATGCGAAAACACACTGCACGCGGCGCAGTGTGCGTGATGCGGAGGCATCCGTGGAAGACTTAACGAGCCCGAGCCAAGGGTGGGCAGGATGCAACCGGAGGAAGCCATTAAAAATGTGCCCCCATCCCTGGCTGCAACGGGCGGGCTTCCAGCTGCAAGCGCTCCCCTGCCGGCCCGTGGTGCAATTGCGTTCCAAACATATCATCTACCATCGGCAGCTCGTTTCCTCCCGAAATCCCGGATGCTAACAAGGCCCCAAGTAGGATTCGCGAGTTTCGCTTTCGTCCGCCTTCGATTGCTCCCCGGGGGCCATTTTACGCGATCGTCCTGCAATCACTGTGCCCGCTCTGTCTGGCTTCCGCCCGGGAAGGAGCGAAAGTGCAAAAGGAGCAACTTTGCGTCAACGAATCAGTCATCAGCGCACACGTCGGGCCCGCAGCCCGTTTCGATAGGGGGGAACGAATCGATTTTGCATTCGCTTGTCGTGTTTTTTTCTTCTTCTCTCTTTTAGCTTCTGCTCGGTGCGTCTTGTTTTACGAATAATTGTACATTGCGCGCTCTCCCTGTCGTTAGGGTGTGCGCCGCGGTGCGTAATTTATTAAGTTTAGGTCAAATTATTGCAAATGAGCAGCGCGCTCCCTGCAATTTGGTCCTTTGGCAAACCGACGACAACCCGACCGCGCGATGCGTGTCTCTCGCGTGTCTCGCGCGTTAGTGATTTGCGGAATGCGCCTATCAAACGATACGCCTGTGCGTCTCTAACGCGCGCGTCTTCTTCGCATCCTGTGCGCCGTTCGCCCTCGAGCTGCTAATGGCAACGTGCGAAAAGCGATCCATCGTTTGCATCCAAGGAGGCAGACAGCGCCGTTCGATTATGGGACGGGCAGCCGCCGCCGCGAGGGTAACGAGAAACAAACGAGAAACCCCGACGCTCGAAGAGTCGAAGCGAAAAAGGTGTCGGTAACGATTTGTTGGAACGGTCATTAGGTCCACTGGGTCCGGCAGGGGGCAGGAAATTTTGAAACAAACGCGCAACAAACACGTCGATGCATCTTTACACAGTCATGTGTGTGTTTGGTCTTCGTTCGAAGCAGCATTCCTTCCATCTGCTTGCAGTGCACTTGAGCATTGGGTGATCGGTAGTTTTAGTCGGCCTTTAACATTCTGTAATTTTCGATATTTCTTCTTAATTTATGCTTCTTGTAATCACGGCCGTAGGTGCTATCAAACAAATTACACATAACTATATTTCGGATTGTTTGAAAAGCTTTGCCTTTCTGATCATTTTTCTTAATTTAATATATTTCCAATTAATTATTTTTACTCTGTTTTCTTATTCTATTTCTATGTCAAGCCTCATCTTTCACCCATCTTTAACCTATTTTTTATTCTATTAATCAAGTGTAAACTATCCCTTGGGGGACGTTGACATTTACAAACGAAACATGCCAAAGGTAAATAATACATTTAAAAGAGCAATGAGCAATGTAATCGATATACAGGATTTTCTAAGAGCATTGGGATTTTGTTGGTAGGTATTTAGTATTCTGTTCAGTAGAAAAAAGTTGTTTTAATAATAAAAAATTAACCTAAATTACCTTTTAGTTCTATTAAACTTGATGATTGTAATTCCCCATGTTTCATATTAAACATTGCGTGATTTCATAAAATGGTTTTAATTAATTGCTAACATTTGTTTTTATTTGTATTTTGATTTTAATTATTTTATTTTATTCTATTTATCTCATCTATTTGTGTTATGGAGAATGTACGGGCGGTTTGACACTTTCAATTTTTAAACTCGATTTATAAAACTAGGTTTAGCTGTTCAACACTTGTGCGCAAAATATTTGCATTTTAGTTATTTTTAGTTCTTTATCATACTATTGTCGTTTTTTCTCTCGCTTTCCAGCATTTTTATTTATTATTCATTTTTCTTGTTGAATTTATTATGTAATCAACCATCAACCGTAAAGCTTGCTAAGTGCTCATTTAATTTTTTTTTTTACTTTCAAGTGTACTTTTTTCTTTTATGTGTAATCTTATAATAGTGCTGGACATCAGAGCGTATTTTTTACGGTTGATTACCCCGAGGGTGGTAATTTTCACTCCACTTGCAGTTTACAATATGCATGATTTTTTATCCATTATTGAACAGTTCCCCCAGTTACATGAAATCGTCCCACTCAATGGTGACATCCTTCCAACCATTTTTTTAAAATAAAAATCCATTCGTTTTCTTTTTAAGGAAAAAATGAGTAAAATTTTAGGTGGTTTAAAAAATAGATACATGTATTGGGAGGGGGGGGGGGGGGGGGCGGATAGCCTTAGATTGAAATTTAGCATAGTTTTCACTTACTTTTTTCTTCTTTTTCTAGAGGTTTAAGTTTCTAAATCCTTACTAACACTTACGGTCAAATGGATCGAATACTCCTTTCGTGCAAATCCAGCTGTCAATTAGTATACCTAGAAGGCTATTTTTGGCAATTGTTGACCAAATTGGCTCCCCAGTTGTGTGCTAACCATTCCAGTTTTAAAGGGTGATCCATTTCGAGGTTCCCTACTTTTTTCAAGTAAAAAACACAGAAAATTTTATGTTAATGGGGAATGTTTATTATCATTCAAAAGAAGATTTTTTGGCATTAATTATTTGAAGGTTATCTTGTTAAAATGTTGGCCGGAGCTACGTCTCAGATGCTCCACCCGTTGAGTCCAATTTTCGATGACTCATTCGAGCATTTCTTCTGGTAATTGGCGAATGACACACGTGATGTTTTGCTCCAAGGCCTGAATCGAAGCGGAATTGTCCTCATAGAGTTTAGACTTTACATATCCCCACAGAAAAAGTCTAACGGTGTGATATCACACGATCTTGGTCAAATAATCGGTTCAAATAATAATAATAACAAATAATAACATCATTAAATAATAATATCAAATAATCAAATCAAATAATAACATCAAATAATCGGTTATCATGGCGCGATAACGGTCTCCATTGATGGTAACGTTCTCACCGGTATCATTTTTGAAGAAATATGAACCGATGATTCCACCGGCCCACAAACAACACCAAACTGTTGTTTTTTTTCTGGAAGAAATAGCAGCTCTTGAACCCCTTCATGTTGCTCTTCGTCTCAAATGCGACAATTTTTCTTGTTTACATACCCACTAAGCCAGAAATGGGCCTTATCGCCTTGAGCGAAGCGCCGGAAAACACATTCTTTACAGAACGTGAATTTTCGTAATAAGGTTGAACGATTTGTAAACGTTCTTCAGGCGTAAGTATTACCATGATGAAATGCCAAACAAAACTGATTAAAAATAACAAGACAGCTTGACACGACTCACGCGCCATCGTTCAAAACATTGAAAAAAGTACCTCTAGTTGGATCACCCTATATAATCCGTTAAGTTTGTGACCCCTCTTTGTCCTGTTTTTCTCCCGGCTACCTCCGCTGACGTAAAAACAACCCCGTGGTCCAGAACCTACAAAAAGAATCTAAGAAATAGCAAACTGTAAAAAATTTACGTACTTTAAAAAAATTGAATATCGTTAGAAAAACTTAACACAATTATAATACTTTGGGTGAAAACCGTTTGTCGATATCTCTAGCCGTTTTCGCGTTATTGAAGCTTAAAGTAGCAAGAGTGTCAATTGACACCTGATTTGTCCGTTAGTGCTAAGCATTCAAGAAAAATTTTCGTGATCGTTTGGGCACAAAAGTCTAAAATCGTGTGATTGGGTTGAGCTGGGTCACCACAGTGAAGCCCTCAAAAGAGCCACAACAATTTATGATAAGTTCGAAAACGTTTGGATTTACATTCGTAAAACAAATTATTGGAAACTATTAGATTTTCGAACGGAATAGATGAATTTAGTCAACTCAATTGGGTTTTTAAATTGCAAAGCGTGCCAATTATACTTCTGTGAATGATTCCGCTATCGAATACAATTAGAGAAAAAAATATATTAAAACATTTTTGTTTTCAAAATAACCTAAAATGCAAACCCATCAGAAATTTAACTAAAATTCTTCGCATTTGTGTTAGAAGCGACCCACGAGTAATGCGCGTGTTCCATCTTCATCATCATTATCGTCCGCATCTGTACCGCCACCGGCTCGATCGTCGCTCGGCAACCGTCAACCGAAGCGAACGAAAGGATCCTCCTGCCCTCAAGCCGTGAGGCACGGCCCAACCGATCGACGCCTCGCTCATTGAGCAGTAAATTATTTATTGATTAATCGCTACCGGCGTGGAGCGAGATTCGTGTCTCTTGTTGTTTTCTTGGTTGCGCCATTCGCCCTTTCTTGCGTGTCCCCGTGGAACCTTGTGTGCTGTTGTGTGAAAATTTGCGAAAAAAATCACCGAAACACCGGGCTGGCCCCGAAGCAGCGTTGCATGGTCCGTTTCCGTACGGCCACTTAACCATGCTTAGCGCATCGGTCGGCCGGTCCGGTTGCCGAAATTCAATCAAAGGAGCAACGGCCACCAATACAATTTAGCGTCCTCCTGGCCACGGGTAGCCTTCGATGCGCGAGGTGTCATTTTCTCGGCGGCGGGCAGCGGCGCAGCAAACCAATTTATAATGGGAATATCATTTTTTAAAAACGCATTATTACACATAATTGCCGGTGTAATAGACGTCATTTCGGATGGGGCACGATTATTCTTCATTTTAGGCTAACGACCCGTTTTGCATTTCTCGTTAGGATGTTTCGGGCTCTCGGCGTGATCGTCGCGAAACTTCACTTTCGCGTTTGAGGGCCCTTTTTCGGTGCATCACGCACATTCTCATTACGCTCGAGCAGATGTTTGCTCATTGGAATGGATGTTTTCTTTCGGCCCCGATGTCGAGGCGCGACGAGTTTGCTTTACGCGCCAGCCATCCGGATCGGTTGCGCGAGCACCAGTCGGATCGGTTCCTTTACTTTCGCGTTTCGCCCGGACGCTCATTAATAATTGATTAATGAGATTTGATTTCGCCGCAATGGCATCGTAATGGGCCAGGGCGATTTGGTTTGGAGCGGTTGGCTGTGCGGTTGGCACGGTCGATGCGTGCGTGATGTGAGGACATTTCCGTGCCGATGCGGCCGTCAGAGAACAACCTTTTTCAGGTGCGATCTTGTTGCCGGAACGAGTCGAACGATTCGGCCGGCAGCTTAAGGAGCTGGTAATGTTTTATGGCTACGGTGTCGGACCGCTTTCCAGCGGAGGGAAAGTGCTCGCTTGTTTGGCGAAAATTTCTACAACAACATGGTGTAAAAATATTCCTTTTGTCAAGAACACGAAACCATGGACGAATTGAGACATTGGATTAATGATTATCTTTTTGCGGTGCGATTACACGTGAGTGTACAATTTATTATCGCGTATGTCTTATTAAGAAATAATAAACTGTAGTTGATGGTTCTTCTCTTTCATTGTTTTGTGCTGTAGACAATGTTTTCATTCATAATGTTCTACAAATCGAACTTCAAAGTTATAAAACCTATTCAGCTTTATTAGTTCATAATCTATATCATAGTGATAATTAATACGTGATAAACAATCCAACAAACTATACCTAAGTGCTATTTAAAAAGTGTGCATTTATTGTTAAATTTTATTAGCAGTTTTTAATATCTTTTATTTTTTTTATTATTATTTTACATTCATGTTTTTATTTTTGTTTTTATTTTTATTATTGTTATTTTTATTTTTATTTGAAAATTTGGTTGAATCATTGGTTGAAGCACACTTACTTGAGTTGCCAATGGTAATTAAAGCCATTATTTATACATTTTAGTTAGTTAAGAACAATATGACGGCACATTGGGTTGCGTATTGTCAAAGTATTGTTGCTTTAAGCATTCAGAACATTGATGTAGTTCTGGGTTATTCGTATGATCAGGGACGCAAACACACGGTCTTCAGCGCCACTGGTTGAGGTTCAAATCCTTGATCATCCAGAAATGACCTAGACCATGTGATGGTTGCTGTGCAAATAAAGAAGAAAATAAATTCTAGATTCTTTTGGCGTTTACTATTGTAAGTCATATAGTTCGATCATCGTATATGTTGAGTATAGTAACCATATGATGTTGCAAGTAGTATTGAACATCCCAAAAACCCGCAGGATGTTATACATATATGCGAAAAATGTCTGAAATTCTGTGTCTGGCTGAAGGGGTGAACATTCTACATTGTTGTCCAAGCTTCTAAAAGAAGTCAGCTTCAAGTATACTGTTGAAATCCTATTGAAAATTTTCGATAAGTATACTAACACTTTCAACCAACGATGCCATTGCAAAAAAGTTCATCAACATTTGTCAAAAAAGAAAAAAGGAAAATTGCCACACACACACACACACACACCTTGTTGGAAATACGGTCAGTTGCACTTTGTTTGGGAGTGTGAATATTTGAAGTATATGCGCAAACAGTGTAGTCGTGTTCGCCACAAAGAATTCTATTGTGGTTGTAAAAGTCGAAGCCAAAGCATTCCAAAACTTAAATAAAACAAATTCAGAGGTTTCTACATCGTGACTCACATTGTTCGTGCTAAAATCCATCAACGGGGTTCTGACGAAGATACAGCTGGGCGCAGGGAGCGACATCACGGTGATTTCAATGCATGTTTGGAAAAAAAAACATGAAAATAACCGTTAACTCTCCATTTGCTATCAACAATGCCCTGAACAAATGAGATAGTGATACAAGATACAGGAGAAAACAAAATGAATGGTTAAACAAGAAACTCTGGAAAATTGAACTCTGGTTTTCAGAAAGGTAATACAGTGCACATCAACCTACTTCGAGTGAATTTCTAGCAGTTGAGAGCCAGTAACAGTCATCGAGAAGATCGGAACAGTCAACTATAAAGTGTGCCTTGAACATTAACGTCGCCTGGCTAGGTCACACATTAACCAACTGAAGTTTTGATTTACTGAAAAACATGTAGTTGATCAACAAGAAGATGAAGAATGAAATCTGACGAAGAAGATGTGAAATCTTACTAATCATACGATGTGACAAGTAGCATTAAACATCACTGCAACCTGCAGGATCGTATCAGAGCGGTTGTCGGTATAAAAGGACGATATAAAAACAGAGTCAAGCTAAATTCACCCCTTATGCCACCCTTTATAATTCATCCTTTATAATAACTATGCCAAACGTTGCGAGCATTGCTGTTGAAAGTCTTTTATTACTAAAGTTAACAGTTGAATCATCTCGGTCCATGGTTGCAGTCATTCATCCGCGGTTCCGATCTTCACTAGGTACTGCACAACTTGAGTCAAACTTGAAAGGGTCGTTAGCGAGTAGCCTGGTGGGAAATGGTTCAGGTATGCTCATGACTCAGTCAACGTATACTTCCAGCTTTCGCCACCGTCAGAATATCGGAACTCTGCTCGCCAGTCAGATCCCATCGTGTTAACAGTCTCCGGTAGGCAGGTGCTTTGTCTTCGTTGCATTGATCATTAGTCTAATCCTAGCGGTTTGAGTATCAATCAGAAGTATCCGGTGCAGACATCGTAGTTATACTACAGACAAGTTAATATAACATATAGGTTTTGTAGATTCTGTAGACAGTGTTGTAGAAATACAGCACTGGTACGGGTACGGATCCGACGCCTCTCGTAGGATACTT
>KB673091.1:483854-505276 GCA_000349145.1 Anopheles dirus | reverse complement strand
ACACCATAATAAAGGACACTGTTGGGTATGCCGCGGCTAACCAGACATTCATACCATTCTATCCATGTGGACGGACACACATGCGAGGCATACAATTCTCATGAGCACCTATCATTTGAAAAATGTGTCAAAGAGGGTTTTGCCAGATTTGAACAGAGTGTATGTCTCAGGTGTCTCAGATGTGATGGTTGTCGGAGATTCTTCTCCCAAGCCTCTGAAATCTATACTGCTTACATGAAAAGTCCAAATGCCCGTAGTGCAAGGGTCTGGTAGTGATAGCAAGGGTCTTGATAAGTTTTTTTTATATCATCCGCCATATGAAGTAGATCATGGTTATTGGCTCTTTAGTCATTCGAAATGTATCACGCCACCAGTAAAATTACAACATTCCCGGACGATCCACCTCCCATCCCTCTTCCTGATCGTTTAACTCCGCGGTTTGTCCTACGCCACTTTATTTTAGGGTAGGTTAGGGTAGTCTTAAGTTCGTGTAAGTGTTAAGCCTTAATGGCAAACATTGTATTTAATAAATTGAATTGAATTGAATTGAATTGAATTGAATTCCCTCTTCATCCGCCATCACCTCAGCTGTTCATCTGGGGGAAAAATTACAGTAGAGCTGATCCATTTTCCGTACAAGCTAAGTTAAATTTCCACATTTTAACCTAATATAAACTACATATTGATTAAAAAGAACCGCCGCGCAATTGCAAACAATAGTTTTTTGAAGTATTGTGACGGATTTATTGTCAAGGTTTACACAGCATGGATGGGAATCGAACACGCCAGACATAACCGGTTCAATCGGTTGTTCGGGACAATCGGTTTGTTCGAGACCGTGTTTGCCTGCTTTGTTCGAGACTGTCTGACCGAGCACCCCCATATGATTGAATGGGTTTGTTCGTGTCTGATGTCTTGCTCGAGAGGTGCCAGAGCGCTGCCTAAAGGTTGTAGTGGTTGTAAAAACGCACTGTAACGGATTAATAAACGAGCGAATTACAGAATTTTTCATCCATTCTAGAACAGTTCCCGGAGTTACATGAATTTGGAATGTTCTTTATATCGTTAGACATGCGAACATAGTTGGGCATAGGATCCACATCCTCCTCGTCCTGCCAACCTCGGGTCGCCTACCGTTAAACTCAACACTGTCCACTCAAGATTCCACGGACTAGGTTTTACGTGAATAATCGTATCGAAGCAGAAATCGAAGCAGTAATTGGCATAGTAACAACTTGCACTGTCTGCAAAGAATCTGCAAATAATACTTTCGCATATCATTTATTCCTAACCGATCGTTTGAACAACGAAATTTCGAAATTCGAACATCAAACAAAACATCGTTTGACAGATAGGCGGCCGGGTGCAAGGAGATGGAAGGGAGGTTAAGTCATAGACCCGACTTGGTAGCCATCTTGAAAACAAAGTTTGACGTCTACGGGTAATTTTTGTCTACGCCATGAGCACACACAAATATGCATAATCATCAAGCAACAAGCATTTGATGGAGGAAATATTATCGCCTTTTGTAAGTACAGGTTGAAAACTTCCAATGACGCAATTGTATCGATTTGTTCGAAGCTAATCTTTGAACTACATATTATAACCACTTCAATTAAAATTAAAATATAGTTTAATATTTTTCAGTATGAAAACACGGATTTTTGTTTGAAAAAACGATACTTTTAAAACTCCAAAGCGAAGCGAGAACGGCCAAGTGAGAACTTTGACAGCTGTCCCACCTTGTTCTCAGGTCGTTATACAGACGTGTAAAGCCCGCTTTATACATTTGTATTGTGTCAAACATCGGGGGAAGCTTGTGGTTGTAAATTATCCTGCGAAAAGTGAATTAAATCGCGTTTTAAATCGGCCAAGCGGTGGAAAAGGCGCTAGTAACCATGTCAACAAAGGCTAGCGAAGAGGAATCGTCCTCCCATCTGGACGAGAGTGATATTCCGGACGAGTTTATCGACGATGTTTGTATACGGGATCCTTGTGCTTGCTTGTTCGCTTGGGAGGAGGAGGGGGTGCGTCAACACTAATCGCATGCATTTTGCGGATTTTTTTTCGCCCCGTACACAGGATGCAGACAAGCTGGGATACTTTCCGGGCAAAACGGTCACACTGCAGATGCTGCTGGGATCGAACGTCCTGCAACCCGGCAAGGGTGCCATGACGATTGAGTATCTGGTAAGCCAACCCTGTCCCTCGCCCAAACCCTACGCTGTTGTGTGCGTGTGTGAGACGCCTCCCCCAACGAACGCCGCTAATGCCGGTGTTTGATCTCATCATCAGGGACAAAAGTTCGTCGGCGATCTGATGGCGGACGGGAAAATCAAATCACAGGAAACGGAAACAATCTTCTGTTCGCCGAGCGCTTGGGCCATCTACTGCAAGCGCATCATTAACCCGGACAAAAAGTCCGGCTGCGGGTGGGCGTCGGTGAAGTACAAGGGCCGCAAGCTGGATGCGTACAAGGCGGCCTACTATCGGAAGCAGCAGAAGGAACGCGACCAGAAGGACGATGCACCGAGTGAAGGTAAGCGAGTGAGTGAGGAGAGGGGTGGGTGTGAATAAGGCAAGGGTTATATGCATATCCTTGCCGCCACTTGCAGAACCGGTGGAGGAGATCGAGGAGGACAAAACAGCGATGGAGCCGCCACCGGTACGGCGAAACATCGTATCGCACAACACCATCAGCAATCGCAACATCATGCAGTGAGTAGTAGTGTAGTTCTTTCTCCTTACGCAGAAGATTATGTGATGCCAACTTCGATTCATTCGGTGACATTTTCAGCGACTCAAACACCCTCATCGAGGCGGTTCCTTTTACCGCGATCGGAAAGATGCAACCGTTCCTCGTGACAGTGAGCACTTCGACGCTGCTCGTGATGGATTTCCACTGCCATCTGACGAACTACGAGGTGTGCGGGTACCTCGGCGGTACTTGGGACATAAACGCGCACAATCTTTCCATCACCCACGCGTTCCCTTGTCGGAATACGCGCCACGATCGTGATAAGGCGGCGCTCTGTGAGCTGCAGATCCAGAAGCTGATGATAAAGAAGAACATAAATCTGGTCGGGTGGTATCACTCGCATCCACGGTTCCCCGTGCAACCCACATTGCGTGACTGTGACGCCCAGCTGGACTACCAGATACGGATGCGTGGTCCGACGGAGGCGTCCTACATTCCCTGTATCGGATTCATTTGCTGTAAGTAGGGTGGAAAACGGGAAATTGAGCGTGATTTTAACACCATTTTCTATTGCAGCTCCGTACGATGATCAAAACAGCGCCCTGGAATCGAACGTGATGTCGTTCTGGGTGATGCCGCCACCGGAAAACCGTCCGGCCGAGTACGGTCGCCCGATGCTGATGTCGTACACACTCATCCAGGACGAAGCGCTGTCCGAGGACGTGAAGGAGGAGATGATGCTGACCGTCGACTACTACAAGCAGTTCAAGCGCGAACTCATCAACTTCCAGTCGCTCTACATCAACGACGTCCCGTACATTGAGAAGCTGCGGAAATCGCTCACGCCACGCTTCCCGCGCGATTCCACGTCCGGCCACTTCTGGAACTGGATCCGCGAGCTGCTCGGGCTCGATCCGGAGGACATTCCGGAGGTGGTGGTCATACCGGATCCACCGCCACCGCCACCGTTACCAACCGTGGACCTGGACCTGGGTGCGAAGGCGAACGACGACGTGACGATCGTGTCCAGTACACCCGGCCACCACCCGCTACCTCCGCCCGTGGTCGTAAATCTCGTGAACAGTGCGGAGGAGGGCAGCATTACGACGGAGGCGAAGAACGACGACGATTTCGATGGTGCCTCCGAGATGGGTGACTCCGATGTGATCTCGCTAAAGGATGACGACGGCAAACCGACGGCCCCGTCCATCGCCGTGCCGAGTTTGCAGGCGCAGTTGAAGCGTCCGTCCGGCCTTAACATGACGCCTTCGCCACTTTCCAGCTCACTCGTCGCGCTACCGACGAACCTCAGCCAAACTGGGAACAACGGTGGACAAACGGCGGCTGCCGCTCAGACCGCTCCCACCAATCTTACCATGAACAGTGGGCCAGCGGCAAACAATCATCACTTAGGCCAGCAGCAGCAGCAGCAGCAGCAACAGCAACAACCGGGACAGATGCTTCCCGTCGGGGCAAACTCGCTTCAAACGACGACAACCAGCACATCATCACCGCGTGACAGCCCCATCACGATCCCTTCGAACTCGGCCAGTCCGGCCAAGTTCGAAATGCCCGTGCGGGCGAGTCCTTCGCCGGCGAAATCGGACACCTCATCTTGTCGCAGTCGCACGCGTAACTCACCGGCACCCAGCCCGGGCAAGCTTTCGATCGGTGACATCCTGGGCAGTGCTGTTGCCGGTAGCGGAGGCGGCAATCGCGGTAGTCCAACGCTCAGTTCGCTCATCGGACCCGGTGCGGGAGGTGCGGGTGGTGGCGCTGGAGCCGGCGCCGGCAACATTCACGATCTGTATGCGGCCACGTTCGCATCTCTCGGCAGTGCGCTTCCCTCGAATCTTCTCTCGCAGGACTATGCCGCGCTGTTTGGACAGAGTGCAGGGGGACAGCAGCAGCAGCAGGGAGGCGGCAAGCAGCAGCAGCAACAGCAGCGAGGTGACGAGTACGGGTTGTCCGCGTTGACCGCTCTGGCACAGGTGGCCGCCGCGTCCGGCCTGTCCAACTCGCAGATCAACGAAACGCTGCTGCACAGCCTCAATCGCAGCATATCTTCGAAGGCGGGCGGATCGAGTGCGGCCGCTGGTTCCGGTGGGTCGGCGTCCTCCACCATTACCTCGAGCGCGTCCGCCGCGATGGCGGCCAACTCGGCCGGGCTGCCACCTATTCCGAACATGAAAGAGTTCATGCAGCAGCTCGAGAAAGGCAACCTCAGCCTGCTGATGCAGTCGCAGTACGGCAATCCGTTGGTCGGCATGGCGGGCCTCACGTCGGGCGGTGGTGCAACCGGTCCCGGCGGCACTGCCGGAAGTGGAACCGGCGGCAGTCCGAGCACGGGTAAATCGGGTCGCTCGGGTGGCAAATCGCGCTCGAAGGCGAACCAGCAGCTGCAGCAGCAACAGCAGGCCGCTGCAGCGGCGGCCGTGGCCGCCCAGCAACAGCTGCAGCAGGCGCAGCAGGCCCTCCTGCAGCACCAGTCGATGATGGAGTATGCCGACTTCTCGTCCAAGTTCGACCAGGGCAAGCTGGCCGACCTGATGAAGTCGCCCGAATACTCGCAGATGTTTCTGCAGCAGGCGCAAGCCCTCGGCCAGCTGGGCAGTGAGATTTCGATCACCAAAAAATCGTCCACCGGCGGGGGCTCTTCGAAGGGCGCGTCCAGCGCGAAAGACCACGGCGGACAGATGGGTGGCGGACAGGGTGGCGGCGGTGGCAGCGGTTCGCCCGCACCGACCTCCGCGGCCAGCGCCAAGAAGGAAGCCAGCGAACTGATTAGCAAGTTACGGACGGTGTTCTCCACCGACGCGTACCTACCGCCCGTGCCGACCACGGCCGACATCAATCTGCTCGTGGAGCAGTCGCAGAAGTGCGCGGTCGTGCAACAGATCCTCAACTCGGGCAACGTCGACGACATCCAGGTACTGCTGAAGGCACAATCGCTGTCGAACAATCAGCTCGACTTCGCCGCGTTCCTCAGCCACAACGGGGGTGGTTCGGCCGGCGGTTCCAACGGGACCGGTGTGCTCAACCTGGACGGACCGACCCAGCCGTCGGGCAAATCGTCATCGTCGTCGTCATCCAGTGCGAAGGCGGCCGCCGCTTCACTCAAGGAGAGTGATATGGCGGCCGCAGCAGCCGCCGCCGCCGCCGCGATGAACCCATACCTGGGCGTACCGAACCTTTCCGCCCTGTTCGAGCCGATTCAGCGCGTCGGCGGGGGCAAATCCGGTGGCAAGGGCGATAAGGCGTCGAAGGCGGCTGCAGCGGCGGCCGCCGCGGCGGCTGCGGCTGTTAGCGGCGGTTCCATGACCAACCCGGCCGACATGCTGAACAGTCTGTTTACGTCGGCGGTCGGGGCGGGTGGTGCTCCACCCACCGCCGCCGATATGAACGCACTGCTGTACAGCCAGGCGGCAGCGGCCGCCGCAGCCGCCGGTGGTAAGGGTGTGCCCGATCTGAACCTGCTGTTTGGCGGTGGCGCTGGAGCTGCAGGAATGCCCAATTCTAATTCGGCTGCATCCTCCCCGGGAGGGACTGGCAGTAGTGGTGGCGGACAGTCGGGCACTACCGGTGGCAAATCGTCTTCTTCGGCCGCCGCCGCCGCAGCGGCTGCTGCCGCCGGGCTGGACTATCTCTCCATGTTCCCGAACTTCTCGGCTGCGGCCGGCGGCAAAATGCCCGACATGTCCGCCCTGTTCGCGCAGGACAAGTACGAAATCCCGGACCCACTGTCGAAAGCAACGCTCGAAGCGAACAACATGTATCTGGCGCCGTCCGCCTCGCTGCTCAAGCTGCACCAGGAAGCGTTCAACTCGATGCTGATGAAACCACCGAAGTCGTCCTCCTCGTCGACGGCGTCCTCGACGGGCAAAATCGAAACGCCACCCCCACCACCGCCACCGGCGCCCCAACCGTCCGGCGGTGGGACGTCTCTCGTCCCATCGCCCGGCTCGCGCTCCACCCCGACCAAATCGGCCAGTCGGGACAGTCCCTCACTCGGGGCCGGTGGTGCCGGCAGCAACAACTCCAAGTACAACTTTTCCGCCGTCGATTTGGCCGTCTCGAGTGTGGTCCCGCTCGCCGCCAGCTCGCCGCTCGGAGGTGCGGCTGCCGATCTGTCCCGCCCGAAGTCGTCGTCCTCACAAACGCCCCCGGTTGACATGTCGCGGTCCTCGCCGGCCATGCCGGGCACGGTGGGCGCCGGCGGACCGACTGGAACGACCTCGCCGGTGGGCGGAGGCAGCATGATTCTGCCACCGTACAAGAAGCGCATGGAGTTTGCCTCGATCGCCGACCTGGTGGCGGCACCGCCGGCCAAGATACCGAAGCTGTCGGCCGAGAACCTAGACCCGTGAGGCGGTCGACTCTTGGCGGGTGAACAAGAAGTCTCGTAGCGTGCACAACGCATCATCATCGCAATTATTGCTCTTCCTGCAAGCCACTATTTATTACCCGCTGCGAGAGTGGTACGAGGTGAGCCTAGGGTATGATTTATATTATTTTCCATTCATTTGCTCGTAGTAGAACTTGATGTTGCGCCGGATACGAAGGAGACGATGAGGAAACGCAAATCGCCACAAACACGCCACTTAGTGTAGTTTTAGTGTAACTACAAGACATTATTTCCGTTGCATGTTCGCCTAGATAAGTTAAATGCGCCTATCTCAGTTCGAGCGCTTCGGCTCGAACAAGTGAAGCGGAACAGAGCAACATACATGAAGCACGCGAATCTCATAGCGTTGAAGCAGTGACACCTCAACTGTGCAGCGGAGCGAACGGGCGAATAGTAGAATTATATATAACTATCTATATATACACATACACACACAACTATATTTTTAGTATTATCGATAAAGAAGAAGGACGGTGGATTACACCATGCTCGTGTAGCCACATGGCACGTGTGCAGAGGGCAGCGTGAAGAGGAGAAAAAAGCGCAAGTAAATGATAAGCACTATTAGAAACCTCCCTCCAAGGGACACAAACATACACAAGGAGCGGCATATACACAGTGAGAGGACGTCGGCCACGGGCACAACAACGTTTTAAAATCTGGATGCGCTGGTTACGATCGAAGCTAGGAACGTGGTCTATGAGCCCCTCATAGACGCGATCGTACCCCGTGAGAGCATGAAAGAAATGATCGGAAAGAGCAGCGCCGGCCCGAGCGCTTCTTCTGCCACGCAGCCAGCCATCCCGGGAGCGACGGAAACAAGTATTAGAAGAATAACAATAAATACCTTAATAGTATTTTATGTGTGATCGGTAACCCGACGGTGTTCACGTTATGCTGTTGAAACACAAAACCGGTTTCAAACGTCCGAAAGCTTGCAGGATTCTTGTAATGAGACACGGTGCTAGTGAATAGCTGATAGCTCGGAAGCTCGAGGATTTCTTATACGAAGAAAAGAGATGTCGAAGACCATCGTTTGCCTGAGGAAGCGTACAGTACACACGGCCAAGTTAAAATATGTGAGAAAGTGGTGATTTCGATCGGAAGAAGCGTGATCGTGTCCTGATGCAGCAAAACGGCATGAAGAGAAGGTTTTGCAGAAGTTATTGGATGCAGATACGATCCACATGGAACAACCATTCCCAGAAGTGCTGCATGTGTTCCAAATGGCAGCTTGTCAATGTTTTAAAATTCATGGGAAAGTTAGCAGAAACTGGGAAAGCTTGGTCACACATGTTGAGTGAAAGAGAAACATAAGACAAAGCCATTTGAGAAATGCTTCTGCAACTTTGTCATTCGAATCAATAAAAAACTTAACCTCTCATTCAGTTTCGACTATTGTAAGTCATATAGGTGCCGGCACTAAAGCAAGTTGTAGCTAGTTGCAGAAGCATTGCAACGTCTTCTCTGTTTAAATTCGACAGTCTGAAAAGACTTCACGGGCTGAGTCGTTTGGCGTCATTCTACTAACATGATCAGGATGACTTCAGCATGACGAGATAATCGTACAGTTCATAGAGAACATCCGTGTAGTGGTTCCTCTATTGTCCACACATTCATAGACAAAAACCCTCCTGATCATCTTCATAAGGTAAGTAAGATCAGAAGTTGTTCAAGGAGAGCTGGATCCTGGTGCTATTCTGCATCTCATGCCATGTTTGGTAGAGACTGGGGTAGTTGAAGAGTACATTGTTGACCTACTCCTCTTGTTGCCACATCCTGATACCTCACGATGCTGCTGGTCACTCCAACCAAAGGTCGAATACTACTGCATCGAAAGCCATCATGTTTAGCAGACTGCTTCCATCAGCTGAACATGATGCCCCTGTTACCTGCCTGACATTCTTCGATCAAGGCCACGTAGATCCGCGTGCGGAACATGACGTAGATCAGCTTCTGGCAGTCCAGGCAGTGCACATACCTTCATCCCGTATGTGACGTTGGCCATAGTCATTCTCACAAGCCTGCTCTTTTTGCTCGGGATACTAAAAGGAACTCAAGATTCTATCTGGCTATGTTGTCGTAGAAATCGATGAAATTGTGAAAGGTGTGGAGTTGTTTCTCCGTCATCTTCTCAGGTATCAGCCACATGGTGATGGTCTGGTCAGTGGTTGATTTCCCCCTTCAAAATTTTCCCGAGATGGTCATACAATGCAATAGTGTTAGGAATTTTCATCCAGCCAACGTTGAGACTGTAGATTCTAGCACCTACTAGATTCCACTAGAATTCCACCTCAACAACAATGATCCGTGCGTCCGAACAAGTGCTGTCGAGAGGATAGATGTATTGCTTGTCTAAAGGAAGGTGACAGCAAGGTGTTCTCTGCAATTCCTTAGCTTCGCGGATGACCTCGACGGACGTATCGGACGGATTATCTTCAGTGGGGTGTGCTAGCAAGCCGCATGAGCTGAGTGCCAACAACATAGTTTTCCTAATTTGTACTCACCATGCATTCGAACCGGGAAATGGGACCCTCAGTGGCGACTATTTCTCGTCCAGAACTAGTGAAGTTAGACAAGTTAGTACATTTCTTTACATTTACTTACGGTTCTTATACAAACCAACACTAAACCAAAACAAACACATTTTTCAATAGTTGATTTGTATTTCCTTCTTTTTCTTTATTCTTAGTTTTTTTTTCTCTTCTGTTTGCTGACGCGTTTTTTTACTCATTATCCATTATTGTTATCATTAGCGTTACATTCTCTGCCTCATTCCTTCTCACGCGCTCTCTCTCTCTCGTTCTCTTTCGGTCTGTATGTATGCGTTTGTGTTTACTTTCTGTTTAATTCTGTTTTAACCGTTAAACGCGCACGCTACCGTGTTTAGGTTGCATCGGTGCGCCCTGCCACCACTGTCCACCCGATGTTTGCTGCTCCGTTCCCTCCCAACCACTTAAACACTACAATAAAAAGTAAAGCTGATCAATATCAATGTATGAATTCAGAATCGTAAATTGAACACAGTGTTTCCGGTTTAATTCTCTTGTTCTCACATGTTGGTTTGGTTGTTTTTTTATTTACTTTATGCGTTTTGTTATTTCCGTTCCTGTTTTATATAGTTTTTTTCTTCATTTTCTGCGCTTACTATGATGATGCTGATGCGGTTTTGTTCCTGATCGATTTGTTTGCTTTTTTCTTCTTGTTCTTTGTGTTTTATTTTGTTGTTTGCGTTCTTATCAATTAGCTTCCCGAACATTCGCTATCCTTTCATAGCTTTGTGTGTGTTAGTAGGTTCCATTACTGTTTTAAACCCCCTTTTCGACGTTGTATTTGATTTCCTGATTCTTTCTACATATGCAATTTGTGAGTTTGTGTTTTGTTTTTATACATGATTGCATCAAGGGTTCAGAGATTAGGAGTGGAATCTATTGTTCCTTCGTTTGGATCACCATTTTAAAATGGGGAAAATGTCGCTTGATGACACTGTCTGTTTGTGGGGTTTTCTCCTGTTAAATGCTCGGAAGCATTTGTTCCCTACATCTCTGCTACTGTCGATCGGACGCCAGCGTATGTGTTTGTTTGCACCAAACAACCGACCGCAGTGTATCTATACAGCTAAACGACAACAAAAACGAACACCTTTCGAACCGAAATAGTACAAATAGAGCCACAGGAAAAGACCAACGGTCACAATTGTCTACTATTTCTCCGTCTTCTCCTGCACTATGAGAAGTAACGGGCGAGGACTCTCACACAAGAGAAGTAAAAGAGTGAATGAGCAACAACAAAAAAACACATCGATGAGCTAAAGAGCTCTAAAAACATGCGCTTTGTGAACAATGTCGTCCTAATCTTATGTCAGATTTGCATCGATGTTTTGGATCATCGGTTACCGCGCTTAGCGAAGCTGTGGTGCCAATCTGAGGCTAAGACAAAATGGATTCGGCGCCGTTCGGTGTTCATCCCTCGCGAACCGCCGGCACGTTGCGACTTGATCGTAACACCCGATCTCGCAACTTCCCACTCCCAAGTCCATGTACGCGGCAGTGACTTTTACGTTGTTTTTTTTTGTTGGAAGGAAAAGGGAGACAAATGTGTTGTCAAAAATGCTTGGTTGTCTGTGTGTATTTTTCGCACGTTTTCTGTTCCTTATTTCTCTCTCTCTCTCTCTCTCTCTCTCTCTCTCTCTCTCACAGTGTATTGTGTTTGATTTGCTAACTGCTGGCTTCCGCTTCGAGATAACATTCCTCAAAAACTAAAGAACACGAAATGAGACAAACGTTTCACACGGCTTGGGGCAAAAGGGAAAACGAAACGAACGAGATGGGGGGATGGGGGTAAGGAAAGACGGGAGAAAGGGGGATCGTCTTCACAGTTGCAGTGTGGTCAGTCTTAGGGGAGATATCGGGAGAAGTCCGGGAAGCTAATCCGAAAGCAAAGGAGCAAGCGAAAAACGGTTGACGTTAAGGTTTTTCGCTCAGAGGCACCTCCTTCGATGCCTCCTTCAATGGCTCCTTAGATGCCTCTTTGGCTGCGAGTGTAGTAGAGTTTCAGTGTGCGACGCCCGACCTATGAGCTGAGTAGGCTTTGGAAAATGGGACTTTTGAACATGAAGAATCAAATCAGTAGAGAGCTGCTATCCAACAGGATGGCCGCTAGCAAACAGAAACCCCTCCTGGAATAACCTCGAAGAGTTGTTAAAGAAACAGCTAAACATGCTGAACAAAACCGAAAGATAAGAGAGGTAAAGATGAACAAAGATCATGGTTAACGTTCGAGACGCAAATTATCTTTTTCACCCCCATAGCTAGAGTAGACACTTTTCGTAAGGCTATAAATTATGACAGGTACAGCAAGATGAGGCCTGGATGACCCCAGGCTGTCTCTCTTGAGTGGGCCATGGCAAAAACTTATGTGGCACTGAAGAAGATATCGAAGAAATGGAAGGTAACCGATATTCTTGAAGACCGGGATATAAAGTGTCTTGAAGGCTGTTGATGAGGCCTCTCTCATCAGGTTTATGGGATACCTACTGCTGGAGGACGACCAGGCTGCTCAGCCTCTTTTCAAATCATGTATTGGGGAAGGATCTGCTAAAGAAGTTCAAGAATGTCTAACCGGATTACGCTGTTACAGGGATAGAATCGATGGCCTCTTTCCCCACTACCAACGGGACTGCTCATGTGTGGGTGCCTCGGGCAAAACATATGAATCCTGAACGGAGAACGCTCTTATCAATCTGTCGGGGATCCAGCAAAAAAATATCCATAGTGCGCTGTTGCAGAATTCCCATCCGAGATCAACGAATTCCTTGGAGTCGACCACTTCTCCAATATCAACTATCCCGAGTTCAACCCCTCCAAGTCCGGGGAAAAGAAGAACAAACTGGAAGATTGACCAACCGCCCAATGTCCCGAAGCTATGCCAAAGAACGACCGGTCTACAGATACAACAAAGAGAATCATAAAGGAGTGTGCAAAGCACACGGAAAGCGATAGAAACGAAATTAAAATAACAATATTCTATCCAACAGTGAACAAGTACACACACACACACTAGTCGCAGCGTGAGAGTGGTGTTGGTTTGCAGCAGCGGTAAGTAGTAGGTAAGTAGTAGTAGTTGGGTAGTAGGAGTAAATAGTAGATGTTTACTGGTTTTGTTTCGATCTCGCTTTAAGTGGTAGTAGTAATAGTGTGATAGGCAGAGATAGGATAGTGCCGAATAGATTTAGTACAGTTTACACTATCTCTCTCTCCCTCTCTTTTCCCGGTGTTTGCCCCGCTTTTCTTGTCTCTCCGGAACCCCTACTCTCCTTTTTATCCTGGTGCTTTGTACAGCGATATACGATACGGGTCTTTTTTTGTAGCCGTTTTCGTCTAGTTCGTTCTTTCTAGCTCGATCACTGGACTAGGTTAGTGGCTTTTGTTTCTCTTCTGTACAGAAGTTTAAAAGAAAACGTTTTCCCGGTGATTTTGCTTTCTCCTGCCCTTTTGCTATCCAGTGTTCCTTCCCTATCCTTCTCTACACTAAATCACTTCTTCACTCCAACGGTTCTTCATCTGTTCTCATTTGCTAATGTGTTCTGTTCTCATTTGTTTCTGTGTGTGTTTGTGTGATTGATGTTAGATTTTGCTGTCGTTTCAAATTTCGATTCCGCGTATTTTGCTGTGTTTTGATGTCAAGTATCTTCCTCTTTATTACCAACTATTTTAACTATCGTTTCACGTTGTCTACCTCTTCCCACTCTGCTCAGGTTCGTTACTTCCTCTTCTACTGCGCAAACCTTTAATCAGAGGGGGAGCTAATTTAGCGCTAACTCTTCTACACACGATGCCCTAGATGTTTTTGCCGTTTTCCCCAAGGGTGAGAATGAAAATAAACTATTTCTCTATCTCCCTCTCTCCTGCTCGGTAGCTCTCGGAGCTCTTAGATGCAGTAGCCATGTAACGAAACGGTCATGTCACACTTGTTCGTTGATCTGTTTTCCACGATTGTTCAGGTATCCGGTTCGTTACGGCGTCTTCACGTCCTCCTGTCGCGAGCGTATGGAAGAGGAAGCGAATTGGGAGAAAAAATTCCCCCACAGAAGCGTGTGTGGGACAAAAGTAGCAGTGTAGGGCTCCGTCTCTCGGTGTGTATGTGTTTTCCCTCAACAGTGAATGCATAGCGACAAAGTAAACCAAAGTCAAACAAACCTACTTCGAACCGTTGCTTTCGCTTCTTTTGATTCCTTTACTGCTAGCCATATCCTTGCGTGGGGTTTTTTTTGTCTAGTAGAAACTTGGGAACTGCTTTTTCTCTCTCGCTCCTTCTCTCTTACTCTCTCTATACCCAACTGCATTCCACCTAGTTTAGTGTTTCCCTCATCTATTTTTTGTAAAAAATATATTCATATATGTGTGTGTTTGTGTGACGCGATATATTTTATACGTAAATTTATTTATCCATACATGTATATAAGATATTTGTATATATATTTATAAGAGGAACGAACGGAAAACCAACAATGGGTTTGTAACTTATGTGTTTGTGTTTGTTTCTTCTTGTTTGCTTTGTTGCTGACTGCTCTCTGCTGACACGCTGCCTCCTCGCATCGGACGCATCGATAAAAACTAAGTAGGAAAATAACGTTCAAGTAAAGCTTATTTTGGCATTTTACATTCTTCTCCCGGTCGGGTCACACCCCCTTCCTATTCTCACCTTTTGTTTTATGTTTTTTTTTTACTCGACCGCTTCCTCTGCTCACAAAACCCTTACGCGCGCGCGGTAGCTTATTGTGTTAGTAGCGGGGTTTCTGTTTCTCGTTTTATTTTCTCTCGTGTGTTCTCCTCCTTCCATTTCTCTATTTTATTCCTCTCCTTTACTTATACTAGCATTTCAACTTATCGATTACACCCTTCTTCCTTCTATCTCACCTACATGTGTGTGTGTGTATGTTGTTTTTGTTTTATTTAATAATAATTAAATTATTTTAGCATTATTTCAGTTCTATTTCTTTAACACTTCCCCGTTGTCTGCTGCTGCCACACCGCAAAAGGCAGGGAAGGTTTTGTTGGGGATGAGGATGTGAGTGGCGTGTTTTTTTTTCATTTTCATTGTTCTCTCTCGTTATGTTATGGAATAAATCTTCATCGTTCTCCGGGTCCGCTTTGCGTGAGAGGGCTTAAAGTTTGTGTCACTGTGTGTGTGTGTGTGTGTGTGTGTGTTTGTGTACTTAAACCTATCGAGTGTTGCATGGATGCCATTCGTTTTGACTGCTCCATCCACTCGGGGTTGTAATGTTTGTTTAATGTTTTTGTTTTCACTATGCATTTTTTTCTTCCATTTTTTTAAATTTTGTTTTTCCTCATCCATCCCGCTTCTGTTTTCTTAGCAACTATCTTTCTCCCCTACTTCGCTCTTACTGCGATGGCTTATAAATAGTATATCTCATTCTTGTTTTGTTTATACATTTCCTACCGTCGACCACCTTCCTGTCCACCTGCGTGCACATCAGCAATATGGCTCAGAAAACCAAAAATGCAGCCGGACAGCGGGCCCGCTTGTGCCGTTCAACAGCTCTACGAGCTGATGTCTGAGTAATAGTAGTTTCTTCCTACATCCCTCCCTGGTCTACCTTTATCCTTGCTGAATATGGTACTCGTTCATTTTTTGTTTATACAGTACATACAACAAAAAGAAGAGGCCTCCAATGGTAACAGAGCGTGTTTCGAGCGTTCGTCCGAACAGCGCAAACGCACTCTCGAGTGGTTGTAGTGCAATTGTGTAATGCTAGTATTTAATAGTAGCGATTATAGTAATAGTAGGTTTGTTTTGCTCTTACAGTAGTTGCGGTACTAGCAGTAGTAGTAATTAATTGTAGTAGTAGTAGTAGTAGTTTGCTGCATTAGTTGTAGTAGCAGTACGAAACAAACCAACCAAAAACCGTTCTGCCCCGAATCAACCCAACCCTCAATTTCCTCATCGAATTCATCATCTTCGACAAACTGTTGCCTTTGGATGCCGTTTGTGTTTCTGTGTTTTTCGTTTATTGCTAAACATTCTAACGGGTTACAAAGTGCTGTCTCTCCCGCCGCAGGTACGATTCCTCCCTTTTCGTTCGATCCGCCCGTTAATTCCATACGGCTTTACTGTGTGTGTGTATGTGTGCTGGAAGTGTGGCCAACCTCGCATCACCCTCACATGCGTGCTACAGGTAAGTCCGATTTGTTTTGAGGTTTTGCTCCGACAAATGGGGGGGGGGCTGGCTCTGTAGTGTTAGTATGCTCGTTTCTTTTGACGCTTCTTACGTCTTCCCATGTGCTTTGTTTCGCTTGTGTATATAAGGGTTTTCGGGGTTTCGTTTTTGTTTTGTATAAATAGAACGATTTAAATGTAGTTTCTTTTCTCGTTTGCTTTGCAAATGTGTTTTTTTTCCTCTGTGTTCTATGTTTTAAATGTTTTTTTTCTTCTCTCTCTCTCTCTCTCTCTCTCTTTTCGTGTTTTTCATTCGGTATTGGCAGTTTTCGGTAAATTTTTGCTATGGTCTGTGTTTCTTCTTCTACTTCATCTACTCCCGCAGCCGTCGCTTCCCTTGCATGAGTTACGCTGTTTGCTATTAGCAGAGTTTGTTTTGTTTCGTTTGCCTTTTTACAGTGGGTTTCTCTTTTTACAATGCTTTATTTTCACATCATTATGTATATTTATATATAATTTTCCTTTGCAACCGCCCCAAGTAAGTTGGACCGAACTGCATACGCAAAATTGGTGTTACTTATCCGCCTATAGATCATAAATCGAAAAACGAAACCAAACAAACAAAAAACGAGCAGGATCAATCGGCTCAACCCTGCACCCTCGTGCTCTCTCTTTCTCTCTCTCTCTCTCTCTCTCTCTCTCTACTGTAAATTCTAAAAAGAACATCTGTATAGACAAACTAAAAGAAAACAAACAAACAAAACTCAACCGAAAAGAACAACGTGGCACACACTGATAGGCGCTACGACAGCGCTAAAACGTCTACTGCTGCTGCTGCTGCTCCCACTCCTCCTATGCCTGGGACGATTGAGGTGTGCTCGTGCCGCCACTGCCGGTGCTGCCGGCCGGACCCGGACCACTCGGTGGTTGATGCTGCTTTGGCGCTTGCGAGCGTACGAAATCGATCTGCGCGTAGGTGAAGGCGGCACAGCGCACCGGTTGTTGTTGTGGTTGCTGCGGCTGCTGAGTCTGTTGATGCAGACTGCAGCCGCTCGAGCTGGGACTAGGGCTGGAGGAATTCATGGAGTCGACGGAGCTGCGCGACTCGATCGATCCGGGCAGTGGCTCATCGACTTCCATCTTCGTGACACCGCTGCTACCGGGCGTGGTGGAGATGGTGGTGCCGGAGGCTGTGGCGGAGGCGGTGGTGATCGTGCCAGTGGCAGCGGCGGCACCCAGCAGCGCCATCATCGTGCCCGGCGCGAACGGTTGCTTGCTGCACGGTGGCAGATCGAGACTAGCGTAGTGCAGCTCGCGCTCCGAGCTGACCGAGGGCGGGCGGGAGACGATGTTCGGGTCGGTGATGGAGCTGACCGAATCCGGGCGCGACCCGGGCACACCGGGGCTGGATGTGGTGTGCGGGGCGGTGGCGAGGGC
Source organism: Anopheles dirus (assembly GCA_000349145.1). Lineage (NCBI taxonomy): Eukaryota > Metazoa > Arthropoda > Insecta > Diptera > Culicidae > Anopheles > Anopheles dirus. Next base: position 488,057 of record KB673091.1, on the reverse strand, counting down.
CGTGCTCGAGGCCGAAGGGCTTTGGTTTTTGCTTTCGCACAGCGTCGACGTCGACGAGGCGGACGATGAGGTAGCTGATATGATGGGAAGCCGTTCGCTGTTGGCCGAGCTGGGTCGGGTAGTACCGGCGGCCGGAACCGCCTGGCCCCCGTGGCCGGCAGGAAGCATCATGGTTGGGCCCGGTGTCTTTCCGCCACCGATCAGCTCACTGTTGACGCTGTTCGGGCGCGCCGTCCCCGTCGAGATGCTGCGTTGTAGCGGTGGCAGCTGATGCTCGCCAACGCCGAAGCCGAACGCCGGCTCACCCGTGCGCCGGTTGAGGTTGAGCGCTTTCGGCGAGTTGGCGGTCGGTCCCGCCGGTACCCGGCCGAGCAGGAGCAGCTCTGCGTCCTGCGACGAAGCGATCGGTTTGAAGCCCATCTGCTGGCTGGAGAGTAGGGTGGATTTCCGCGCCACCAGCATCGGCGGGGAAACGCTCGCGGATGCGGTGGTGGAGGCGAAGGAGGAAGAGATGGAGGAGCAGGAGGCCGCCATGTTGGGCTGGGGACCGCTGTGTTGGGCCCCCATCGAGGTGGTCGAGTGTTTACGTGAGCTGGCGGCAGGATTCATGAGCGCATAGTCACCGGCACCGTCGTCTTCGATGCGGCTGCGCGAAGGTTGCACGTTCAACGGTAGGCTGGCGCCCTCTACCGGCGGAGTCGTTGGGCAGTAGTTGACGTAGTCCGGTTGGTTGAAGCTAGCACTGGCCGCGGTGGTTTGCAGCTTGCCGAACGAACCCCTGCTACTGGTGGAGAGCTTCCGCGCGATAGTAGCCGTCTCGAGCTGCTGCTGCTGCTGCTGCTGTTGCCGGCCCAGACTCAACTCGGCGTAATTTTGACTTAGATCCTCGAGCGGCTCCACCATCGTTACGTCCTGACCCGGTGCGAACGGTTTCGTCGGACTGGCCGGACTGAATGGAAAGATGGTCGGCTGGCTGCCACCGGACGGTGTCGCGATGCCACTGTCGCGCGAATCACAGCGCGATCGTTCGGGCGTTTCCGCCGCCGGCTTCGAGGGGGTGAACCCGACGGAACCGCTCTGCTGGCCGGTGGTCGTCTGGATAGGTGCTTGCGCCGTCAGGGGCAGATGCTGCTGGAGCGCAACGATGGTGGCCGGTGCCGCGTGCGGATGGTGGTGTACGCTTTTGCGCGCATCGGGATGCTGACCGAGCGGAAGATAGTTCGGGATGTTCGCACCCGCCTCCACCTTCGATTCGCCGCTCAGATCCAGCCGGCACTTGCCGGCGCCCGGCTGGATGGTGATGGGCGCGGAGAACGCCCGCGACGCATCCTCCGCCTGCGACCCGAACGACATGTTCATGTAGTCCTCCCCGTTCGGTGGCACGCTCCTGTCCGCGGTGGACGACGGTGCGGCGGCGACGGTGGTGCCCCCCGTCGTGACGACGCCGTGACTCCAGGACATCTCCATGTAACCGTCGGGCGCACTCGACGACTCCAGCGACTCGTCGTCGCCGTGGTGATGGTGTGCGCTCATCTTCTCCTCGCTGCCGCTCGCCTCACCGAGCGAACTGATCATCAGCGGGGCCATGTTCAGGTAATCTTCGGAAGGTACTTTCGTAGCGGCGGAGGCGCTGCCCCGGTTCGTGTCCTTTGCGAGCGCGCGCGGATACATCTCGAGGTAGTTATTGTTCTGGCCGGCGCTGCTCCCACTGCCCGCAGCCGCACCACCCTCAGGCCCACCACTGTGCGGTGGTTTCGGCATGCCGATCTGTATCGGCGAGCTGATCGACTTGGAGGACGTGCCGGGTGCTACGGGAACGGGACAGTCCGGCTCGTCACGCGAACCGCCTGGCGTCATGTTCAGGTAGTCGTTCTCCTCCGACTGCGAGTGGAGACGTCCGGGGCGCATCTCGACGTAGCCGGCCACCGACTGGGCCGCCGTGCGCCGGTCGCTCTCGTCGTTGTTGTTTCCGGACATGTCGAGGTAGTCCTCCATGCCGGCTGGTTCGCTCGATCTCGCGCCGGCCTTCACCTGCCGCGGCGATGAGTAGTCGATTTCCATCAGATCACTCATCCGGCCATGGGATCCGTGCGCTGGCGGCTTCCCGTTGCCATCGGACAGCAGCAGCGACCCGCTGCCCGACTTCTTGCCCATCGTTCCGCCCCCCAGCTCGTCCAGCGGGAGACTGTCGCCGATCGAGGCGCCGAAGCTTCCCGCGTGCGAGATGCTGCTCGTACTGCTCGAGCTGTTGTTGTTGCTGCTCTCGAGCATGCTGCCCTGGGAGCTGGTCGACGCGAACGACACGATCACCGGTGCCGCCGAGTAGCCCTTGTACACGTCCGAGCAGCGCGGAACTTTGGCACGCGAGCCGACGGAGAAGGCACGCTGCCGGGAGCTGGCCGAACCGCCCGATCCGCCAGCGGAACTTTCGCCCGAGCTGAGCATATCGACGCGCAGCTTACGCTTGATCAGCTCCGGCCGGCTGCCCACCGAGTACGTCCGGAAGGGCCGATCGTTCACCTCGTGATCGTCGCTCTGCCCAATGTACGCCGGCACTTTCTCCAGCGACAGGCGCAGATCGGTCGACGGCGTGCCGGAGGTGATGCTGCAGCTGGACGCCGCCGACGACATACCGCCGCCGATGCAGCCGCCCGCACCGTGATTGCTCGTTCCGCCCCCGGTGCTGGTGGCGTTCGACAGCCGACCGCTGGCACCTCCATTCAGCGTGGGATCCATCAGCATATACTCTTCCGGTGGTGGACATACTGCCCGGGGCATACTCATCGGCACGTACCCATCGACGAGATCCTCCGCGAGGCTGGACGCTCGGCTGTGCGCACTCGAGCTGGAACACAACCTGGCGACGTGCACGGAGAGCACAAGACGGTAGTGTTGGAAGTTAGGTCCTAAAGAAAGACCAAATAGCAGTACTCACCCTCGCGAAAAGTCCGCAACCGGTGACATGGCCATGTAGCAGCTGCCGGATGGATCACCGGGCGAGCTGCCGCTCGGACTGCACATCTCCATGTACGCGCTACCCTCCACCGAACCGACCGTCGACGGTGGGGCCGGACTGCCGCCTCTTCGCGACGCCTGCGATATGGGAAGCGAGAGGGAATTATGATGATGGTGGCCAAATCTGCCCGAGCTACTACCGATACCGGTAGTGCCGACGCTGGTGTTGGTGTTGGTGGCGACTGTGGTAGCACTGTGATGATTCTGTGGTGGTTCTCCCAACCCATATAGCACACGGGCAATGGAGGGCAACGGAGGGCAACGTGTGCCCATCGGCCACGGAAACAAAACGAGAGCCCGCGGGTGACGGGGGGGGGGGGAGGCAATTTTTCGTACCACCGGGCAAGGGAAGGAGGTTTGTGCCGCGGGCAAGGAGGGGCCACGGACGGATGACACGTTAAGGATGCATCGGAACACGGCGGGACGCGCGTACATAGAATTTGGGAGAAGAGAAAATCGAAAGAGAAAGCCAAAAAAGGAGAACCAATTAGATGCCAGATGATTGCATTTCCGCGTGCGGCGAGGAGTGTTTCTTTTGAAGGGGACAACACACACGTTTGCGTTTAGGGTCGAATTTTGAATTTTGTACTGCGTGGAGGGGGCGGGCTGCTACAAGGAGGGTGTAGTAGTGCGACTTATGTCGCGCGAGATTTATCTCCTTCGATCGGTTTTGTCCGATACCGCGTTCCCCAATGGACGAACCTTGCAAAACACAGGACGAACTGGCAAACGGAGCGTTTAGCGCGTGATTTGCAATTGGCGTTGCATACTTTTAGGAGTGAAAAAGATAATGAAAGCACTATTTTGGGTTTAATTCCAGTTAAAGCTTGCCTGTTTGGACGATAAGGATAAGGACGATAAGGTAAACTTGCGCCAACAAGTACAGAATACGACACTATAAACCCTTTGGTTACTATTTTAACATGCTGCTGATCGCCGCAACTTCATGACCTATGCTGTTTATTGGCCATAGCAATCCGGTACCATAGTGATTGTTAGGTTTAGGACCAGAACTAGTTAGAATTATTTGGTTCGAAGCGGCATTACATATGACGCAAAGCCGGTTATAGAAAAAAATGTTCCTTTCCTCTCTCCTTTTGCCTATTTCCCTGTTAAAGGTTTTGTTGTTCTATCATATCCTGTCCGATCATGTTATATCCTTCCCTTTGCTACGGCATAGCATGGCAA
>KB673091.1:445577-480219 GCA_000349145.1 Anopheles dirus | reverse complement strand
ATATGTTTGTCCCTCTCTAGCCAACGTGGCTAGGAATCATATAAATACGGACCACAAAAGGCAGAATAAATCGAGTAGCAAAGAAGACATCAACGAGAGAACATCATTTGTGAGCAGACTACGGGCAAAAGGAGATCCGACGGAAGGAGCAGAATTTCGATCAGAGGAAAATATTTAAAAAGAATTAACACAACGTAGGGTCCTGCGAACTACCAACAGTGATTTCATTAAAAATATACAAAATCTGTCACTCGAAGGGTTTTTTTGGAAAACGTTTATAATCAAAGGCGTTCCGGAAATGGAAAGCCTCATTCAGTTTAATTAGTAAGATAACTTTAAAGAAGTATATATAATTCCAGCGTAATGGACACGTGGACACGAGCACTGAACTTCCGATAATGCTTCTAGAGGGCGCATATAAAGCCTTCTCCAAGTCCTGATCGTTCGCAAGGTTCGTCCAAGGGGCGTTTCGTTTCACTCGCTGTAGGAAGAAGAAACTGTCCGTCACCCTCACCTGCACTCCGTAGTCGTCGTGCTGCGATAGTCCGCAACCGGCACGCAGATCGATATGGCCGTAGTCCTTGATGAACTCTTCCGAGTTTTCCTCCGGTATGGAGCAGCCGGAGTTGAGTTGGCTGCAAAGAAACAGATCAGACGGACGGTGGTCAGACGGAGCAAAGGCATCTGCACGGCGGTCGGCCGCTCCCCGTGCGCGAACTCCGGGCAGCCCTCGGCTCCGATTGTCTTTGTAGCACTCACTTAATGACCTTAGGATAGCCATTGCCTTCGTCCGGGGTGAGCGAACCGGTGATGAAGCTGTCCGTCGACTCGTCGATGCTGAGCGACGACCCATCGGACCCGGTCGAGTAGGTGGCGGGCAGCGGGGGCGGACTGAGCGGGGACGAGTTGACCGGCGGGCTGTGGCTATGGCTGATGTGCACCGAGTGCGGCCTGTTGTTGCTCGGGATCATGCGAGGTGGTGGCATGCCGCCACTGTTCAGCATCAGCTGGTGGTGCTGCTGACTTTGCTGCTGCTGTTGCTGCTGCAGATGCTGCTGCTGCTGGTGTGGCATCGTTTCGCTAGTCGTTCGATTTCGCGATGGAAGACTGTCGCAGCGTTCGCGCGCAATGGCGACACCTGGCGGGCGTTCGCGTTCGGGCGGAAATGGGGAGAACAGATAACAGAACGGGATTAGTACGGCGGCCAGGAACTTTCCGCAATGTGGTCTGTGGGGTGGGCGATTGCCGTCACGCGACCAACCACGTGGATGTCATATAATTGTTTTTAGAACTTGTACAAAGCCGAAACAAACGTTGTAGTTTCTCGTACGTATGGTAACATGCCTGTTAAGAAGGCTCGTTCGGGGGGTATTAATAACTCCATAAGGAAGTAATGTGTGTGGCGAATTGCATACCTTCCGTCGAACACCGAGCAAACACCTGAGCCTGAAGGTATGCAACCCGCACGACACACTACCCCATTACCAGGTGATTAATACTTATGTCGCCGCTCTCTCAACACGGTGTTGAGCTGGGCGGCAGTTTCGTTTCGAAAGCAGAACAGTGTGTGAATAACGAAAGAAAGGAGCGAGATGCATGAACTTTTTGCACTTAACAGAAACAGAGGGTTTTGCGCAGAGCCACAACAAGGTAGGACAGAGAGAATGGTTTCATGCACGGCAAAATCACACCATCGAAAACGGAACATGTGCGGGTGCAGGCGTGTCGGTGGGTGGTGCAAACGAACTCAAACAAACTTATCGAGAGAAAGAGTGACAGAGAGCAAGCAGCAATCGAGAGACGGAAGAGGTAGCATATTATGGAGTTTTTGTAAAGGGGAAAGGTGTTGATGGATAAAGCAGACGATGTTGATATGCAAGTTACTGAATAATGCTGTGAGCTTATAAAGTATGTGATCGATTTTATCGCATTATTGCGACAACTCTAATGATGCATAGGTGGCAGCGGAAAGCTGTACTGTTTGCGGCAACACTAGCTCATCCCCACAACCCGAGTACTCCTGGCCTGCAGCCGGCTCCAATTGCGATCCCTGTATCCTTAATTCGATTGGCTCTAATCCGTTGGATTCCTAGGGGCTTACTTCTAAACGCACATGTTTTACAAGCCGCAAATGATTGCACGTTGCATGCAAGGGCAGCGCGCGAATGTGTCAAATCGTTTATCACGGGAGCAGATGAATACGAGTCACTTTTGCGTGAGCTTAGCTTGACATGTTGATTCTTGTACTGACTCTAATCCGATTAGGCTAGCTTCACACTACCTCCGGTTTAAGGAAAGTTGAGGGCTACACGGGCGTTGTTGCTTGTGGAGCAAATTTTAACAGTAAACCTCAACAAACCACAAAAAACGTAAACACGATCGAGAAAATACGTCAACAAGACATTGAATTTCACGTTTTGGTTCTATGGTTGTAACGGATCGAGAAATAATGGAAACAACTTAACAATAGAATGAAACAAACAAAATACTACAAAATAAAACAGAAGCATTCAACACTACTTGTACTTGTGTGTGAGAGTGAATTGTGTACGGTGTAGCATAGAGAAAGAAAAGAAGAAAACAAAAGACAATCGAAATATGCAAAAGAATAGTAAAATAATCAAACAAAGAAGAAATAATAAATACAACAAAACAACAACAACAAAAAAGGGAAAAGAACGAAAGTACGATTGAAACGAGAGAAATGAAAGGAAACGAGAGTGGTGCAAATCATGAAATGACAAAATACATACTCCTGCTGATCGTACCGCTGGCAGCACGGCCACCGCTCAGGCGCCGCAGTGCTGCCGGTGAGGAACCGTTCGTGCTCTTATGGGAAGTGGTATTGCTACTAATGGCGTGATTGCAATTGCTACCGCTACTGCACAGTGACGAGGGACTACTACAACTACAACCACCGTTGGGGGCAGTGGCGGCGGCGGCGACGGCGGCGGCATTGTTCGAGGTGGACGTAGACGACCCAGCCAGCATGGCCATCTTCAGTCCGAGCAGATTCATCTTGCCGGCGGCAGACACCGTGGACGCTCCTCCTCCGGTGGACGCAGCCGTTTGCTGCAGGTTTGTGCTGCGCAACAGTCGGCTGATGAGCGGTAGCTGACCGGCAGCAACAGCAGCAGCAGCAGCAGCGGAACCACCGTCGGGACTACTGCCGTGTGCGGTGGTGTCGTCGTGCAGCGGTTGGGCGACGGACGACGGCTTCCTCAGATCCATCGGTAGGTATCGCTGGTCCTCGATGATGCTCTCCATCGAGCTGCGGGAGGGTACGAGACTGGCGAACGGACCCGTCCCGTCCTGTGCCGGCGAGGTGCACAGCAGCTCGGACACTGGCGGCGACCAGCCACCGCCGCCTCCGTTCTGCAGCGAACAGAGCGTCGCCGGTGGAGGTGGCGCCAGCAGGTACGACGACGAGGACTTCCGGTGGCAGCCACCGGTGGCGTACAGCGGCTGCTGGCTGTAGTGGCCGTGGTGGTGGCCGCTGTGGTGGTGCGTGTGGTGCGATTGCTGCCACCAGCTACCACCGGGCGCCGTGACGCGTACGGCCGTCTCTTCCGTTAGGGGCAGCGAGCGGGTCCTGTGGTGCACCGGCTGAATCGTGCCGGTAGAGGACGCGGACGACGACAGGGAGGTCGGACCACCAACACCGCCACCACCACCGACGACGTCGCCGCCACTGCCGCCGGCGGTCCCGGAACGGGGGAGGATCGCGGCTGCTGCTGCTGCTCCTGCCGCCGCCATGACGACACTGTTCTGGGAGGAGGACCGGGCGCCACTACTGGCCGCGTGGAGTGCACCCAAATGATTCGTATTGCTATGGGGAGAATGGCCTAACATGGGAGCGCTTGGCAATGATAAAGCTCTTTGATGGAACACCCCGGCGGTTGCGGAGGATGCGGATGTAACTGCGGATAGAGACAAACAAGGGTAAAAGAGAGATAGTACACAAAAAGGGGTGTTCTCGTTCGTCGCTAGGCGGCGCTAGGTGCGCGTGTCTGATGTTGTACGTGTGTGTAGTAAGATGGGTTTGGGTTTTCGCTTTCTTTTCGGTTGTGTTGCCAAAGTAGAAGTAGTAAGGCGCCGATAGAGCTGCGCACGATTAGTAGAGTTTGAGAGAGGGTACAGGTGGAGCCCAAGATGGTTACGTACGAACGGACGGGGGTGGGCAGTATTCACACGGATTGCCCCACAAGGGTGGGTCGAAACGACGTGCAAGGTCCGGAGATAGAGAGAGAAAAAGTGATGAAACCGCTGTGTCCACAATTTGTGTGAGTAGTGAAGTCCGTCCTTCGGTAAAGCGCGTGGCCGAATTCTAATCAGTTGGCAGCTATCCGTTAATTCAGCGATAAAAAGGCACAAAAAAAAAATAGTAAATGTAACCTGCTCTATCGTGTCTATACGAAGCAATGCTAACTTGACGTTATTTTGGAGTTGCGCTTCGTCACCAAGTCAATAACTTTCCAAAGGTGATGTGATCTATACAAAACGTCAAAACATCCCTTCAGGTTTGTCATGTCTAACGTCTCAAGTCGGTGACAGTTCTGTTTGCGTCCTTGCTGTTAAGTTCTTGAAGTCGTGTCGGTAGTTCTGTACCGCGGTTTCCACCACGTTGTGAGCGGTTTAGCAATCGGTTAGTGCTACAAGCGGAAGCGGTAGTATCAGCCGTTGGGGTTGAGCAAGCCAAGATGTTAGTTAGTTAGCCAAGAGGTCAGTGTGAGAGGTGTGAATTATGTTCCGTTCATGACCGCAAAACAGTTACAGGGGGTTGTCAGTAGGTACTTAGTTTCCACGCTCCACAGGGAAGTTCTTTACAGTGGAAGAAGAAAAAAGCCGCCAAGAACAGGCACATATGGAGCCGATGAAAGCGATAGCCCGAACAACAACACGATTAATGAGGTCTTGGGTTGCGACGAATCACGATCCGTCCCCCTCGTTCTGGTGTCGAAGGCGCGCATGAGTGTGTCACCCCTTTCGAGCAATTTCTTCCGGCTATCGGGTGTCATCGTATCGTCTCTCCACCAAGGAGCAAGGTGTTCCATCTCGGGTTCTGCTCGGCCACGCACGTGCATGTGTGTGTCTGCTTTCCTCGATCACATTAGTCGTCACCCTCGCCGCAGCAGTTCTTCGGTGCGGTGCGGATTTTCTGATTATCTCTACTCTAATTAGTTTAGTTAACAGGAGTGATTACTAGGTGGAAATTTACGATTATCGTCCACGGCTCCTTGCGCGCTGCCCTCGCGGTTGGGTTTCTTCTCTTCTTCGACGTGTTTCCTCCTTCGGCCGCTATTTTTTTGTTTGCGCCTTCTTTCGTGCGTATGTTTCTTTGCCCGGTGGCGCCACCGTAGAGTTTGTGGTAGAGCGCGGTAGTGATTATCGTTTTTTTTCTCCTGTTTCGCGCTGTTCGCGCTCGTTTTCGTTTTCATTACTTGCATCACTGCACTGGCACGGCTCTCCACCACGATGGACATACGCGCGTGGGCTCTGCGGTGCGTTGTGCCGCGTGTGCGAGGTCCTGGCTCCCATAAATAATCTTTATGAGGTTCGTATTTCAGCCCGACCGCAGTATGTCCGGCGCTAGCCTGCCCCGCCCGCTGTGCCAGTGTTGCCAGTGCGTAGTGGTGAGGAAGATCGTCTTCAGCGGTGCTGGGGCGACGGTGGACTAACTATTCACCTGCTGTGGCCCTGTCGGTTTGCCCCGTGCTCCGCGTCGTTACTGTGCTGCAATATTTAATTACATCCATTCCGAGCGCACTTTATCGGTTGGCGTCGCGTCGTCTTTTCGCTAGATTATTAATTAGATGACTACATTATTACCGGCCGCCGGACGGTAGCCGAGTCGAGACGAGCGGGAGAGAATTCTACTTGCACAGTCCTTTCTTCGCACTGTATTATGTGATTTTACTTTCCCCACACACACACGCCCCGTTATGGCCCCCGTACCGACATTAGTGTGCCCTTGCTTTGCAAACGTACCCAGCGCTACCATCAGTACCATCTCTTCATTTCTTGCACACACACACACATCAATTAGATAGAACAGATTTCTGACTGGCTTTATGGGAAAGCATTTATGTTCCAGTTCTCCAACTGATGATGAGCAAGAATTGAGATTGGCACGAGATGATTTTTATTGGATCACGTGTTATTAATGTTAAGGACGACTACTCATAGCTATGTACACAATCAGCCACTACTACCAAACTACTCACATACTACTCTTAGGGTGGAAGCTAGGGACCGATCCGGTTCTAGTAAATGAAACACTATGCACCACACACAAACACTTCAACAAGCCAGGTTTTTGTTGTGGCAGTGACTATGGTTGTTGATGGTTAGTGACTGGAACCTAACACTTGAGATCATAGCTTTCTGCGTGGAACTGCAAGAACAAATCGAACTGAACGAAACGAACCGGAAATGGAGCGACTCTTGAGGAACGAGTGAACAACAAAATCACGATAAAACGAAGATGCTTTCACATTTCGCCACTGAGCGTCGTGTAGAAATATAAACCAGAAATGGATAGAATTAGGGTAGAGAGAGAAAAGTACGCCATAAAAGAACGTCTTTGCCTTTCAATGCTTCCGGTCTTGAGCCGCCGCTTGACCCGTGGCCCCACCTATTCGCCCAAGACATTAATTTACGATTTAATTTGTTTATATACACACACACACCTACACGAGTGTGCCTTTTTCGCGCTGTTCTGAATTGCGAAAAAAATACTGCACGCTGCCCGCGGCCAGGGCGGGTAATAACGCTTATGCTTTTATGAGATTTCGCTCGAGTATAAATGAATAAGTTTTAAATCGGCCGTTTATTAATTAATAGCACTCGAGCATCCGAGAGGGCCGTGTCGTTGCGGGTCTTACTCGGGTGCACGGTTTGGGTAAGTTCGCGGATTGTACAGGAGGAGCATATTAATAGCTCAATCCCACAGCATGGAAGGCTTCTTTCTTAGGCTCGAATGGCGAAGGGTTGCAGCAGCAATAAACCATTCATAGCTTCCTCGCCACTTATCATTTAAGTCTGTACGGGTCGTACTGGTTAGCTGGGCAGGATTACATTCATTGAGCATCGGGAGCACTGGAGCTGTTTACAATCTGTTTGGATGGAGTTTTCCAATGATTAAAGCAAAAAAAAAAAACGAAGAAAATTAACTCAAGGAATCCGTTGAAAGCAACTGATCGCTTCCAACGGTGGATGTAAAGGGGCATAAGCTAAAAGCTGTTGCTCAACAATCAAGGGCCCTTAAATGTACTGATATTGCCATAATGATTTCATGGAAAAAATTTCTGTTAGCTGCACTTTACAAGAAATAGTATAAGAAGAGGAAACACAACTCCTTGTACGTAGCAAGTTTATAAAACAATATGGAGAAGAACCTCATTCAAACATTTCAGCATTTTACACATGCCAATCTAATAATAAACGGATGCAAGCAACTTGGTGAAATCCGCAGTAAATTCAACGTTAATTGAAGGCACGTGCGCGCTTTGTTCACAAGATTCGGCATCTAAGTTTCATTAATTCACATTAAGACGAACTAATCCATCAATCAGTGGGAGAGGGGATTTGTAGCGTGTAGCGCCTTCCTCAAACATCACTGACGGAATGCTGAGTGCCCACCTACGAAAGCTCAACAGCTATGTCGCAGTTTAGGGATTTAAATTGGAGATTATCATCCCGAGAAAATGTTTAAGAAAAGATATCCTCTTAATAATATAAAAAAGATAAAAGGAGTTGATCTGTTTAAACTTAGTGATGGAAAAGGAATGGAGAAATATCTTCAAATTGAATAGTTAATCAATTATTATTGCATCCGTGACCATGAGTCACTGTGTGGAAGCTTATTCTACCATTGATTCGAAAAGCTACTAGGGATAAAATGCATTTTCTTCACTTCCGAAGGTGATCACTCTTATCCGCACTGGAAAAAGGACCTATAGGAATGTATTTTTTTCACACAAATCCTTTATTTTCCTATAATTTCCGCTTCTTTTAGCGCAACGTACACAAACCCGTATCCCAGACTAAACCCAGTTGTATGCTAAATCGTTTAGAACCGTTTTTTAACATAAAAACCTGTCCGTGGCTGTTTCATAGAAGGACAAAGCTGGGCTTCATATGTTAAACGGTTAATGTGCCGTTTGACGCGGCTTGCTTGAAGGTGCAATTAATTTTCATCAGCGAAGACATCTCCTCACGGTGGCGCAGCGAGGCCGAGGAGGCGGACATAATATTACTTCATCCCATTTGCTCTGGTGTTGCTGACGGCGATTTTTTCATCGTTAGCAACCGTGAAGTGTATTTGTTGAGATTGAATTTGATTATCGCTTCGAAAGTGTTTAAAAGTGACCAGAAATCGATCGATGTAGTTTACTGTAGAGCGCTTGTGGAAACAAATTCGCGAGATAATACAGTAACTAAACACATAATTGGAAGCAATTATGCATCTTCTAATGACAAAATCGTACAGACACAGGGAACTATACTAAACATCAATCCAACTGTCTAGAAACTCTATGAACAATCTCAAAGTTTATTAAATGTCTCGAATCGTTCTTCAGCCGTATACATTGCCTGACTATACTGATGTTGATGAATGGAATAAAACATGATGAATAGCATATTGAAAGCCGTATAATACCACATTTTTTGCAATAAAACAAAAAAAAATAACAAAACGAAAAAGACGGAACGGATATATCTTTCCCAAAGACATTAAAATATAAAACCCCAAAGGTTTTTAATCGTAAAATTATTTTAAAATAATTAAAAAAATGCTAACACTAGCTAAGCTTGCTAGAAAATGCTAAATGTTGCTAAAACAAAACCACCACCACTGGTTCGACGAGCACGAGAACGTAAAAACGAAAATATACATGTCCGCCGTAGCGAAAGATGCCAACGAAAGATGAAAAAACCAAAGGAAAGCGGTAGCCGTTACCTGAGACGGAATGGCGTCGCAACGTGCCGCGCAATCGTCGCAGCGGCTTCGCACTGGAGAGGTAGATCGCCGAATTGGCCGAATGGTGGCTGAGGCTGCGCGTATGGCGACGGACTCCCCCCCGAAGGGCACAGGACGGTGGCGGGGGCAGCGGGGGTGGCGGTGGTGTTGGTGGGGGTGCCAACGCCGCGGGCAGCGCCGGTGGTCCCATCGACGACAGCGCGGCCACGGTCTGTATGCTGACCGTCGACGAGCAACAGGACGAGGACTTGGAGGAGGAGGAAAAGTTGGAAAAGCTACCCCCGGAAGAGCTTCCCCCACTGCCAGCTCCCCCGTCGGCATTGCCCCCGCCTGCGCCCCCGCCACCGCCGCCGCCGCCGCCGCCACCACCACCAACGATGGAGTTCGTGATGGTGGCGAGCAGTGTGCTGAAGGTGATGCCGCCCCCACTCCCCGGTACCTCCCGCCCGCCCTGCCGCGTACTGGCGTAATGGTGGAACTTGCTCATCGAGGCGGACGGCGATGGCGGCAGCATCATCATGGCGGCCGCCGCCATCGTCGCCGCCGAGGCCGGCGAGGACGAATTGGCTATGGAAATGGCAGCGGCCACCACTACAACCACGCGCAAGTCCGTTCCGTATAGCATAACGCGGCAGCATACATTTTATGTTTTCGTTTAAGCACAACAGGTGCGAATGTGAACATATTTATCGTTGTGTTTGATTTATCGTTTTTGTGTGTTTTTTTTTGTTTGGAAGAAAAAAGAGAGAAAAATAACAGACAATTTCTCATTACATTCGTATCGGTCTTTTTTTCGTCTTCTTCTAACGAATGGGTTGATTTGAAAAAAAAAATAAAGAGAGAAAAAAAGAATAAAACCATTTTTATCTACTGTGTTTGGTGTAAATTTTGAAATGTGACTTTGACAAAAGCTTTCACAAGAATATAAAGGTAGAAGCCAAATAGTGAAAATAGAAATGATTTTGAGTAAACCTACACATACAAATTGAAATGGCCGAAAATGGTATGAAATGTTTCAATCGTTTTGGAAAACTCAGATTAAAATGGTATGTAGTTTCGATGATAGGAATGTTTGTGAGAAATGTGTCTCTTCATCTCACACGGCGACCTTTCAACAACTGTTTTGGCAAGAAGTTAGATCCGCGCTTGATCATGGAAGCTTTTAAAAACATATCCCTCCCACCGAAGACTCCAACAGTTTGCATGGAATTTGCCTTACTCTTCAGTCGATACATCGTTCGTTGCTTGTTCTGTTGTTGTTTTGCTTATATCACTTCCATATTTACAACTCCTCATTCCATATGAAACTTACTTTTCGCCTATATGCCATAGCATTTTACTTTATTTCGCTTGTTTCTTATTGCTATTTTTCAGTTGTTTGTTAATCTTTTTTTTGAGATGAACATGATTTCGCATGACAATGGAAGCGTGGGAAGCGATAAGTTTGTCGAGTGGTACGAGAACGAAATATATTAGAATGCACTAACTAAAGTCCGTACACAATGCACCGAATGCGTCGAAATGTGGAAGCCGAACGAGAGTTGAGAGATATAAGAGCAACACACGCACACGTACCAAAGAGAAACACACGTAAGAGCGAGGAGGTGGTGTTCGCATGCAATAAAGCCTACTACGACATAACGCGTTCACACATCATACAGGCGACAACGGCGACCAGGCAAAATTAAAACAGGACTCATGCAAATCATCAAAGGAAACACAGGGGAGAACGCATCGCGCAAGTAGAGACATGTGACGCAGAAGGATAATAAAGGTACGCATGCAATTTAGCCAATGAAGCCAATCGGAACGACGGTGGGGTGGGATAACATGGGCGAAGAAGAAAGCACGCCAATACACATAAAGCCGAAAAGCCGAAGATGGAGAGAGAGAGAGAGAGAGAGGAATATAAATTTTCCGTTTGAAAGCCGACTGTGATGATGTGTGCTTGTGTATGTGTGTGTGATTGTGGATAATTCAATCCCCACGAAGCTTTGGTCCTTGTGCAACCAACTTCCGCGCGAAATCAAAGTAGTGTGTTTCTGCGTGTTAGTAGCGGAAGGGCCTATTAGTAGGGGGGGACACTTTTCGCGCGACTCATTACGCGGTGATCGTTTGAATTGAACACTTAAGAACATCAAGACACACATACTGTAAACGATCGTGATGCCTTTCGAAAGATCGCTTTTCACGTGCGCACCACATGGACGTAGAGACATAGAGACGCACACACACACAGAGAGAGGCAAACACATAAATCAAGGGAGAAAAGTAAAACACGAACAAGATATGGGGCGGGAAAAACAACAACAACAGCACCCATCGCTGAAGGAGGTTCCGTTGCAGCGGCCGAAGATGTTGTCGAGCGGAGGAAGCATGGCGTAATCGGTGGTATCGTTTACATAAACTATTTTGTCGAGATCTTATCGGCGAAAACATTTTCCAGGTACCAGGTGGTAATCTATTGTAACCGTGCTTCCTACATGACTCCCTGGCTTCGAAAGGAATGGATGGCGTGTGGTCATCTGAACACACACACACACGCGCGCGGCCGAGATGGCGCGGGGTGTTCGCGCAAAATAGAGCAGTCACAGTGTCATCAATAATTCATGCTGCTTCGCCCCGGGTCGGGTTAGAGAGACAGCTTAGCTAACAAGCACTATAAGAAGGCAGAGTTTTTTTGTCTGTTGCTTTCGCGTTTTCAGTCTGCTACCGCGCTCTCGTCCTATTTCACCAAGGTTGTGAAGCAATTAAGCAGCCTGATACAAATTGAAAATTAAACTAAACTTTTCGTTGCCTCTTCTCTCTCTATCTCTGTGCACGCTCCTGCCGTGACGTGCTCGAAAAGGGCAGATGTCTGCAGAAACGAGTCAATTAGTCACGCTTCACTATCACTAATTTATTAGTTTATGCTTTTAAAACTTTGAATTCGTGCGATAGTGTTACGGTTGTTTATGCGCTTGTTTTTTGTTGTTGTTTTGAATCACTGGTTTATCACTTGTTTGCCGAGAGGAAATGGAGAAAATGGAGACTTGTGCCGGATGTATTTATATTCACTGCTAGCTGGAGCAGGATTAGTAAAGAGAGCATTTTAACAGACAGTAAAAACCATTGGACATCCTTTGTTAATACAAGGAAATTATTAACTTAACAAATATAAATTATAACACATTATTAATTAGTGTCTCATTATGCTTGTTGATCAGATTATTTATTCATTTTAAATTAAAAAAAAATAAAATAACCACCGATTACCGAGCCTTGACAACATCGTCGTTTCCGCTGCAGCAAAACCTCTTTACACATGAAACTGATCATATTCATTCAGACGATTAAAAATCCACCGACTAAAACAACGAAGAACACCCCTCCTTTGCGGGGGATGGAACAAGTGGTCGCTTGGAAGAGAGTTTTGATCCTTTGAGTGTGGCCGAAACGTGTCGAAATAAGCCGAAAAGCCATTGTGTGTTGTGTAGCCAGTTTGCTTCAAAAGTAAGGTTTTCCTCAGCGTGTTGCGGTCTATTTGCGGTGCAGTGTGCCTGTGCGTTGCGATGGGAGCCATAGCAAGAGCAATGCAGTAAAACGATTTGTGAGTTCAGAAATGAGGAAAAATCAAAATCGTTTTAGTGTGTTTAAGGAAACGACGAAGAAAATAAAAACGCAAGCCAAAAAAAAAACACTATACAGCACAAAAATCGAAGGCCTCTTCAGAGGAGAAATTTTGCTAATTTCAGCAGCACAAGCACGGAGCAATAGACAGCACAGCGAGAAACCGGGCCTTGCGCTTGAGAGCGTACCCCCCCATCGGCAACGTGGAACACCGGTTGAATGGGAATAGAGAAATTTTGAACTTTGTTTTTTTTTCTGTGTGGAAAATTTTGATTCATCAAAACGCGCTTCACTGGTGTGCAAAATGATGGATCCGTTGGAGAGGAGGAAAAGGAGGAGAGGTGAGGAAAATGAAGAAAGAAGTGAAGTGGAAAAGAAGGGCGAGAGGTCCGCGCGTGGATGAGCGGACGGACCTCATAAACGGGCGGAACATATTTATGATACAGGCGAGATAGGCGAGACACCCAAACGAACAGAACAAAAACAAAAAAAAAAACAAGAGAAAAAAGAACCCAAAGTGGAAAAAGGGAGAAAAGGAAAAATATAACTAAACGCAAGTTTAATTTAAAAAAAGTTTGTCTTCCTGCACTCCTCATTCAAGTGCAGTCGTGGAAACGAGAGTTACGATGACGGGTCGATGGTTAAAGTGCTGGCGCTGTGGCTGGACGCACTAGCAACGCACTAGGCTGCAACTAGGTGCACACAGCCGTACGGCATCGGGTTTAGTACAATGAAGCCAATGAAGGAGAAACCGACGAAAAAGGACGAAACAATTCGAATGAAAATGAAAAATAACGAAACGTTGGGGGAAGGGAAAGAATGGAATAGAACAGTCATATAATACACGCAAAAATATAACCTCAAAATCTGACGGAGCAAACGGATGGAACGAGAGGGATGATGATACGGTTAGGGATGATAGAGATGTTTCCAGGCTAGGAAGTCATAGCGGGGAACGGGTGGAAGAAGTTAAGAATAGTATACAGTATGTGTGGGAAACAGAAGATAAAAACATATTGTAGGCGTACCATGGTCGGTCGAGGAGGACGAACACTCATTGGTAACGGCGATGGTGCTGGTGCTGCTGCTACTGCTGCTCCTGCTGCTGCCGCCGCTACTGCTGCCACTAGTACCAACGACTCCGCCGCTAGCGGAGTTCGGCGCTACTACTGCGGAGCTCAACAGGGATGGTGCTTGTGTGCCGTGGTGAAGGTATTGTTGGTGATGGTGATGGTGATGATGTTGTTGTTGTTGTTGTTGAAGGTGATTAGGATGATGAAGGTGGGCAGAGACAGGAGGAAGCATGGGAAGGTTTTGCTGTTGCTGCTGCTGCTGGTGATAGTGACGCGAAGGCGGTTGACCGCGTTGGTTGCCCGACAACAGTGGCGAAGAGGTAGCTACCTCCGAAACGGTCTTTTTGAGGGATGTGCGTCGGTAGCTCGGTGACTGAGCAGTCACTCCAAGCCGCGGTGACCCGGCCAGACCACCACGGCCGGAGACGACGGCACCACCACCACCACCACTAACAACACCACCGGCAGTTACAGCGGACAGGGGATGCTGATGGGGACTGGTGCTGCGTCCAGCACCGGGAACAAGCGGAACGTAGGCGTCGATCGGGGAGCAAGAGCCGATGCTGGTCAGCGAGGAGGTACTGCTGCGCGAGCAGGAGAATATGGCGGCGGAAGTGGTGTTGGCACTGACAAACGAGGAGCAGACGACAGCAGCGGCCGACGAGTTCGGCACGAAGGGAACGATCGTGGGCGCATGGTAGGAATCGGGAGTAGCAGTGGTAGTGGTACAAGTGGCAGTAGTAGTACAAGTAGTGGCAGTAGCACTAGTAGAGGAAGTAGTGGTGATAGTGCTAGTAGTAGTAGAAGTAGCAGTAGTGATGACGGAGGAGGAGGTAGCACACGAGCCGAGCGGAGCGTTCTCCGCGCAGGCTGGCAGGTTGGGATTGGCTACTACTACTGGTCTGGGTTTCGAATTCGGTGCACCTGAACTATTCGGAGCCCCGGACCCTTTCGGCGGCGACCCGACCAGCACGACCGTATTGATGCTGGCGGCCGACGACGAGGACTCCGAGTTCTGCGCATTGTTCGACTGATCTTCTGGAAGATGCAACAAAGTGAATTTATTGGCTTTTTCGTTGTGTGTTTTGTGTGTGTGTGACAGAGTGAGAGAGACAGAGAGGGCGAGAGCAAAAGAGAGAGAGAGATGGATTTATCTGTGGTGTCGACATTTGAAGTTGGAACATGAATGGATGGTCAAATGCAGGGAGAGACATTAAAGCGATAGAGATCGCGAATCCAAAAGTAGGATACACATGAAACATATGAGACACAACATGGACGTGACGATGACGTGGAGAGAGAGAGAGAGAGAGAGAGAGAGAGAGATGTGATGATCGTTTGGATATTGTGAAATTGCTGAGAAAACCATTGAAGCCTTTCGATGCTGGAGTTATAGGACTGACCTGCGGGCCAGTATTTGCCGATTCGAGGTGGACGGGCGCAATGTAGATAAAATAACCACAAAATAGACATTATCTCACTACTCTGATCGTACAGGAGAACGTGAGATACGGGAGCAATACATCTTGATGGGATGGGTGAAATCGTATTTGAAGAACTTGAACATCATGTGCAAGTGTACTGCCGGTAAGCACGATTTGTAAGTTCCACGGCGCGACGTTCGTTCGAAAACGCACGAGCATTGGGCGTCGTGGTTAGCTTTCACGGTGAAAACAAGCAAACGTGACAAACAAGGAACGGGAAGTTATCAGTCAGTAGTTAAGTGACGGAATTTACATATTTGCCACACAAAGAGGGTAAGAAGTTGTTTTCATCTTTAGTAACCGCTACGCCACACACTAAATTGCCCAAAAACTTATAGAAATAGAGGAACATTACGGAGGTACAAATATCGAAAAAAGAGCTGGGATTCAAACAACTGGGGACATCGATTGAGGTAGGTGTTAGCTCACAAAACAAACGCTGTACTTATGCGGAAAGACTGGGTTTGTTGTACTTAGTAAAACTGGAATAAACATATAAGATAAAATCAAAACAAACTTTCACACTAACGACTACGAACGGAACACTTCTACGGTATAAAAACTCCAAACATCAATCAAAAACGTTACTAGTGAATGTGAGTGTATAATCAGTATGATCTAAACGAAATTAACACGGCAACAAAAAAACCAAGTAAGAACAATGAACACAAAAATCTACATTTGTTAATCTCTACTGTTTTATGTTTGCTCGGCTAACGATAATGGGTCGTTCAACGATACCAACGGAATGTAAGAATAAAAGTATGAGAAACAAAACTGTCTGAAATCAAAACCAACTGCTATGAGTGGCCATGAAATTTGCAGTGCAAACCAATAAGGTACCAACACAAAGGTAGAAAAAAACAACATTAATAGGAAATAGCTCAGAATAAAGGATTAACATAGTTTGGCAAATTACAATTATACTATATATTTACTTTGCTGGTTCAAGAGCAACACGAACACAAAATAGCGAGCTAAGCGCCAATTAATTAATAATTTAACGTGTACGACAGCAACCAGGTGTGAGTAGAAAGAAAAACGAGAAGAAGAAAATCATCTAGCAAAATTACGAAACTGTCTACGGGTGAGCGTGTATGTATGTGTGTTTAATTGAAAGGGCGTTATAAAATTATGTGTGTCAAAATAAAGTATCATTTGTGTAAGTAAGAAACGAATTTGTTTGGTTTGAGGGAAAACAACATAGAATGAACCAATAACTTAGAGAGCAAACAACGGTTCCAGTGCTATTTAACCTAGCAGGGAGGGTTGTCCAACGAGACTGTTTTAGCGTTTTGGGTAGGGAGCAAACGGGTGATTCTAAGTTATTGCTATAAGGACAGAAAAAGGACCGTGAGATGCAATCTAAAACAAAAGAACCAACTATCCTCTCGAGTCCTGGCGTATACGTGTATGTGTGTGTGTTTTTTTTATTTGTGTGTCTAAATACTGAGTGATCTCGAGGCATGTGGGGGTCGAGAGTGTGGAACAGTTGGTGAGGGAGGGTGAAGGGGAAGTTTAAACATTAGCCGAAAAAAGGGTGAAGGTAGTTTCGATCAACCCAGAGAGAAAGAGAGACATGAACCAGCACGGGGAACCACTTACCGCTCGACGGGGAACAGTTGATCGGTTTCTGGCCGGTATGCGTCTGGCGGCGAAACAGCATCGACGTTGGCTTCGAGGCAGCGTTCGCTGAGGACGATCGTATCCGTATCATGGGACCGAGGTTGTCATCCTTGCTCTTCGCCGATCTGAGGGGGAGCAGTACGATAATGTTAATGGTTTTGTAAAACTAAACAATTGAGTCGGAAGAAATGGCTCATTCGGAACGATATGTTTTTTAAAGGACTGTTGATTGCATACTGTGGAAGATTTATTCTAGCCTCTGCTAGAAGCGACGTGGCAGAAGACGTAGAAGAAGATCGATAAAAATTAAATTATTAAACGCGCACATTAATACTACGCGTTCAGTTTTGCTTGAATATGAAATGAATATACACATTCAATCGCCCATATACCTCTTTCACGGTCCATTGAATTTAGCAAACGTTTGAACACTGTCGTGGAAAGAAACCATTAGTTTATATTAAATCACTCCAACATCTTCTTGCAGAAGGCCACCCGCCGAATCGCTATCGATCACATCTTACTCGTGTTCCCTGTACTGCAATGCAAGGAATATACAAAAAAAAAAAGTTCACTCCAAGGACCATCGCATACTCCTGCCTGTCCACAAATCATAACGGCCTCCAGCTGTTCGTCGTGGGACAAGGACACCAACCAGCAACAAAAAAGCATCGCCATTCTAGTTAGACACGAAAAATTGAAGTACAAGCGAAGAAAACACAGCTGAATGCCTGACGGACGTTTTCGCTGCGGGAAAGCAGTCGAGACAGTCCGTCTTCCCGACCGCCGGTCATATCGTTCCTCACTCACGCGGCGGCCTGCATGCAGCAACAGGTTGTGGAACTGATTCCAGACGTAGCCCCCACCCCTCCCTCGTAATGTTTCGGGCCCGCATTCGGAAGCGTACATTTTTCGCCCGAGCTACTCCAGACGATACTCGCATTAAAGTTGTGAACATGCCCTGTCTTCCGGCTCGATGTTGCTTCTAGACGACGGTGCGCGTCTTTGAAGACCGATATTTTCATCCCGAAAAACCGTGGCAGTGCGGAAACAGGAAAATGCTTTTTTCTATCGCCGCGACGGAATTCAACAGGAGTAATCTTCGGGCAATCTTGTTAGCCCCCCTCCCTTTACAGTGGGATGGAGCGTTTCATGGAGGAACAAAAAAGGGAGGAATGTCAAACAGCGCAAAAGGAAGCGAACATGCTACGGTGCAGAAAAAACCGGGCTACGTTTTGGTAAACGGAACGTTTTTCTTCGAAACGCAGCATTTCATCAGCGTGAAAGGATTCGTAGTTTACGGGCGGGGGTTTTCGTTTCTCTCTCCTCTGCTCGCGACAGATTAGCTCATTCCGCGAAGATCACGAACTATCGGGAACCGTGTCAGACACTAGCTGCTCAATGTTTTTTGCTCGTTCCTCCGCAGAAAACTATGCACAACGCATTCAGTTCAGTTCGAGGCGGTGAACCGAACCGTGAAACGTGAGCCTTTTTGGTGGGAGGGGAGAACCGAGCGCGCCCACTTACTTCATGATGGTGGTGTACATGTTTTGCGCGATGATGGAATCCTGCACCTCCATCCAAATTTCGCCCGCACCGGTCTTCGAGCTTCGGCCAACCTCCAGGTAAAAGTAGCGCTGAGAATGTCCACATCTGCAAAAGGGGAAAACAACGAATGGTGAGTGTGTGTGTGAGCGGTCGTTTGATTCCACAAATCAATTACACTCCGGATATGGCGGCTCTAAGGGAAGCCGCAATTCCAGAAGCGTTGTGACAACACACTTACCGTCGTATTGAGGCCAGTGAAAATTCGACCACATCGGCTCGCTTTTCATGGCTGGGCGTAAGCTCCGATCCGATGCGGACCAGTGATAGGATTTTATCGGTGATGCAGAGCCGATAGGTGCCGAGGATGCCGTAGCTATCGCCGAGGCCCTTGCGCTGCACGTAAACATCCCAAACGTGCTCTGTAAAGAGTAGAGAAAAAAAACGTCAAATTAGTTTCATAATACGCAAATATGGAAAAGATAAAAAGAAACAAACAGAAGTCCTTCGGAGCGGATAATAGACGGGAGAAAAAAAAAAATCAAACAAAAGCCGGTTCCGGATGAGTCACAAACATGTTTTAAAAGAGCCAAACTCCCATTCCGGCCGCCGCGAACTGCCACTTTGCCGTGTTGTGCAGGGCACTATAAATTATTAGTCCTGAAACCGAGTCATCCTGCCGTACCGGCGGCAGCCGAGTCGATTGGAGAAAAAATATCCTTCCAACCGTGAAAAATCATTCCCCGCCCCGTTCCCCGTTCTACGCGATGTTATCGCTCCGTTTGTTCATTAAACAAACGAAACGAAATGGATTTTTCATTTACTGAATTGTTCGTTGCAACTTGTGCGCGAAGTGATTCGTTCATTTGGCGCACAGGGCACAAGCGCACCTGAAGAACTGACGTATAGCACGATAGAAAAAACCAGAATCTGTCCGAGTTTTGTTGGGCAAGTAGTGAAGAACAAAAACGCTCCGGCGGGAGCCGTACACTTTGCGGATATCGGGCTGAAGGGTAAAAAGCTGGCTGAACAATTTAATTTAGACAAGGACACGATAGTGTTTTCTAACGCCCCGCTCTGCCACGCAACGCGCACTTCTCCTTCCGGTGGGACGCGCTGATCCCGGTATTTAGTTTAAACAGATCCTCGCAATCGGTCCCCGTCGCCCGAACGTCGGGATCGGAGCGGAGGCCACTCAGGTGTATGTACACGACGCACCACAAACACCCTGTTTTTGCTGCGAGAAAAATGGTAAATTAATTACTTAATGGCTAAAGCGGGCGAAAAACTTTTGGGCCCCACCTCCTCCTCGGGGGGTTCGAACGAATCGAATGGGGTTTTATTGTATTTGTGTAATTTTTCGAAAACTACCGTAAAGCTGCGGCATTTTTAACGTTGGGGAAATTGGGGAACCAACGCTGAACCGTGAGCAGTGTGTGAGACAAGTGAGGTTAGACTTGTTTCATTTCATAAATTCATGAACAGATTACGCTTCAATTTAGTTAAATTCAGTTCAAAAATAATGTTAGGGACATTATGTACGCAACGTTATACAGTCTGTAACATAGCTATACGCCCACCTGTTTTTTGAGAATGCAACGAAAACTTGAAGAGATACATGAAAACGATGTTTTACTAAGTTGTAGATAATGACAAAATGCATCTGTGACGAATTTTTCACATTTTTACAAACACTATTACATTTTTTTCACCACCGTCAAAAACGCGCCTTGTAACATAACTATACGCCCACTTACGAAAAACCATTTTTTCGATACAAATAGTCGTTTTAAAATTCGTTTAAAAATATAAGAACATTTAAACAATCTTGAATAATGTAGGCATATTTTTTAATGATTTTTAAAAATGCATTTTGACTTGTTTAATGTATTTAAAAAAAAAAATTAATACGTTATGAATTAAAAAAAAAAACAATACAAAATCATTATGCTGCTTCAAACTTATTAGGAAAACGGTATGACGTTTTACTCATTGCAGTTCATTGCTTCAAACGACCAATCCAGCCATGTAAACAATATGGATAAACAAATTGTTTTCAAGCGTACCGTCCCATTCATGAAGAATAATTATACGCGCGTCATCAGGGACACATAAAGCCAAATTTTCCCACCGCAACATCCACACATTGTTCGCTGTACACTTTTAGATCCTCTCCTGCCAACCATCCGCACAGCAGCGCAACCTTCTCCACGCTTTTCTTCCTGCTACCAAAGCCCAAGGACGTGAGGTGTACAAGCGTCTCTGCGGATAAAACAATCTTGGGGACAGGTGCGCAAGTTTACCTGCACTTCACATCAAGTAAACGCACGCTTACCAGACGCGACACGCGCTGTCACACTAGCTTTGCCTTAATTCACTAAGCAGCGAGCATCCCCGCACGCTGGAAACTAGCGCGTCCTACAATAGACACGCCACTTTTTAACCAGAGTCTAACAGCCAGAGACACAACGACCAGACCAAGATGATAAACGGAAATAAAATAAGCCCTCTTAAGGTCTGACGGGCCAGTCTCCGTGAGGTGTGAGGCACTACAGAACATGTTGAGGCAAAAAAAAAATATATGTAGCTTCCGTTTTACCTCAGTGCACTCTGCCGGCGCATTGCGGAGCGCATAAATGCAAAGCGTCGGTTGTGCATCGGTGCCTTTTTGCACCCTCTGGCCGCGCGCACATCTTGGAACGGGGAAGTGTCACTGATCCTGCTCACACACACACAGACACATCTTCTCGCCCACCACGAGGGAGGGGCGGTGGTTTAGATTTAATGCTTTCTGACTGACTTGCGATGCACGCGCCACGCCTAATTAATGAGAAAATAACAATTCACTCCCAGGCCGGCGAGCCGGCGGAAGGTTTTAAAGCCAGTGCCCTCCTTAGCGCCGTCTGGCGCGTTCCGATGAGAGAGTGCACACGTGGACCAGTTAGAGAGGGGGGAATCACATGGCACTGGCATGGGCGCAAAGAAGCGCCTTTTGAAAACAACCCTACGGGCGCTCGAACAACGGTGGTTGCTCCAGAGTTTGAATCGGTTTTCGGTCCAATTAATCGATAATTGGAGACGACAGTGAATTACATGCGCGTGGCTTACGCGGCGGTGGGCGAAGGGTGAACAAGGATCTATGCTCACTGATCATGGCTGGGAGGCCAGCCAGTAACGAGCTACACCCGACAAACCCGACGAAATATTTACACCACAGCGAGAAACGGGGGGGACTCTTCTGTCTGAGTGACCACCACCGTTCTCCTTCTCGAGAGGCTCATTCCGTAACATAGAAAAAAACGGAGCAGACTAAGCAGACCTACGGACGCAAACAAAACTTCCGGGATCGGACGACGAAGAAGCGCGGATGAGTCCGCTGGAGGCGCGCGGTGCGAGGTGTGCGCGTTCAATTGCACGCTTAATTCAATTCAATTAGCGACTAATTAGTTCCACGTGGTGGTGTCCGAAGCAGGCGCTGGACACCTTCGGGGAGGAGGTGTTGTGTTTTGCGTCGTTGGTTTTCCTAGTTTCTTTGCCCAGCCGGTAGCCCTTACCGGCGGTGCCCGCTGGCGAAATATGAATGGCGAGCCGGTGGACTTACGGAAGGAACTTGGCCACCTTTCTCCTCTCGCATTGTCCCGACTATTGGCTTGTTGTTCGTGGTTCGATTGCGTCCACACCGGAAGTGGTCATAGTTCGATTGGCGTTGGATGCGCTTCAGTACACGCGCTTGGGTCTGGCGATTGAGTGCGCTACGCGCGATCATCGTTCGCCGATCGCGTCAAACACAAACAAACGAGGGGTAATTGGGAATGATAGCGGACGTACACCCGCCGTACACAGCAACACGTCGATGGTAGGGTAGGAAAAGAACGCGATTAATTGCTTGTCAAGTGGATGGTTACAGCATAATGACTGTCGAGAATGTCTAGTTAGGTAAATTTATACATTTGCCGGAGCGAAGGTGTTTTCGTAGAATGCTAAGTTATCCGTCGAAAGTGAGCAAGTGAAGTTTAGGGTGCAATAGAACACACGCATGGAAGAATCAATAAAGTTATGGTGTGAGCAATGCAATTTTCTCTGAGCCTAGGAATATTTGGAAAAAGGTTTTGTTAAAAGAAGAACCTCTAATACTAAACTCTCTAATTCTAATTCTAGAAAAATCAATTCCATCTTCAATGTCTCATATGTTTAGAAAATGCACAATATAAATCCATTCACATTATAAAATCAACCTCAGCGAGAGAAAACAAAATGCACTCCGATGTAGCTAATCCCCATTCTTCACAATTGAGAATGTGCTGCATCATTACCTTCGTTGTGGACAGAAAAATGACGAAGTCATAGACTCGCCTTCCACTGTTGCATCAGTTCAAATTTCTCCATCAAGCCAACGATGTCTGTCGTAATTCTAATACGGTTCCATGCGTGACAAAATTCAGATCCTCAGGATAATACACACAGAGGAAACGTTTCGCATAGGGACAAGTCATCTCACTCGTGTTCCTTGTAACCCGGCCCCGAGGGAAAAAACCCCTCATGACATTTTCCGGAAGTGAGGCATTAGATGACCAATGGACGTCAGCAGGAACCACTGTTTGTCCTTGAGAGCTTAAGATGCTTTCAAGTGGGATTTCATGCGAGGCTATTACTCCGGGAATACTGGAAGCAAACTTTGGCTCCATCACATTTTTACTCCTTTGCAGAAAAAGAACGAAACTAACAAAAAAAGAAAGTGAATCTGATAAAATAAATCAGAACCTAAATGTGAGCTGTTGAAAACGGTACATTGTTTGCGCAGTATCTGCAGTCGGTCGTCTCATCTGTACCAAACCCGATTCTACCGGATCGTGCCAGCTTGCGTTACGAGCCCTCATAAACATACGGATTTAACCGTGGTTTGTCACTCACTCACGCTCACGCCCTTGTGTTAACATTGTTGCAAAGCATCTCACTAACGTCACCACCCGTCGCCTTTTATCGTGTCGGGTTCCCACCATTCGGCCATACCGAATTATTACACCAACAGTCTGCCAACAACACCACCATCCACTGGATCTGCGCATGCTGAAGATTGGTAAATTTAGTTGGTCTCACCAAGCGGGACGACCGATGGACTCGCCGGGCACGAGTGTCCGCCCGCAAAATGACGCGCGGAATTTCACTAAATCCGTGATTAGTGTGCTCTTCTGGCGGGTTCTCTTTATGGCGTTAGATCACGGTATTTACCGTCGACGGTGGACGCTAATCACGCTTTACTGCACACCTCCTGCTAGTGGTGAACACGCGACACTGGTACAACTATTTTGCATGCAAATGAAATGGTCGTCAGACGGATCAGACTGTATAGACGGACAGATTTACAGCTCGTGTGTAAGACGACTTTACAACTGTTGGCTGTTTGATATTTGAGCTTTGAGTGATGGATAAAGGAGGTTGTGTGGTTGTAGCGAACTGGACACGCCATTTAAAGATCCGTCTAGTGATCCAGTGACAGTGAACGTGAAATCTTGGTTCGAAACTAGTATTTAAATAAAAAATACGTGTCTTATTATAGCGAATCGTACATAAAGCATCCAACTTCTTCAATAATCAACAATTGAAACTACTCCAGTTCCGTATACAATGATGACTGATCGATCACTCGATCACTAAACAGATCTTAACCAGTATCCTTGGTACCAGTTGAGAAGATATTAATGAGCAGAAAATTCTGTTTCATCAGAATCGCTTTACTTATTTCAAACAATCTCCTTGATTAACAGTTGCGACTTTTTTAAACTTCCCCTCAATCAAAACAGTATTCCGTACGAGACAAATAGATCAAAGCCGAACCAAACTATTGGATGCTTCTACAGCATGTATCTTCAGCTCAGAGAACAAAAAAGGATAAAAGTTTTAATGAAATTAGTTCCAATAAATTAGAATTACATTGCCGCCTAGCAATATTCCACCACCAATATAGAGATCTTTCCGTGCATTTAATTAGCAACTCAAGCAGCAACAAAAAAACACACACTTGCTGAGTGGCCAGCAGCTGGTAAATTGATTCTACTTGAAATCTTGACCCACATTCAACCGGTGTGCTGCCTGTTACTTCCTTGCGCTGCTGCGAGCGAAAGATAACGTCGGCTTTGCCAGCCAACTTCTTGCCCTTTTCCAGGACGCAAACACACACACACACACACACACACTGGCCGACGGGGGGTTTTGACTACACAGAAATCTACTAAAAGTTAGCTACCGCTCTCGAGGCTCGATTACTTTGCCGGAAGGACCATCATCAGGCGGGCGAACGAAAAAGGTTGCCGGTTTTAAATTTCGAATATTTAAACACGATTCCGGCCGGCTTGTGCATCGGCATACACGCACACCTGTTACCCGAGCGCTGCGGGAAGTTGTGGCAAAGTCAAGAATGAATTCCCCGGACTGCGAAATTCACTTTCGTTCCCGCCACCGAGGGCCGTGGTTCGCTCCTCCACGGTTTTCCAGGCGGTGGCGGTGGGGAAAAACACAGAAAATCTTCGTCTCTAGTTCGGTCACATACAGGCCGTAAATCCAGATTTAATGCTAAATGCGATCGCAAAAAATGGACATTTCCTACAGGAGAAAGGCGAAGGTGGACTTACAACGAAACTGCTTTTGTCCTCGCGTATCCTTGTGGAGACAAGTGGCAAACGGTTTGGTGGCATGGGTCTTCTATGTGCTTTTTTTCTTCTCGACGCCGTCGAGGTGATCCACACGTAGAATGCAAACGAAGATGTCACAAACACTGCCGACGCCGGTGAACACACGCGCAGCAGTGTGTCTCTGCGGACGCGGAAGTTGCGTAAAGCGTAATAACCTGCCGAGTGGTTTCCGTCCAAACTCCCTCGCCATCATAACCGTCATAAATTTCTATTCAATTATGGACACGATAAATAATAGCAGCTTGCGTGCGATGTTCGGTATTATGTTTATTAGCGTTTTTTAGCGTATATTTACGTTTTGGTTTAGCTGTCGTGAACGTTTTGATATACTTTTCGATGTTAAAGCATGTTTTTGTCAAAAAATAAAATAACATATATTAATCGGGCGAACCAGGTTACAAAAGACATAAGTATTTTGGAATGAATATGATGTCACTTCGAGAAAAAAGTGTTGTGTTTCGCCGTATTCGTGTTATTGAATTACACCGGGATATTGTTAAATTAGACGTCATAATCAAATTTCACGTCAGAACTGTATTCCCTCAATCCAAACGAACTTAAAAACATAACTCAATTACTTCAATAGACGCCGTCGGCTCGTTATTTCGAAAAAGGAATTTAGGCCACAAATTAGCCAAACCTTTCCGTTTCTCCAGCCGGTGCGGGGCACACCGTTTACAAATATTCCGCCAACGCGCGTGAAAAGCGCGTCATGAGCCAATTGATGAAGATTTACGGTTGCTTTCCCTTAGCTAGGCACCGCCAACTTTTCTGTGCCCTCTAACACGCCACACTTCTCGCCATATGAAAGCCCAGAAATGGAAAAGTTGACGCTGGGCTGAGGTTTTGAGAAGTTTTTCGGTTGTCTAAAAACCCCCCAAAAATAGACCGAAAAATAAACAATGCACGGAAACATTCGCCCGCCGTTCGGTGGGGACGACAACGCCAGCGAACGATTTATGGTCGACAAAACACCCATCATACGTAATTACCGAAAGTGTAATCGGTTCTTTTGTGTTTGCTTGCTGCGTTTTATTTCCAATGGAAGTCACCGCAACGGAACACGGTGGGAAAATCTCCAACGGAAGGCGCAACGTACGATCGCCGGTGGCGGGCGCTGTGTAGGTGAAATGGGCGTTCGTATGATCGTGTAAATGTAATCCTTCTAACGCGTCAAAGTCACGAATGTGGTGCTCGCGACAGGCAGACAGGCGGCCGCGAACAAACCGAAACGTGCGGCACAACACCACCACGGATGGCAGGAAGAGTGACTTTTACTAACATAATTCCTACGCCAGCCAACTCACACGGTAAATAGAGCCATGGATGCAACTAGTGTTGTTGCAGAGAAAAGGGAGCTTGCTTGGATCCTTTTTTTTCTCTTCCTTCTACAATTCACGCCATCAGTGCGCCGCGTCGTCGAGTCGGTAAACGTTCGTGATTTACTGCAGTTAGATGATTTATGGCTACACTTTCTCTCGCTCTCTCTCTATCTCTCTCACACACACACACACAAACACATACGCCGGCCGAAGCGAGCCAGGATAATAACGCAATCGTAATCGCGCCACCGAATATATCGAAAAAAGCGTGAATCAAGGGTCGCCCATCGAACGACCGAAAGGAAAGGGAATCGAAACGGAAGGAAGGAAAGGAAGTCATTCCTAATTTGAGAAAATTGTTTTCCTCCATTGATAAGGCAAAAAGCATGCAGTATGAAAATGACGTTGATTTAGCGGCCCTACCCTACAATCAACACGTCTCGCGCCCCGCATTGGCCGGTGAGTTCATTTTTGAAGCGCCGCTGGTCGTCTGGTTAAGTTTCTTTTTCCTTCGCGAATGTAAAAATGCTTTAAATGCGCATTGCCTGCATGCCGAATCGAAGGGGCGGCACAGGGTTGACGGGAGCAAGGAACGCAACGCTATCGGTTGTTTGTTTTCCAACATCGCGGTGCACTTAATTGTGCCTTGCTAGTTGCACTAATTATTCGTAATGCGCACGGCAAGTTTCATTTTCCATTAAGGTGCTTTTTTTGCCTAAAGAACTTTATCGTAGTTCAATTATGCGTCGGGGAAAGTTTTATTAGACTAATAGCAACAGTATCCCCTCGATGGAATAATGGAAAGATATAATGGCAGATCATGGTTAGGACAACTGCATAAAGTGGACTTCAACAGTGAAAACCTAAAATAACGATTATGAAAATGGAACAGTATACATGCAATGTTTGATAATATTTGCTAGTATGTTTATTTAAATTGTATAATAATTTATAATAAATTGATAGGAAACAGATGCATTCATTAAATAAACATAAAAAAATAAAAATAAAAACAGCCAATTTCAATATCTAAAGAATATCTAACGTTCTAGAATGTTGGGTTGTCTCACTAAACACTAACATTTGTTTAGTGTGTTACTAAAAAATCAAACTCTTTAGTGAAAACTAGTAATAAAAATGGAATGTCACACACAGCAATAGAAAAACAGAATGTAAAAAACACAAATTGATCGAAATATGGCAAAAGGTTGGCATTTAGAAGACCATTTTTGGCAATTTTGGTCTTATAGGGCTGCAATTTTCATCAGTGGAGCGCAGATTATTCGCACAACTTTTCGTTTAGTTTTTGGCCTCACATCTTCCAAAGTGAATATGCCGAGTTGAATTGAAGTAGTTGACGTATTAAAGTTTTTCTGAAAATAAGTTTAATGAAAAAGCAAAAACTTCAGTAATTTGTCGAATACCGCTTGTCGAGAGCTCTTACAGTTTTCGACAAATCAAGTGTAAAAGGGTTATGAGAAAGTGTCAATTGGCACCACATTTGACCGTTAGTGTGATAAGAAGCCATTTGAATGATTCCACAATGGGCTATATGTGGATTTAAAATAAATAAATGATAACCCCTAAAGTCAGACTTGTACAATGATATGATCGTTCACTGCAAAAGACAGAATCGGTATCTAATACAAACTGGAGCAACCACCCTGGCAAGTAATGACCATTCGGTTATGGAGGAAAAATTCGTAAGCCGTAAGGCGTTACTACCAGAAGATAATATCGCAAAAAGGAGATCTGAGTTCAAAACCAAAACCATATTGAACATGATTTGAGTTTAAGATAAGCAATATGCTGCAGGCAATATCAGCATAGTCAAGCGATCAGGATGCAAGAAAAGCGTCGATTCGGAGACATCGTAACTCCTTATAAAGTCTACATTTGCTAACTTGTTCCACAGTTCCCACAGAACAATATACAACGATCTGTGCAAACACTGTGTTGCACCTAAATAAAGCAAGATAACGAATCTACTAGCGCCAACGGGTTGCGGTGGACAGACGACGGTTGGAAACTGTGCGTCGACATCTGGAGACGACGAATAGCGGCTCTAGCCCGGGTGCGTCCCGGGCTCCTTAAGACACTGCTGTGTGCGCCACGCGCCTCACGTTTGCAGCAAACCCAAAACGGACGTCCTGCAGCGATCCCGTCTACTCGCGGGTGTTGACTCGTGCGGTGAAGCACAACTATAAAAGTGTGGCGGCAGTAGAAAGCCGGCTCCAATATATCATTCCACACGCGTCGCGCGCCACGCGCCTCTCGGCCTTCTGGTGGAAATCGAGTGAATAAAAAAAGAATAAATAAAACTGTATAAATAATATAACATGTAGGACGCCACAGAGTGGAGCAACAACAACAAAATCACCGTCTCCTCGTCATGAAGACATTTTTCAGGAGGTTCCGCAGTTGCAACGCAACACTCCTGCCACGATGCTGCCACGAGCCACTTGAGAAAATACAAAAGAAACAAAAACCCGCCATCTCCCACCACGACTACGACACTGCACCGACAGCCGAGAGTACAACTGACCAGCCAAGACAGACGACAGACGACGATTGGAAATTTATAGGCGATTAATGATTTATTTTTCACATTAAAAGATGGAAGAGCTCGATCCACCCGGGCCGGCTCGTTATCCACAACTACATAAATAACTGACCAGCGGGGTTAGTGGGAGTGCGTGCGAGAATGAGACAGAGATTGTAAAGCGTTTTGCTCAAATGTATATTTAACTTGGCATCGAACGAGTATATTTTCCCTTCCATTGATACAGATGCGCTTATAAAGACGTGACCGGAGAAGGCTCGTTCGCACTCACGGCCCCCGGGTCCCCCGTCTTGGTCAATTTTCTTTGCCAATATGTCTTTTCTTGCACGAGAAGAGTCGCGTGCGCTACACACACGCCAACACTACTACCGCCAACGGAATGGTAGGCATGCAGTTTCGTAGGGTTATGAGGTAGCCTTGCATCGGGTGGAGAAGAATCACCAAAGAAAAAAAATGCGAACTAGTTTCGCCGAAACACCCACCTCCCAAGTACGTAGTAGTAGCAAAAGGAACGACATGAAGCTCACAAACGAGCGCGCGCGACGACGCCGGAGGACAGCGAAACGCATTAACTTCTGATACAATTTATCAGTTTTAATGCTCGCTTAATGGCATTCTTTTGTGTATAAATTTCATAAATAACCGGCCAAAGCTTCCAGCATCCGCTCCGGCTGCGTTTCCCATGCGTCACGCTCCCCGTTCGCGCTCTGACTTCTTGACCGCTTTCTATACTACCGACGGGGGCTATTTATTGTACAAACGATTGTTTCGTGACCAGCCGGCTGCGCTTCGGCGGATTGTTGTTCGGCGACAGGCAAGCAAGCAATGGAACCGTCCACACCACCTCCGGTCCGGGCAGAGCCGTAAGTTGGCGGGGATTTGGCTTCTCCGACAAGTGGCGCACCATAGTGAAACACCCGGGCGATAGGAGGAAACGCTTCATTAAGGATGCACACCTCGAACAGGGTAAGTACACGTTTCCGTGCGCCGTCACCCCGTAGCACGGTGCCGATCCTGCGACAACAATACGGCACCACCACCACCACAAACGGAGGCGAAGAAAAACCCGTGCCAAAAGGGATACGAGCAGTGCAGGGCGAAACGAAAAAAAAAACACAAAATATGCCAACGATGAAATGATAAAAACCGTCCAGCGTGTTTAATGGTGCATAAGGCGGGGTGGGACGTCGCTGGAAGGAGCGGACCCGGTGACATAAGGATAAGCGATTTATCTTCCGGACGACAGTCGCCACACTCAATCGCAACGAGGCACGATGACAGGATATATCTGTGTGAGTCTCGCGCGTCCCGTGCTTTCTACCGGGTCTCTATTGGCTTTAAGTTGAACATGGGAGCAGACTGTTCGTTAGCAATAATGAGGATGGAGTGCAATTATCTTTTTTATGGAAGAATTGTTTGCTACATTTAGTAGATAGCTGGAATTTATTGTAAGTAAAATTCACCCAAGTATGTAGTGTTTATAGAAGCCTATGAAGGTTTCACAAGCTATTAAAAGCTGGATGGATCGACATGGATCTAATATTTTCATGGCAAGTATCAATCAAATGTGTACTATTATTATTATTATTATTATTATTATTATTATTATTATTATTATTATTATTATTATTATTATTTTATTGTACATTTTTATATCAAAAGTTTATAGATCAAAATGTATTTATATTTAAAAATAAATTGTAAACCCTTAGCACTCAACACGTTCTTAGTACAAGCGTTTTTAGTACATTTGTTTAATAGTTTGGCTTATCTAATTTACATGTCCTACGAATTTTGTTTCAAAAATAAACAAATTTTGATAGAATAATGTTAGAAATTTTTGAACGAAAATGTGTTATAGGAGTGTTAATATTAAAAAAAGAAAATTTTCCATGATTAGAACATACGGCACTGGATACCCTCTATATCCTCCTATATCCACTCTATATCCTCTAATATATGAAATGTGTAGTTGTTGTATCTTTTTGGAGCAAATCGTTTAGAGTGGTGTTTGATTTGAAACCCCAAGAGCAATATGGATGAACGTAATCGATCGAAATGAAATCGCGTACTTTCTGCGCTTTCGAAGCACAAACATAAAGTAAACCAACAAGGAGACGTCCCCCATACATCTTACTCAGCCAACTAATTACAGCAGTCACACAAACGCTGCTTCTAACAATGCTACTGAACGATATCACGTCTGTCCGTACTACAATTAGGTTTCCCGCGCAAAACTCACTTTAAGATGGCAAAAACGAGAATAGAAAAAAGTGACGAAAAAAGTAGTGTACGGAAGTAGACGATACTGCAGTACAAGCAACCATAGCTCTCTCTCCATCACAAGGCGAACTAATTCAATTAGAGTCGTCCTATTGCCTCTCTCCGCTTCACTCCACTCCATCCCACTGCAAAACTAACCAGTCTGAAGAAGTTCCTCGAGCGCCACCGCCGTTCCACGATAAACGACAACAGTTTGCCTTCCTTGACAATCCTTCCACCTCCGCCGGACGCATCAAAGTGCAGCACCAACGGTTTCCCCACTGTGCAACTCATCCATTTTATTGCATTTCTATCGCTTCATTGCTCCTTTCCCGCTTGCCCGTAAACGTCTCGCATAATGCCACAGTTTGTTTAAGTAGCAGCGAGGAGGAGAAGGAGCGACAACAACAAAAAAACCCGGCGGGTATCGAGGGTGGGAAAAAAGCAAACCGAATAAAATAAATAACTTTACGGAGCGTGCCGCGCCGCGCACTTTTGCACCCTGCGCCTCGCCCGGCCACTTATCAATAAATTGATGGTCAATTAATGCACCGTAGGTGGTTGGCGTCGTGCTCGTTTATCGTCAATTTCTATCGCACTGAGGACAAGATACTGAGCAGAAGGAGCGAAACGGCACAAGCGTCGGGTCCAAAAATCATGCAACCAAACGTCGGGCACGGATAACGAACTTTTACGCTCGGTTCTTTTTTTTTTTAAATGACCACTGCATTGCCCGAGGGAGCCACAGCCAGGTCTCGACTGATAAGGAGGTGTACAGCGAAATCGATGAAGTTCGTCTGCAGGTCGTTACTGTCCAATTACTTTGCCGAAAGCGCTCGAAGTTCGGCATCGGTTTATGAGGCAGATTTTTCATTACAGCGCAGCGTTCACTGTTGTTTATTGTAGTCGATAGAATTCAACGAGTTGAAGTTCAGTTATCAGTTGGAAAATTGGAAATTCAAGCAAGACTACACTGGACTAGATATAGTACAACATGGATAGTTTAAATGAAAAATACATAACATATTTTTAAAAGCAAACTTTATAACATTTAAAACAAAACCGTACTAAAACACATCGTCAAAATGGCTGAAGTAGCATACACAATTTTAATCAATTTGCCGAAGCTCTGAACGTTCGCAATATTTTTTTGTTTGCTATTTCGACAATCATTTGGCGCACAATTTGGTCTAATAAAGATATCAGCGTTCCTTCATCGCCACCGTCTGCTTTTGCTGTCCCAGCCGGTTATGATACGCCAGCTCATGTCTCGCGCACGTATAAACAACGATCTTACCGATCTTTCCATCCATTTCCGTCTCGCCATTTGTTGGTTTAGGTTCGTTTACTACTCGAAGACGCAAAAAAAAAATGAAAGTCACACAATGCACAGAGCATCGGTCCAGAGTGAACGTTGTTTCGAAGACACAACAACAAAAAAAGAGCAGCGTTAAAAATAACTGCCACAACGTGCAAGAAAAGGTGCCATATTTTCCGTCCGCCGGGTGCGGCCCCGCACTTGAATTATTTCCCAAAGCCCTTAATCCGTGACAATATCCGGAAGTATGAACATTAATGCTTTTAAGATGTGCCCGAGATGCGGCACGGCGGAGACCTCCTGGTTTTTAATCTCGCTCTCCTCGTGGAGGACTCGCCACTCTCGATATCAGCTCGATCCGGTATCCGTTTCGGAGGGAGAAAAAAGTGGCCAGGCTAGTGCCACAGCTTGTATTTCGGCAAATGTTTGGCAGCGTTCTCTTTCGTTTGCTCCTAATATAACGACTCCAGTTGCATCCGTTTTCATACAAACATACAAACACACACACACCGGCACACTCGTGCAGGACAAATTGAGTCCGCTGGGATGATGAACGAGTGACCGGGTGGGAGAGCGGGAGATAGTTATTTCTCGTGCAAGACGAAAAAAAGCTTCTATAAGATAACACAAAAAAAAAGTGGCAATACAACATCATGTACTTCTCCATTTTTATTTTCCGCGCTTTCTTTTTTCTCTTCGTTGGCAGCCCCACGTCGGCGTCCCCATCCGTGACTTGAATCGAAGCCAAATTCTTATGAAAGAGTTTTCATGTCAGCTCGCTTATTATCCACGGGGCACATGTCCTCCGGAATGGGGTTTTGTTGCTGTTGTTGTTGCGTCAGGCTTCATCCGTTTGGAAGGATTTTTCATCCATTCCCTCCACATCCACGGGCCGGGCTTTTCCGCCCGCTGCCGTCTCCAGTTATTTTTATTTCTTTATTTATACAGCGCTCCTTTCCCCGGCGTGTACAGCGCATCTCACCTCACAGCGCGAAGAGAATGGCTTTGGAGGGTGGGGAGGTCCGGGAGACACCGGGACCGCCGCATTGCTATTGCGACCGACACATTGATATTATCTGCTCGTCACCATGGCCGTGTATCGCACGGCGGCAGGCACTATGGGCAAGCTGTTTGCAGCAGCATCGTTCAAGTTGTACATGCGAGAGTGAATCTCTTCCGTATGGCTTTTTTTCCCGCTTCTGCCTTCTGTTATTACTATGGCGTTGTTGTAAGCGCTCCATTACAGCGATCTGCCCCATTTGGCTCAATACGCGCGTCGACCTCGATTCTGGTAGCGATTGCTTTGTGTGATTGCGCGCCATTTTTTTTTGTGTTTTTGACTGCTGAAAGGATCGTTTTTACGGCATTTGATTGTTTCATCCGAGGCGGTGGGGACACGGGAGACATAATGTCTTGTTTAACACCAGGAGTGAAGCGAGGAGAACATGTTCCACACCGTTTTAAAACCGTCTCAAACCCGTCCGAGTTAGTCACTACCATCTATATAGTCCACAGAACAGAATCTTACAGAATTCCCTTAAGAATTGATTGGCAGCTAGAAGATGCTGCTATTTGGAACACCAACATCCTTACATCGGAAGCAACCTACTCAAATCTTCCGTCGCAGGCACGTTGGAAGACACGTCGTCCTGCTGCATTATTTATGTTTCGCTATGAAATCCTTACACGTATCGATGCAACTAGCAAAATTAAGAACACAAAAAACAAGAACGAATACGCTGTAACGCCTGGCGAAGGGTTTATGTTAGTGGTACCAACTGGGCCAGTTCCGGATGCACGGAACAGAGTTGGCATAAAAATGCCACCTAGTAAATTTTCTGTCGCATGCAGTAACTCAGCCCGTTGTCAACTGGGCCACCGGAACTACGAAATAGAGGATTCCCGGACAAGCGGCAGCAGCGCTTTGGTTCATGGTCAGTTAACGAAGGAAGTTGGAAGTTTCAATTTCATGTGCGTATGAAGCGTACATAGCTTGCATTTTTTTGCAATACTACAAACTACATGTGGATATTAATAGTAATATTTATTTAAATTTCATGTCCGCCAATAGGCTTAACAAGAATAACTTATAACTTAACACTTACGGTCAAATGGACCGAATACTCCTTTCGTGCAAATCATGGTGTCAATTGACACCTAGAAGGCTA
>KB673091.1:402827-434739 GCA_000349145.1 Anopheles dirus | reverse complement strand
CGCACACACACATACACTCGTTTCGTTTCTACGTTGTATTTTGGAGACGAACCTCGGGGTGGTGGTCGATCCTTTCCGTTTTCTCCCAAAGGACTCTTTCCCTTGCCCAAGGGGGCTAACAAGGGTAGAAAAAAGCAATGAGACTAGCTGCATTAATTATTACATCGTTCTCAGTGTGTCGTGCTCGCTCGCAGGAGATGCGCGCCTCCAAGATGAGAAAGGACTTCCACCAGTTTACAGCGTTTTTTGTCTCTCTCAATGATTTGGCAATGTTTCCCACTGTCGCAGGAGTTCTGCTGCATCGTTATCCTACGCGGATCGCACTCTTGAAATAGCCGAATGGCCACTTTTCCGGTGAAGCTTCCGGATGCACGCTGCCTGAGAGAGAGAGGTAACGCATGTTCTTCTTTCTCCGTAGACAAATTGTATTTGTCGCTCGTTGCATCGACTCGGCTCATTAGTTCCGATTGGCGTTATACTGCCTGATGCCGCGAGTGTTAATCTGCAAAGCAATCTGTCGTCGCGCTTTGTCTTGAAAGCCTGACAGCGAGATTTTCTACTAACGCTTCTATTTATAATATAGTAATTGAATCAAATGTAATCCATATTTTGTTCTGCGATCAATTCTAAATTGAACACTTTTCTAAATCAAACACTAAATCGAACGGACGAATCTATTTGCAATGAGTTTCCTGGTTTTGTGAGCTTCGAGAGAAATTACAGGAATTAAAGGTTCAATGATTATTATCTTG
Source organism: Anopheles dirus (assembly GCA_000349145.1). Taxonomy (NCBI): domain Eukaryota; kingdom Metazoa; phylum Arthropoda; class Insecta; order Diptera; family Culicidae; genus Anopheles; species Anopheles dirus. Next base: position 433,987 of record KB673091.1, on the reverse strand, counting down.
CTATGCGATATGATTATTATATATGATTATTATCTTGCTGAAGGTAACCCAGTTATAGTACCCTAAAAGCCGTCAACAATCTTCAAACGTCAAAATTGGCATGTTTTACATGATCGCGTTCGCTGTTTAAATAATTGTTTTATACCAAATCAACCCATCGGTCGAACGATTACGGGCACAAGCCCCCATCATTTCACCCAAAGTCCGACATTCTCACGGTTATGTTCTGGTAAAATCTCGGCGCAAAGAACCGTTGGGGGCATCACACCATCGTCGGCACTGTCGCGGCACACACAATCGGGTCGTTCGAAATTCGAAAAGCTGGCGTGGCGATTTGGCGGTGATCACGGTTGGGCCCCGAATACAAACCGCCAGTACCGTGTGTTCCCACTGTAACAGAATCAGCGGTGGCGATGATGGCGACATCACGTTGATGATGATGATGATGATGATTTGAGGTTGTTTACTGTCTCGTGGCATGATCCGATGCGGGCAATCTTGTTATTTTTAGATTGTTATGATTGTTATTTCTGTCTCGGATTTTCCTTGGCCTCGCGCCGCCTGTAGATAAAGTACGTCCCGAGCGGTCCTCGCCACGCCCGGCCCGCTTCGATTCCACCATCCCGACCCCACCCGCCCATCCTGTGGCTGTGACAAACGTGAGTATGGGTCGCGATGGGTTTCAGTCTAACGCATGGGCGAAACGTACGCAAAAGGGCGAAAAAAGATCGAAAGCAACGGAATCGGTTGCATTCCTAGACGCCGTTGCCAAGATCGCACCTGCAGAAACGCTACAGCTGCCGCTTGTTTCACTTTTTGGCAAAGTCGACACTCACTACTATGCGTTGAGAGTGAATGTTTACTGTGACGAGGGTGTGATTCATAATTGTGTTTGAAGGTGTCTGACAAAAAATATTAGGGTGTGGTGTAAGGTATATTAGAAACGCTTGGACTAATCCAAAACAGCATCCATTCAACTAGTGAGAATAACGCGCTGATTGCGGTTGTGACGCACGCTTATAGATCAACTAAATATTCATGCTCCCAAAGCATCGTATAAAACAAATCCAAAAGCTCAAGAAATATGTCGTCCGGCAGTCGAGTAGAGCACGAGGGGGAAGTCGAATCAGAAAACAATTTCCATTCCACAAAGGACATACGCTGGAAGCTATTCTGCTATCAGCAGAACGACGCTCGATGCACGCTCGAGTCATGGCTACGTGCTGTGTCATGAGGCGTCGGCAGTAGTCGGAACAATCGACTACCGAACCAATCGAAGAGTCATCATCTCTTCACCCAGCACGCACCGAACAACATCCAAACCCGATCCGGCAGCTCAGTGTTCCGATAATAATAATGCTCATGCAATGGCCTGCCAGAGAACGGTTGGGTAGACAACGGCGACGTTGCTGCGCCGTCACCACCAACCATGAACGACATTGCGGAGGAGGAGTGCTGTCGATATGAATACTGAGTACCGGACGGCTCCGTCGTCTACGATATTCCCTCGCAGATGTACCACGGCGTGCGGAGGTCCTTCCAACAAGCATTCTGGAACGGTGTCGGCGGCTACGACAAGCGGCATAAAAATTCATGAGAATGTCAAAACCATTCCCAAACAGCTCCTGAAACAAGGCCGTCCAGGAGCGAACGCGCGGTGCAGGAAGAAACGAAGCTTCTCGGTGTCTTTTGTCGTCTTTTCTTCGTTCAACGGCTGTTTTGTTTCTATATTTTGCTAAATCGCGCTAGGTCGAAGGCCACCACTAGGAGCCAACCTAAGCGACATCCGAGTGAGCATAGTGGTGAGGGACCAAAAGAACAACGGCACTGTCAACTCCACACCACGCACCCATCGGACCGGGAACATATCATTCCCACACCCGCCACGGAGCAATGGCCCGTGGTGTCCGTCGTGGTCCAACAAAAAAATGCATCTAAAAAAAGAATGGAAACTAGATCGAGCAAAGTGTTCATAGTAAATACTGATTCGCGATTACCAGGAACACCGAGCATCTTCGTCTTGATGCTTCGCCTAGCCTTGGAACCGGAAAGCACATCAGGATTGTTCTGGTCGTGGTCCAGGGCCTTTTACAGACCGTGACACACGTTTCCATCCCGCATCATCACCAGCAGCGCTAGGAGAGAGGTTGTGAAAACTGCATCGTGCGCTCACAACCTTGCACACGTCCCACTCGGAACACATTTCCTGGTTCTGTGTCTCGATTTGTCAGCGAACGTCGGGGCCATGGCGACATCCGACATTGTCAACCTTCGGAAAGGGGGAAAAAACACACACTCCTACATCCAAAAGCCCCAGCGGATGCATGTAAACGCGCCCTGTGACTAGGAACCGGATGCCCTGGGGTTGTTTTTATGGCGAGGCTGGCTGCTGCGCGTCCCGGGTCGATTGAGGGAACGTTTGACAGGAACGAAAGCGCGGCAGAACAGCTGCAGATTCCGATTGTTTCTCGTTCCGATTCTCAGCCCGGCTGCCCTGCTGCCTCCGATCTCCGAACTGCCACTGGACAATAAATTTGTTAATCGATTTTCGATTTGTCCTTTCACCTCGGCCCTCTGTGGCAGCAGGGCGAGGTTAGGATGCAGTATGCAGTAACAACAGCTGCTGCACGCTCCCGGGATGTAGATTCTAACTGCGGCAAATCAATTTGCATAGTTATTTTGGAATTCTGGTGTGCGTGTGGGTCTGCTTTTTTCCCTCTCTGGGCGAGCATGGAAATGTCAACAGCCAACGGCATTAGAAGTAGTGCACGCACAATCCGCCTTCCGGGGTGGTGTAAAAACATGCTGGAAGCGGACAAATCCGTACTCGTTTGCATCATTGCCTGCGAGTGCGTCAGCTGGCGCGGCGTCTCCGTTCGGAGGGAAAGTCCGTCCAATCATTTCTCATTTGAATGGCAAATCGGGCGATGGTGCTGGGTCGTCCGACGCAGATTGGAGTTACTTCTGCCGATCGCCGCCGTCTCCGCTCCTTGCCATGAGCGCCGGATAACGCGTGTCGTGTTGTAAATGGTGCGCAATTCGTTTTTCGGCGCAGCAAATGAAGCAAATACTGCTGATTACTTCGAGACCGAGACCGTTGTCGTCGTCGTAATCGCCACACCATCAAGATAGGCATGGAAGGGAAGGTCCAAACGATCTGCAGCGTCCGTACATGTCTCCCCGGAAGACGAGAGTACCCCGTACGCCCTCTGCCCGGTGTTTGTCGCATTCGAGGTTCTTTTTATAGGCGCCCCTTGCACCGAAGGGGAACATGAAAATATCTTCAAACATGGCCCATCCCACACGAATTGGGATCTTCCGTCCATCAACCCGTCAGCTTCATCACTCCGAGACTCCGAAAGATGCGGTCGTTACGGTCGTATCACTTTCGCGCGCACACACACACACTGCGCACTGGGTGCCTCTGACACCTCCCCGGAACTACGCCACGCGCGTGATGATGTTGGCTCTCGTGCTGGGGTGACAGGTCTCCAAAACGCGACCCCCTCCAGACGGCAAGGTACAGGTAGATACGTGGCAGCATGAGCCGTATGTTGTCATTAGATTAATTAGGAAATTATGTTGAGTGAGTCCTTACTGCTGTACCTTTCTACCGCCTACCACACACACACACACGTGAGGTAATAAAATTCTTGCACGAAGATCTTACCCAGTTTGCCAACACAGCGCCTCCACACACACCGGAGATAAGCTCTTTATGCGTTCATGGCGGAGAGCGCGGTGGACAAAGTTTGTGGGCTTTCTGGCGCCGTTATTGGAGCCGAGGGCTTCCGCAATAATAGGATGGCTGCCATCTTCGTGATGAGACAATTTGAAGAATTCATGAACGACATTCACTCCAGCGGAGGTAACAACGGAGCATTTCGGGGCTTAGGACGGTGTTATCGAAAGTACCGTCGAGGAGAGATCCATAAAATCAAGGTAATGGTCGTAACTGGGATAAAGGTGGCATCGTGGTTGGGTTAGATAAGACCGATCGGGTGCGAGTTTGAAGCTTGATAAAACAGGTGGTTTAAAATTTTCCTTGCACTCGGTACGGATTGCAATGTAAGAGCAATCTTGACGTCATGCAATTAACAGCTTGCTGTAGCTCCTGGTGAAGTTCTGTTCACAACAAACATAGGGCATACCTGCAATGAGAAAGAAATAGAAAAAAGGTAATTAGACACAACAATTCAACCGAAACGGGTTCAAATTGAGCACATGAAAACACATCTCAATCGAAGCAAACGAGAGACACGCGCCACCAACCGGTCCGAGGGCTGGACCGAACGGACGTGGTGGAAATTTCTATTTTTGCATATTTGCGACACTGAATTGGTTTTTTGTTGTTGTCGTCTTCCTTTCCCTCATTCATTTTCATCTTACAGACCCGGCCTGATCCCATTCAGCGTTCCTATTAGCCAGCGATTGTATCGCCCACTCACAGCCCCACCCACACACACGAGCTGGGACAGAATAAATCTTTTTCGCACCAAGCAGCCCCACCGCTTGGCGGCGGCATCCTCCGCCGTTTCGTGTCCCTTTCTCCGGGTGGTTGCCGACACCTTTCGGCAGCAAATAGGTTCTACTTCCACCACACACCGGCGGCGTACTCCACCGGGGGCCCTTTGTTGACTTTGCTCGCGCCCCGTGCGAAAATCGGCGCGGAGGCAAGCAAGCTGGCACGTGAGCGCGCCAGGGATGGCCACGGACGATTGAGGCTCAATTGAGTAGAATAAAGTATGCGTCTCGGTGTCGGTTTTTATGACCGCCCCCCGCTGTCGCTCATTCACTCCCGTCCCCCGGCTTTACTGGTTCGTGCATCGCTGGATCGCGGTAGGACGAAACTATCGCGAGGAGGGGTGGTGATCAGTTGCATCACAGATCAGATTTTGTTTGGAAAATGATGTTTACCCTGTGCATCACAATCTTATAATCGTTTGGAATAGGATTGAACAATCTTATAATCGTTTGGAATAGGTTAGGAATATTATCGGAATGGGATCGTTCAGAACCGATAGAATTAGGAGTTAGTTGGATTAATAAAGGAAGCAAAAATAAATAGTCAAATTAAAAGAAACATCAAGAACATTCTTATGTAATAAAATATTATTCAGAACAATATCGAAAAGCACTCAGACAAAACTGAAGACTCAACCGAACTAAACCGAAACTAGAAACATGAAGAAATATATGGAATAACTAACAGTTGATTGCTTCTAGTATCGACATAGCTGCGATAGTAACAATCAGCTTAGGTAACTATACAATTACAATTATTGAAAGTAATTCTAACTTCATAATCATCTTCTTCGAGCTGATTACAACAAGTTTATGCCAGTGCCAACAAGGATAAGACTCCCTCCTTTCGTATCGCCTCCATTCGGGTAATGTGGGCCCATCAGTCAGTCGAACCCGTGCACTGTACCCATTGTGCAGACCCGGATTGTTCGACAATTTATTTAATAGACTACAAAATCTCATCAGCATACGCTCTAGGGCGGCAGGTGAAAGCTCCCTTGACCATTTTGGAAAGATCCTCCACACGAGAAGCAGCTGGTGCAGCGGTGGTGGTGGGGAACATTTGAAAAATTTGAATAAAAATGCACTTCGCAACATGCAACACTAGAGCTAGTGTTACTTAGGCGGGTAACGTTACCGTACCACACAGGCGATGGGTCGCATTGCCCCACGCAGCAAGAGAGAAGGCTTCCACCCGAGAGCCACGAGAACGAGGTGCGAGAACGCGAAATGTCGAACGATAAACTAATCTCCACGGCATGATGGGGAACATTCCGTCGACCGCAACCTTCTTTCCTACGGAAATAATTTACTTCGGCAAACTCTTTCCTTCTACTGGAACACACTAACACACACACACACGCACACTGGTGCAGTTGTGCAGTTGAGCGTCGGTTTTCGTTTTGTGTATTTTATTTCGCGCCATAATTATAGCGCACACTATACGGGGTGGTTTCACTTAATCGAGCCCGTATTCCGCCCAGCAGGAGCGTATCCTTTTTGTTTGCAGAAGTTTACACCCAAAGTAAATGCAGAACAACCACCCAATTTCCAGGACACGAACGGGCATGGGGCGCGGGCTATTTGCATGATTGTATTTCGAGAAAACTATTTTCGCAATTTCGCTCCCTGCGCTAGAGTCTCCGCACCGTAATTCGAATATGGGTTTCGTTTGTCGGTTTTTCTGTTGCATTTTTTTGGTTGTGGTGCTCCAAGTGGGATCTAAAAAACGACCACATGAAATGTTTCCATTAGCGCGCGTTGCTTGTTTTGTGACGGGGCGGGCAGTTGTGATGAGAACGCGAACGCTAAATTGATTGTAATTACGCTGCATATTAGTGAAATGAAGGAGGGTTAAGAAAGCAATCAAACAGGAGCTTTTGGTAAGGGATAGGAAATGCGGAGAACAAAGAAAAAAGAAAAAAATGCATACTTATTGTCATGTTTACTACTATTTTGTTCGACATGCTTTTAAGTTAGCACACAATGTGTTGTCTAATGCATCAATCAAACCTTCTTATTCGAGATGGTTCAAGTGAAGAAGAAAGCACATCAAAAGTCTAGAAAAGTTATTTATTTGAAATTACATAACTTATTATGATAATATAATAATTTGATATTGTAATTCAACACTGAAATATTATGTATGAATGTGAAATAATCATGTTTTAAAATATACAAATATCACGAACTTGTAAAGTATGTTTTTAAGTTTACCAATAAATTATAGTACAACTGGAAAACATCTTCGAATTCAATTTTCCCTCTTATCAAATGGTACAAGAAAAAAAACACAAAAATGAAATAAAAAAGCAGTGTTCGTTTAAATAGCGGCTAATTTACGACGGCCGCAAACAATTATTACCAACACCAGTAGAGTGATTAAATGTGTTCTCCCCTTGCACTCCGCGCATAATAACGAATTCAACTGAGATTGTAACCGTTCTGCCGTTCCCAAGAGAAACTTCGAGTTCACCCCGGTGGGGTTTGCGATTTCCACCCCCCCTCCCCCTCCCCCTCGAGAGCGACACAGAACAACAGGCGAAAAAGTTAAACAAAACGAAACAAAAAAAACTGCACAAACACCCCCAACTCTGGGAAACTTCTTGATTAAGCTCGTCTACATGGAATTTAACTATCGGTCGCTTCTCACGACAGCACACTGCGATCGAGGCGTTGTTTGTTTTATTAGAAAACAGTCGGGGCTTTCGGGGTTTTCTTCATTTTCCACACACCCCGGAGCTGTGGCTGCAGGGAGGAAGGGGTCACTAGCCTTTTGTTTTGTTTTCTCCCATCATGCGATAAAACTGCCAGTTGGCGCAAAAGTGCATTCTCACAGAGCCGAAAACACGACACGGGCAGAGATGCTACCTACGAGATAAGAAACACAGAAAGGTAAACAAAAGGGCGCCCCGCGAATGATATGAAGATTGCAACGGAGTAAGAAAACGAGACGTATCTCCGGAAAGAAAGTAAGAAACAGGGCCTCGGCCTTCTTGCCGGAGAGGAGGGCATTGCGCAGCAACGGGTGACATACCGCGTCGTCCCTAGGGGCAACCCGCTCCGGAGCACCCGGAGGCGTCACCCCCGGAGCCACAAAACTGCTCTAATTGCATTGTAAACGAAAACTCACCACAATTTGCATTTAAATTTAATTTAATTTAATGCAATTCATTCGAACAATTAACGGTGGCGTAATGCGAGAGGGGAAAAAAAGAAACGAACCAAGAGGGAGAACCGAGGGAGAACACAACGGAACGTGAAGGAAGGAAAAGTACAGAAACGGCACGGTGACGGGTGGCCCCCTGTTCGCTTCGGAATCGCGTTTTGCGTCCCTCGTGCACCCCCCTCACACCCCACCCCACCCATCATCTGACATGCCTCGCGGCAAATGCATTTGTTGCACCCACCCGAAAACGAGTGTATGGCGTGTCTGGTAACGATACCGAACACTAACGGCGGGCGAGTGAGGTTCATTACAACGCTTATCAGGTGGTACACACGTTGGACGAAACAGGGTTACAGAAGGGAACGGAAAAAAAACAATTGCACGGTTTCATTGCGGTTTGCGCAGCTGAAGCTGGTACAAGGAGATCGAGAGCTGTGGCTGGGTAGATTTGACAAGCGACAGGAAAAATAATGGCTTAATTGACTGCCATTGAACGGCGCTTTAAAAATGGATGCATAGGGAAGTTGCCTGTAATTACATTCACTAGTTTATGGTTAAATGTTTTAATTTTTTTTACTATTTTTATTGTAATACAATTGAATCCTTATGAAGAAAGTTCTCAAGAGCTTTTTGCTATATAATCGGCTACTTTGGCGCATTTCAGAAGTGTTTATTTTTGCATAAACGGTGACGCGATTGTATTTACGCACCGCCTATGCTCCAAAACATACACAACCACGTCCTGGTCCTACGGCACTACGGAGTAGTGATGGGAAAATTCGCTCCCATCAGGGATACGATCAGCTCGATCCGGATCCGGCTTGGGATTGATCCTCCGTATACGATACGAGTCCCTCTCATTAGGTGGGTTCACACGAGTCGAACTCTGCTCGAATTTGTACGATCTGCGAACTTTTTTTGTCAATGTATTAGTGAGTCGAGCTATGTTCGCCGAGTCTGTTTTAAGCAGAAAAGGTTATCCAGTAATAGTGTACGTGAAGTTCGTCATCAACAGTTCGACTCATGTGAACCCACCTATTGGAATCTTATTCGGAACATTCAAGGTTTAACTTAAACACACATGAATAACAACTGAAAGACCATTTTTACTTAGCGAGGAAGGATCGTGTCAATCCACTCCTCCAATTTTTATTAACAACTATGGGAGTCATTTGATACAATTACATAACCATGTGACCAAGTTAGTGACGAAGCATCAACCTGTTCCATAAACAAACCATGTTCAATAGTTTAACTTGATTCGATTGATGTAATTCTCAATACGGGATTCCACGATCCCCGATTTGGGATCGAGAATCCGATCCGGATTCAATTTTCTATCACTATTGTAAAGAGTTACTTTAAAATCGGCAGCGTTTGATTCGCATACCCTTTAGCAATGCACAATGTTATAGGCGATTACAGAACTTTATTGATATAGTCAATAGACTTAAAGTTTGATAAACACCAGATTTAGGTATGTTATGTAAATAGTTTTCAGCAAATTGATACTATTCAAATCAACGAAAATAACAAGAAACGAAACAAACAATGAACATCTTTACACGACAAGACTGGTGCTAAATCCCAACAAGAATATTTTTCCTTACCTTAGGTAGGATTATCCTGCTTTGAATATATAGTTATGTTAAGGAAAGTTGGACTTCATGTTGACTGAATTATCATATATTATAATGTATAGTTCTAAGTGAAATGTCATGTTCGATTTTGTTCTAGATCTCGATCTAGACAATTCACGGTTATGGTCATGTCATTTTTAAATGAAACCTGCTGAAACTTGATATTTTATTGTTAGGTCAGTTGGGAACTAAACGTTCAACATGCCTAGAATGTGCACGAAAGCTACAGAAAAAAATGTACTGCGAAAAACCCGAAAAACTATTCATTTAGCGTAGTTGAAGATGAGCAAACAGTTTAAAGACTTAAACGATACCACCCTCGACTTTCCTACTGCATACTAAAGACTAAAGGCTATCATTCGCGCAGACACGGGCCAGAAGCAACAGCTGGCAAGTCAACCAGAAACGACCGATCTACGGAGTCGTCTAGCACATCTCCGCGTGAGAGTGGTTTTGAGCATCACCGGAGCATATCAGTGATTATGGATGCCATGCTGGCTCGTGGCGGCGACGGTGGTGCACTATCCGACAGTCCGAGAGCAATAGCAGCAGCAGCACCACCACTACCACCAGACAACAACCTGTTGGCGGTTACCCTTTAGCAGCCTGCTGCTAGAACAACAACACCAAGGAGCGCCCAGGCATCCCGCGAAGCGTGTCGAGGTAAACCGCACAACCTGCTCGTTTGGACGGAAATTAGACGTGAGTGAGTGTATGGGACGCGACGGGCGACTTCGGCAGTCGGAAGTGGAAGGTGCCGTCAGTCAGCTACCCAGTCATCCGGGAGAGTGTAGCCGGGTGGCAGCCGGTGAGTTCATAATTTATGGTCTTCTGCTTACTCAGCGAATAATGTCTGTCTGCGACTGGATGCGACGACTACGACGCCGACGTACTGAGCACGAGTACTACTCTCGCGGCGCCTCACCGCACGGGAGTTTAGTGTGGAGAGGCCCCGCTGGGAGCAACTGCAGCCCAGTACCGGAAACAATGATCGTCCTGTCAAATGTTGGATTTACGAGCCGTTTACCCAACCCGGCTATCAGGTTCCGTCCGTCGATTAAGGCGGCCCAGGACCACTAAAGCGTATCGATAGCGTATCGCCGGGAGAGGAAGAACTCACTCACTTATCGCACGACGAGAGACGGACTAACTTTCGCTTTAGAAATTGGTGGTGGTTCGATAAGCATCGGAAGCGCTGGATGTCATAATTGGCTGACTGATTGCCGGGCGCCATCACCAGCCGCAGTGAGCACGGAGCGATACTTTATTTTGCACCAAACTTCCATGCACTGCGACGGGGACCAATTTGCTTTGGCCGATAACAGTTTTGGTGAGTTTTGTGCGTGTTTCGGTTGGTTCTGTTTTTGCAGACGTATAATAGACGTCCCATTATGACTTTGCCGCTTGTCATCGTCCTTTTTGTGCAATCAACGAGGGAGATACGCACATCTCACCTGAGCAACAGGCCGGAAGACAGCTGCACGCGCAAAAGCGATCCGTAATGCATTGCACCCGGTGTGCTGGTGATCCGTCAATCGTGCCGCCTCGTCCTGTACGCAGCTGATCGCTCGTAGCTTCACCGGAACGGGGCTTGCATGCGAGAACTTCCCCATCAGTAATTGTTGCTCGTTAGCGAAACCGCTCGCAAAGAGAAGTTTGGATTGTGTTGATAAATCCCATTCTTTGTGAGATAAGCCATATTCTTTGCCCCAAAAACTAGGAGCTACGAGTTCATTTCATGTCAGGTTATTTATACCATGCAGTGTTCAAAAGAGAGATAACTCTAAAAAATGTAACTGACAAATACACCATACACAAGTTGCGGAAAATTAAACTTCTATGGATTCTTGCCGTCTTTCCGGACATCGCAAATTTCTTGGCGCCACAGAACCATGGTTGCGCAATTGCAAGACACTACATTTGGCGACGTGTATGTGCCATGTGCTCGAGGGCAAAAACTTAAACGTAATAAGCGAACCGCTGGTCGGAATACTCAAAACAAGTTTCAAATATGAATGTTTCCAATTTTGAAGGCTTTAAAAATGATTTAAATAAGAAAAACTCACATCACAATGAACAAATACAAAACCCAGTCGAATTTTGTTCATGCTTCGGTTATTGAAAAGAGCGTAACTTAAAGAGTACCTAATGTTCCAGTGTCGACAGCAGTGGTGAATAAAACAAAAGTAATTGATAAGCCCCCATGTTCCCCAAAGGAAACCAACGCGGCAAAGAGCCCGGCATTTCCTTCCTGCTGCAAATAATTGTATTAAAACAATTTATCAAAAGGCACAAATGAATCCTTACAGCCAACCGGAACTGCACCGTATCGCTCCGGTAAGCAAACTGAAGCGGCGAAACGCGCCGAAAGCCGGTTCCATTTCATTCCGTACGCCCACGCTTACTTATGCGCCACAACCATTCAGCAGCGTAAGTACTTGCACCTTGCCTCGTGGGTGAAGTTACTTATTTTCAACGACGGCGACGACGACGACGGCGGCGGCAACGCGCAAACGAAGCGGATGCAATAAACAACACCAACGTCGGCCAGGTAGAAGCCACCCGCGACCCACTAAACAACTAAACGCCCACCGCCAGCCGGTACCAGCAGTTCCCGCCGGAAAATCCGCTTTACCGGCGAGTGGCACAGAACCAAACACAACACAACACACACACAGCGCGCGCACGAAAGAAACGGATTCGTCGCCTTCGTCGTCGTCGTCACCGTCGTTACATTGCTGCTTAATTTTCTGCGTCGAATGGTGTTGTTTTGCTTTTGTACCTTTTCTCCCATTTGCTACCTCGTATTTTGGTGTTTTGTGGCGCTTGGACGATTACGGCACTGGCGCCAGCAGGCTGCGCGCTTACAACCTACAGCCTCGGCTAGGCGATACGGAGGGGGCCGTTTGGAAATACGTGAGCCGCAGGTTCTGCCTTTTCCCGCTTTTCGCGTGCTACCACGCTTGTGTTGTCCATCACACCTGCGCGTGGGCCGCGCCATGCCACACTTATTAGATTAGTGTAACGCCCCGGTGTTGTGTCGCGACGTAGTACTACTCTCCCGCCTGCTGCTTTGCGCACGAGTGATGACAAATGTCGCCAGGCCACTTGGTACGAGCGGGAGGGAGGCTCTCTGTCCATCGTGTTGCAAACAGCAGAGTGCATCACTTGTTTACAAACCAGTGTGCCAAGTGTGCTGCGAATGCATTAGACACGCTTTACGATAGATATCGCGGACATTCAATGCCCATCCCCCGAAAGGAGACATTGTATTAGAATTCAAGAAATACTTGAGTATTATGCGTACATACATAAATACTGCATGAATATTACTCATAGTAACTCATATCATTACTCTTTAATCATTACTTTTACTACTTTTATCGTACACAAAGCTCACATTCAACTGAAGAAGGAGATCTCCTTTCGGACGTTGAAAACTACCCAAAGAGTCAAGAAGGAAGGTTATAAAGCAAAATTATCATGATATTGCTTCAACAGCAACATGGATTATTTGGTGTGACTATCTGCCGATATTGCAGATCTGCCGAAATATGAACTTTGTTTACTTTATTACGAAAAAAAAACAAATTGATTTTTGCGGTATATTGACAAGTCTAGATAACCTAATACTATTGTATCCCAAGTACTTTAAAGACCAACGTTTTCCTTGTAAAATGTGACATAGTTTTATAGTTTCCATCATTACTGTAAAAGACTAATTACCAATTTGTTTATGGTGTATCTACGTTTACAATATGTTTCTCCACATGTTAGTACAAGCAATAGCAGTCAAAGGCGATGACGGTTATAAACACGGATAGATAGCGAGCGTTCCGATCCGATCGGATCAACGAAACGTTCTGGTAGTTGAAGAAGATAAAAGCTGCCGCAGCGTCGGGCACAGCCTTTTTTGGCACACAATTTTTGGCTCTCCTTTTCCGGAGACAAATGGATGAGACATTTAATTGTCGCGATTGATTACAACACCACGAATAATCGGTTTCACAGGTTATAAAATGACGTACACAAAAGCTATACAAAATGTGATGTAATTAATCCATCACAGGATGTCCTGGAGTACATAAAACCAGTCACTATCCAATACTAAGTAACTTGCACAACGTTATACTAATGCATCACTAATTATCACAAGTGAATAATTTGATATTCAACTTTAATATTTTCATTGACAAAATTCGACTAAGTAAGCAGTATTGGCAAAAGTACTATATTCGAAACAACATGTCCATAACTTCCACTGTAATTCCGCAGCGTGTACGCAACTTGCGTGCTATACAATGTTAATTGCAAATCGAAAATGGCGCACATCGATCTCGCGTTGCATCGTCTCCATATCGCATATATAAATTGTTATCTCGCCCGAAGCGTCCTACCACTAATCTACTCCCACCGTGTGGCCGAGTGCGAAAACACGCTGTACCACACGCGACATGCCGCCTATCCGTGCCCCGGGTATGTGTGTATGAAACAGCAGGGAAACTGCTACAATGTTTTCCTTGCGTCAATTGTTCCACCGGCCACTTGACGCGCTTCATCATGTGGGCCCCCGCGCAGTCATAGAATGATTTCTGGGAATAGAGGGCTACAGTGCGGTGGTGGTAATCGATTCCCCACAACACCCGACCATAACCATCGAGCCCGGCCAAACAAACAATTCCAGACACTGGCGGCCGGGTGGTACACGAATGTACACATACATAGAACCAGCGATGGTCAACCTTGAAAAGGAGCTTGACTCAATGGTACCGAGCGCGCCGGGTGATGGTCAACCGATGCGACACGTGTTGCAAATAATCATAGCCGAACCCCCACCCAGCACGAACATGCACCCGGACCAGACCACGACCGATGACGGTGGCGGAACATTGCAATAGCACGCGCGAAAGATCAGAGTTGGCTGGGATCTGTGCTGGGATAGTGTTGAACGGTGAAAGAGACGGTTGACTGCACAAACTGCAGTTTCGATTGTGACGTTTCAAGATTTTGATGTATACTATGTTAAAGTTCGAACAGTCGTTGGAATTGAGATAAAGAAAACAAAGTCGATTTCATTGATATTTGAGCATTAAACAAATGCACTAGCCACAGAAGGTCATTTCGCTTGGACCACCCACTCCGCATGGGACCACCCCCGGAGACGTAAACGCACGACTCGGTATCATCAAAACGATTCCCACACCACACCACCGTTCCCTGCACCGTACGCGTGCATTAGGCTCAAGTGCCAGCCCCATCTAATACACAAGTGTGAATGGTTGCGCGCGTCGGCTCCTCCGGCCGGCGTCTTTGCACAGACTGTTGCAAATCTTATCGAGAACATGTTGTTTACCAAGCTCCGGAAGCTCGCAGCATGCGCTGGGAAGCGGGGGAAAAACAGATTGATTTGAGGAAGGGAAACCTTGCCCCGATAGGCCAACGTAAACAATTCTGCTGCACGGAGCAGCTGAAGGTGATGTGTTCCTTGCGAAAGCAACATCGTTCCCGCGTACAGCAGAGACAACACAACACGGCACACCAACGATCCACACCGAACGCCTCTGCAGAGCAGTTGCTGTTGCGGAGGATTGCTACTATTTGTTTGCCCCGGCACCGGGTTCCCTATTTACAGTTGGCTTGCACTCTGCCTTCCATGGCTTTACTCGCGCCGCAAACGAGCACCGTGTCCAGCACTACACATCAACTCTGCCGGCCAGTGATGCACTTGAGCTGAGCGATTGGTTGAGGAATGCATACATGTGGTTGGGGAAAACACGATGTCGGGAATGCAGCGATCGACAAGTAGATCCACGGTGTTAGATAAATAGTTACAGTAAATCAGCAAGGTTATACGATGATGTCTGTATTGATGTCTTTTCAAAATGTGTTTTGTTCTTGATTTATATTTCTTATGTGTTGATGTTCTAATCTGTTTATTTGGATGTTGGAATACATACGCAATAAACAGGTTATGTTCCATTGGATACGTACAATATATCCCAAATACAAAGGATCTTTGGGACATCATCATCTATTTGGTTCCTATTTCTTTGTTATCTTAATAATAATTATAAGAAAAAATACAGCTTACATTTCATTGCCATTAACGGCAGTTACTTGCCCTGATTACATGGTGCAGTCTCCCAAAAACTAAAACATGATGATGATGTCCCAAAGGTTAAATGATCAAATGTTCCAAAGGTTAAATGATCAAATGCCATATTTGCAACATGCACCGGTATGTGGACTCATCAATTCTTCTTTTTCTTCGACACAACCACCTCAATTAAATCTGGAGCTGCCAGCTCTGCCTTTCTCTGAGTAATATACAGTACTGACATACAGTACTCACACGACGATTTTGAATTCCCTAACGGTGTCAAAAATGTTGACTCCAGAAGTGGCGGAAGCACCGTCCTCAAAAACAAGAAGCGGATGAGCACCGTTAAACGGGCGAAGAGTGCAAAACGTCGGAATAAACGTCCACCGAAACGTCCCTTCTTATCCGTGGTCTAGTTTTTTTCCCCCTAAATCGTGCGAACATCCTGCCGCACTTCAAAAACTGAAAGCGATCTCACACCACGTGGGGTTCGTGTAAAAGTGGTTCCGGAGCCGTGCGCAAACGGTCCAGAAATATACATACACAAAACTGCACACCCGTTACATGCACGGGGAGAGCAGCAGCGTGTGCTGCAGCATAAAAGCGATCCAATGCAACCAAAGTCGTTCCCATAGTGCGCGCGCGCGCGCTCGCGCCCGTTACTGGTTACTGCTTACATGGTTACTTTATCTCCTGTGGCACTGCTTCCGGGCGCTGCTTCATCACGCTCCAGCGTTCTGCAGCGGTAAATTGTCCGTCTCACGCTCACGACCTAAAGAACTCAACGTTACAACACACCGCTCTCGTCGGGCACCCTTCGCCCACCCTGCGTGTGTGGTTACATTGTGCGAAAAGTGGAGCATAATGTGCAAAAAGGATGTGTCGTCGGGAATGCTGGGTGTGTGTATGTGCGCCCTGAAAAAGTAAGATCCGGTTGGGTTGCACCAACTGCACCAACGTCCGCGTGTTCCAAAACCGTGTTTGTATGTGTGTGTATGTTTGTGTGCATGTGTTGCCAAGGATCGCATCCAATTTAAGGTGTATTACTGCTGGCATTACTGCAACAATTTTCCGACCATAAGAACACACCAGAGAATGGGGAAACCCTACTGCCACTGCTACCGTCATTTTAAGCCACAGTGGCGCCGTCAAATGCGCTCTGCGAACGAGACGCTCTTGCTGCGCTGCCACGAAGACTCGACTCGAGTTGGAGCACACGGGGTAATAGAATTCCCCACACGACCGGAAGGGTGTGTTTAGTGTAACAAAAAGGAAAGAAAACACACACACGAGAGATTGTCGACAAAATTGAGCAACAACAGTGAGGGATACAGGGATGCCATTCAGGGTACCACCTTCGTTTGTGCTGCTTCGTTACAACAAACGAAGGAGAGCGTTCCCTTACAGGGCAGGCAACACAGCAGGCACGTAGGGGGATCCTGGTAGTCGCGCGTTACTGCGCGCCCGTATCCTGTTGCCGTTTGATAGTGTCATATATCAGCAAACCGACCGTACCAAGCGTCTGCGAGACTAGCGGAAGTTAAATGGACCGTAAGTATTGGCCGTTCCCGCTGGCAGGTAACTCCGGCGAGTCGCTCCCCGCCAGCAGTGGTCAATAGAATTACCTTTACAGCAGCCCCGCTTCGCACTCTCGCAGTCGCTCGCGCTGTAGAACAACCGACCGGCAGACTGTGCCAGACGGTTCTGCAGTTTGTGTACATTTTCTTTCATAATCTTCAACATTGATCCGAATTAAAAGTATGGTAAAGAAAGAGCCTGCAAATCGGTGGTCGCTGCCAGACTTCTTGGTTGTGAGGATAGCGATGTTATCGTGAGTTCTAGTGCACCTCATTGGCCGGCTAGAGGTAATAGTATCCTGCTGGAAGACGATGGCTATATTGGTTTACTTGAGCCGAGCGGTGGGGTTTGTTTGATTTTTCGAAATTAAATTTCCCATCCCCCGGGTGTGTTTGGTAGTGACGTCTGCTGTACAGTGAAAAACAGATTTAAAGACGCGATAAGACAGACACAGTTTATATGGAACAGTAAGGCTACTCTTATGGGGAGTAAAAGATTCGAAATGCCGTGACAATCGAAAGTAAATGTCTAGGTATCTTCGAGCGATTCAACAAAAAACCAAATACATCAAGATGATCAAGAATTCGATATTATGTAAGAAGAAGTAATATGCTTTGAAGATCCGATCGTAGAAGTGTGATTTACAAACAAGACGAAGACGGTTTCATCCACGTAAGTTCTCTTGTATGAACTCTAAAACAGATTGCATTCATACAATACGACCACTTAAAAAAGAAAACTACAGGCTACGGGTTTAAATTAAGTCAGAATGAGTTTTAAATGTATATAACACTTTGTCAGTTTTGAAGACTAGGCACTACACATACGAAATTGGAAGCTTTTTAAAGATCACAGTACGAAGGAATATTTTGTTGTTGCAAATATCGTAAGACTACATTTTTGCTATTTTCCCACAGTTCCCATAACAGTTCCGTGATTATTTATGCAACGACATACTTAAGTATCAGGATCCTTACATGTCGCTCTCTTTGATTGATTTTTTGAAGTGCGCTTAACAATAACTGCATTCCTCGAAGATGCTTTCCAATTCCTTGCAGGAAACATGGCTTAGCAAACGCGATTAGGGCTCTTGACCTAAGCAAGAGAATCATCGAGTGGGTTTTACTAAAATATCAACAAATGAGCTAAATAAATGCGGTTTTAAACGTTCCTCAAAAGGACCAATAAACGGTAACTTGGGTAATTTGCGGAAGGCATCGTACGCCATTCAATTCATCCAATCCCCGGTAAGCCATTTTAAGCACTTGCTGTTAGCAATTGTTCATGTTCCTTTATGTTCCATCACCGATTCAACTTGCCCTATCCAGGAACTTTACAAAAGCACAAATTTCCCTTTAAAAAGCCTCAAACAATCACATCCTGAAGCAGCTTCCGGAGTAGTACCAGCAACGTACCGTTCAGCATTAAAGCCAGCACGAGCATCGCGTTCCTTACTCAAAGTTCTATCGTCCCTACGCTTCCACCGTCCCAACCGGGAGCTGGCTCTTTTTCCCCGTGTATGCGCCACTTCATTTAGGTTTGATTTCATTTTCGCTCGTTCGCTCGTTCACTCGCCGACTTCCGCAAAGGTTGGAGGTGAAAAACGTGGTGGAAAATTTCTTTAACTCGAGCAGCATGGCGCTCGTGATCGAGGGACCGGCGGTTGGTGTGCAACGCTTGCGATGCGCATTGACTCCTTGCATCGGGAGGAAATCAGGAATTTTCATGCATTTCTTCCGCAGCCGAAGCTGCCCGTTTTCATCGAACGATGCGAAAATCTTCCCTCCTGCTCGATCGGGGATTCCTTCCTCTCCACGGACGAAGCTACATTCCACCAGCGAAGAGGCGCGCATGGCGCTCGGGTCTGCAAGTCGGGTCGTGGTGTGTATTTTCCAGCTCCCTTTCGTTTCATTATGTCCAACATCGGCTCCACGTCCGTTTGTTCTTCTCCTCCTCCGTGCTCCGCTTTAATTCCGAGCCGTCGATTCTTATTGATGAAGCATTTACGTCGCGCTCGCCCCTTCTTCCTCCACAGCGCCGCTTTTTTCATCATCGTCTTGCGTGCGTTTCCATACCGAAATGCACTGAATCGGTACGAAAGTGCACGAATTCTTAGGATCCCCATTCCATCTTACCGAGCGCGCGCTCAGCAAACTCTCGCTTCAATGCCCGCATTATTTAAAATGCATTCCCTGCTTGTCTTCCGCGGTCGGTTTTTTTTGTGCTGCTCGCGCTTCCTTCAAACAACCGGGAGGTATGGAGAGCGAAAAAAAAGCGCGTTCGCATTTATTATTTATAGTCAATTCCTTTCACTTTGTTCCGATTATGCACCACGCAAACAAACCCCCGCTCACGTCCACACGCACCAAACACTTTGATCACACCATCGACGACGACGGCGGCGACCATCGTTTGGGATCTCGAGGAGGATGCATTTTGCAGTTCGATTTTGTGGTGCACATCACCGTGTTCGCTGCGATTTCGTTATTGCTTTTTGTGTTCTGTGTTTCAATCTCGCGGCATATTCCGCCGATCTTACAAATTAATGGCTGCGAAAACGATTTTCCAACCGGCGGAGCGAGGGCAGCTCTCGAGGGGGCTCTCGTTCGTACCCCACTGCCGTCGTCCCACCGCGCAGCCGGCGTAAAACATCAATATTTTGCCGCCGGCGGCCACTTTTCTGATCACCACGCAGGAATCTGCGCGATGATTGGGATGATGAAGAAGGTGGGCCGACGGTTCCTCTGCACAGTGGAGCCGATCGTTGGCCCGATCGGTCAAATAGTTCTTAGAGCCACATGAGCGAGTGCAGAAATCCATAAGGCTTTATAATTATTTGAAAATTTGCATTATGTTATTGTTCAATTCTATAAATAGAGTAGTATTTCGCATGGAATCACTATAGTTCAAGTAAATGACAGATTCGTGAAACTTTCAAAAATATTTAATCTCTGACAAATCTGTGACATTTTTCTGTGTTATTAGCATTAAAAAATGCGAAGTTGTGAAGGTTCATGAATCTCTCTGAGCAGCAAATTAATATTAATACCCGTATCAATCAAGTTATCGAGTGACGTGGATGTTTCCGTGCAAATTTGGTAAAAGTTATTAAATTTTACACATTTCTTAATAATTATTCTTCCTCAGTCAATCTTTTCGAAAACTTATCTGTAAATATGTGGAATTATGTTAAATTTAACTAGTTTCATATAATTTGAATTTGAATTTGATTTAAAACAATTCAAATTATTAACTCTAAGACAATAGCATCGCAAAAAACATGGTCAAATCCTGAATATCCTGAATAGAGACCATTAATAAGACAACCATGTTTGATTCAACTTATAATTGTTCTTCGCTGTCAAAGTCTGTGTAGATATGCTCGATTTGTTTGTAATAAGAATAGGACGCGAGTATCGATTTCAAAGACTGGGATTGGATAATCATTCAACCCTTGAAGGCAAACAAAGCTGGAAATAAATTGATATAGGACTGTTTGAAAGTATTTTAACACTGGGATTGTATAGGCATGAACCCTCGAAGGTAAACAAATATGGAAATAAATATATGTAGGACTGTAATACTCTGACGGACTCTTCAGACACACGATCTAATTATTCTACAAAACATGGACAACCACCACCCATAGTGCGCGATGTTGCAAGCGCATTTCCACTGCAACATTGTTGCAAAAGTGCACTCATAAACATGCAGAGGCGCTCGTTCATACACACACACACTCCAGGCGCCCCCTCCCCTCATGGATTCTATTTCACGGACCGCCGAAGACGACTTGATGTATTAGTGGGGCGCGAGGAAAAGGGAATAATTGGTGCAAAAAAGTAAGACGAAAACAAAAACAACACAGGGCAACTCAATCCACGCCATACGGTGCCGCCGCCGCCGCCGCCGCCGTCGCTGCTGCCCCGCGTTCCTCGGCGGTGGCATTTTCACCCAACCACCTTCACGCGACGTCCGCCACGGCATGCGCGTCGCTCTCAGCAGCCGGCTTCCGCAAACTCAATAAGCTTTCGAAAGGGAAAAACAACCTACAATTATCGGACCGATCGCGGGAAGGAAAACGTTCAACGGGGGACGACACGCGGGATCAGAAAATGAAAAGGGGTTGCCGTGTTTTTTTTTTTTGAAAAAGTATCTACAGTTTTTTTTCCTTTTTTGGGGGGTCCAATTCCTGTCATATTTGGAAAAAGGAGTTGATGGCGACGATCAATTTATATTTTTATTTATGTTTCATAACTCATGTTGTTTGTGCAACAATTCATTTCCTAGAATAAGTTAGATGGTTTTATATGCAATCTAATTTTTACGAATATAAAAACACTAATGCACAAATTTATGAAGAAACTATACATAACTCATGAAGACATTTTAAACTTTATCTCCTTATCATTTGAGTTGTATTTAGTAAAAATTCATTTAACAATGTTGAGCAACATTCCTTGCTTCTTACGTTGCGAGGTTAATGCGCACGCTTCGCCGAAAGATGGAATTGCCGACGTAATACCCATAATGCATCCTTTTTAAAACGGCTCCACTCTCCGCAATCACTGCGGGATTGGATCGGACGAGCGATCGATCAGTGCCGATCATTGGCGCCGATAAAAATGTATAATTTACGCATCCTCTCACCACAGTTCTTCCCTGCCAGGCCGGTTTCGTGTTTCGTTCCATTTTCTTTGTGTGCGCGCGCGTTTTATTATGGTAAGGACGAGATGAGATTGATGAGAAATTGATAATCAGCAGTTGCTTTTTTTGCATTTTTCGCCACCACAGTTAAATCACTGATGCATCGTTCTGCTTGGTGCAGCAGCAGCAGCAGCAGCAACATTACGCCCTGGGTCATTTAATTAGCGAGAACACGACGATGATGATGATGATGACGACGACGAGGACGACGACGCGTCGCCAAACGCCAAATCGATCCTGCAGTCACTACGAAAGTTCCTTCCCGGGATCCTTCCTGCTGGAGCCCGAGTCTCTCTTTTTTTCTCTCTCTCTCTCTCTCTCTCTCTCTCTTTCGCAGTGGAAATTCTTTCCCAAGGGGGAACACAACCTCCCGTGTGTACGCTGGAAGCACCGGGGCCAAGGTCAAGACGTTTCTGGCTCTCGGCTCTCCGGTCCTCCGGTCCAGACCTCCGTCCCCATCGTCAGCGCATTTTAACGATCCGTTTTTCTCGGTGCTCCAATCAACGGGGCCCGATGATCTCTGCAGAGACCCCCGGAGTGCGGCACGTAGCGCCGGCGTAATAAATTCAGTGACAGTTTAAAGTATTATGATGCATAATTTCACCCCTAACAACCTAACAACCTCAATTTGCAGTCGGCAGTCGGTACCGGAGCGGAGCAAAATAAACGATCCGGGCTCTGCGCGCGTCCGGGTTCGGGCTCATCCATTTGATGTCAATTCTTTTCTACCATCCTGCCTGCTCGTCCTGCTGGCTGGCTGCGCTTTGCTGCGGAAAGGGATCAAAGGGCGGCGTTCGCGCAGGACGACCGGCACGACGGTGCTGGAAGCGGCACACATATGCACGTATCCGACGGCAGCAACCGACCCGAACGCACACGGTGGTGGTGGTTTGTCTCGAAAGATGATTATGCAGCAATATTTTTCACTTGCCCGAGACGTGCACCGGCAACGGTGGATGCATGCAGCAGGATGAAATGTGAAGCACCGAGCCCGTCCCAGAATTCGTATCATATTTCAAAATCGAAATCAAGAACACCCCTCCTTCGCTCCTGCACTCTTTAGGCAGTTTTATGTATCGACTTCTGATTTTCGGACCGTTCGCCGTTGGAACGGGATTGACAGGCGACATATGGGAAGATCGCACCACTGGGAGCCTCCATAGCCGACCTTGGCACCCGGGGCAGCCACAGAGCACAGAGCATGATTGAATGCATAATAATGTGCAACCCCGAATGTCACCCCTGGAGGAGTTAAGGATCGTCGACTAATGATGCACATGAAGAAACTCGAGACTCTCATCCAGATCGTATTTGAGGAGATAGGGATCTAATCATGATTGGGGATGCTATTCTCATTAGTTTTTGTACTACATATAACGATCAGTATACACGTGCTTTATTTAAGTTAAATTCTGACGCAATTTGATTACTTTCTTATTCTTTGTTCAAAGCAAAACAACGTCATAGAAATGCCGATTCGCTGCCCCTTTTTTATTTGATTTTTAGTGAGCTTGATTTTTTTTGCTACTCCTCTTGCTCAGTTGAATCCGTTTAATCCCACCGAAGAAATTGTAACAGCTGCTAATTTAGGCCATTGTTAATCCATTTCCCATTCGTTTTTCCTTTCGTCAAGCAAAACACAGCACGCGCGTGCAAATGTTTTATTTATTATCCTTCAAGATACACCACAATGGGTGGACCGATATAACCAAGCATCATCAACTCAGGCAGAGAAGAATTGCAAAAAAACTACAATCAAACTCACCCACGGCGCGATTCATTAGGGGATGTTTATGCTTATTTGGGCTTTTCAAAAGGCTCGTAGCACAAAGTCTCGCTCCAGTTTTTTTTATCATCCCAGAATGCGGAAGTGATGTTTTCAGAAATCGCAACAACAAAAAAACAGCCGCTAGAAACCATCTGCACACAATTAAGGGCCGGGTTGGCGTAGGATTTACTCCTTCGAAGAATAGGAAATAAAAATAAAATATTTAAAAAAAAAATGCGGAACGGAAACTATGCGGATTTTTTCACAGCTCAGTAGAGCGCACAAGGATAAGAAAGGACTGCATCATTGGCCGGCGTGTATTGTTCTGTGGCGAACGTGATTAATGGTGCTCGGAACGACAGGAAAACAATACTAAGTATTAAGAACAATCGCTGCAGGAGAGATTGAGTTTAAGCTGCGGGAAAGGAATAAATAAAATGAATAAATGAACAAAAAATAATAAATAGAAATTATGCTCAATATTAGGTACTATTATTTTCCGAGTAAACATTTCACCCCGAAATCCGGCAGGCATTCCATTCCTTATTCACACTTGCCAGATTTACCTCCCTGCGGACGTGTTTCACATCATAAAACCGATGCACAGATTGCAATTTCCGCCCCCGATACGATCGACAAAGCCGCAGCGAAACGCCGGCAACGTGCCTTGCTGCCTTATGCACCGTGTCGTGTCGAACCGATCACACCCACGCCCGCCTGCTCTCTGTAGGACCCGGCAGCATAAATCGAATCCGCGCGCCCCTCCACCTTCGAGCGTGCCCAAAACGGAGCGGCAAAACGGCGGCGAACCCACGATATGATGATCCGACGATGAGGTCAATTGCGCCGGCCCTCCGTGCTCTCTCGACCATTGCAATGCATGGCTGCAACTGCAACAATGTTGCACACACCGTCGATCAGAGTGGCGTAAGAGAGAGAGAGAAAGAGGAGTGAAAGTGAGCGTCGGTCGGCGGGAAAATGTATGGAAATGAATTTTAACCTTCAAAAACCGCATAACTCTGTGGTCGTGATGGTGGTGGTGGTGGTGGTAAGGATGAGCGAGGATAAATCCAACTGGATTGACCCACGACCCGGAACCGATGCCACGGGTTAAATCCACGGGCACGGCGGCAATCGACGAACTGGGAATGCAAGCGTGCAAAAAGCACAGAGCCACATCAACAATAACCCCGTGGAGAGGATGGTTCTGAGTGAACGGAGGTCACGAGAAGACAATGATTATTGAAACTTGGGAGAGAAGATGAAGGCATTTGAAACCGATCTTAAATATGATATTACAGATAAAAAAGAAACAAAAATAATTCAGAATGGCTCACGTGCGACCTTTCGTGCAGCATTTCTATGATAATTGCCGTCTTAAAACAACATCATAAAAATAAACTAAACTGACAAACGTTTATGCCATCCCATTGGTGTGTGTGTGTGCGCCATTTACCCAACAGGATGGAGTTCCGTCTCCCCCCTCGGCAGGGATTTATTAGCCACAGGGAGCAGTAATTTGCAAAGCATTTTAGTGCCAGTAACCATATTATATGCGTACCTAAAATGCCATCCAGTTCCCAGCGGTGTCGGACGACGCCGGAGGAGAACGCCGACTAAGCCGACTTACCGCGCCGGCTCCAACAACAACGGCAAGATGGTCCCGAAGATGGGCGTAGGGAGATGCACCACCGTCGTTTGTCAACGCAAAATGCCATTCACACTTCATTTAAGGCCTAACGTTTCCCGGTTTCCCGGCGCTGGCCCAACAAACCGACGACGAGTGAGTTCCGGAAATGGTGCGTTGCGCTCGCGGACGGCAAAGCAACCGTGAAACCCAACAAACCTCTCCCTCGTAGCTGGCGCGGCGTTTGCATATCGCATGCTGCACTTCTAGTGCATCGCCGGAGTCTCCCATGCAACTTTGTTGCATGCAAAGTGCACTCACCCTACTGCCGGTGCCGGGTACGCTGCCGGTAGTAGAGTTGGTGGTAGAGGTCGGCGAGAAGGCTTTAGTTTATTTTACGTTTCGTATCCCGCAACCGTCGTAGAGGTGGAGCACTTGGAGGCCAACGGAACAAACACACACACACACACACACACACACACACACACACACACCAACAGTTGTGATCGGCGTACTTGTTGCTCGGTGTGGAAGTGTGTATGACACGCACAAGCGAGCCGGAATTTGCCTGGGACACTCCGTGACATGATTCTCGCACCCCAGCTCACCCGTTGTGGAAGCCGAAAAACGAGCAACGACGGAGCAACCGGGGTCGTGCTAATAATTTGTGCACGAAAAACTACGGGCTGTGCGGGTTTTGTTGTCGAGAGCGTTTCTCCGTGTGGCCGGGCGTTCGCCACTCTCGCTTTGCGCCATCGTGCTGCACTTTTGTTTTATTATAATTTAGTTGCAGCTCCTGCAGCACACGAACGCACGCAAACTGATCCTGATGGGGCGCTCGCACCACCCCCAAGGGATGAGCGCCATATGCATGTTGTTTGTTTATTTTAGTTCGGAACCGTGCAGACACACTTCGGGTGCTAAACACGCGAGCACACACACACACACACACCATCATGACTCGTATAAACACGCCCGAAGTGCGCTCCTCAAAATCCACGGTGCATCGGACAAGCAATCAGTGTTAATATTAACAATATACGAGTGAAGTAACAGCGTTGCGTACTTCTGGTGTTCGTCGATGTTCGTCATATGATTAATTCCTTGTTCAAAAGTACGTAGAGCGACTCGATAGAGAAACTGAAGAAGAAGACAACGCAGGTAAGTTTTTGATTGGATTTAAAATTCTAAAACAATATTTTAAATTTGAATATGTATTGATAGACTTTCAACTTTTTGGTTGTGTATTATAACATACGATATTAGAACATATTATTACTATCTAGCAGAAAATATATTTTCGAAACCGAATCTATGTATAATTTGCAATGATATCTGAAAAAAACTTGTTTATTTAAGACAAACACATAACATAATATTTGGAAGAACTATTGCATATTCTTTCTTCTAAAGATTGCTCATGAAAAACTTAGTAATCGACGTGCGATTATTCGGAAAACACAACACAAGTGGACTGTATGCAAATGCCCTTCAAGTATAGTATTTTTCACCAGCCAAGCACGAACTGCATATTAAATTAGACAGCTGCGGCAGAGTGTCCAATCGACTCGATGACAGATGACAGAGGTTGTCACCTGCAATGTTCCACCTGAGTGCAGAACTAACACTCAATCCCACACCCGAGAGAGTAATGTCGGGAAAGGAGCAGCAAAAAAGAAAACACAAACACCACAAAACGCACCGTGACGCCACTCCGGAATGCGTTTAACACTTGCAGTACTTGCGAGGATCACCCCGGCAGCAGCAGCAGCAGCAGCAGCAGCAAGACAACTCCACCGGCGGTCTCGTGATCAACGCAGGCGCAGCAACATTGTTGCACCGGAGCACCGATGTCTGCCGACGGTGTGCGTTGCGCCAACATACTCGTGT
This sequence comes from Anopheles dirus, assembly GCA_000349145.1. Classification (NCBI taxonomy): domain Eukaryota; kingdom Metazoa; phylum Arthropoda; class Insecta; order Diptera; family Culicidae; genus Anopheles; species Anopheles dirus. The sequence continues at coordinate 406,984 of KB673091.1, read as the reverse complement.
TACACGCTGTAAAAACAGCACTTAGCACGGTCTGATCGCAGATTCGCTCCGTCTGGTTGATCGTTTGTCATACTTCGTACCTCGAGGTGGTGCATCTTACGCCGTATCCGGCGCACACACACACACCAGCCGAGAGAAAGCCAAGAAGCCACTCCAATCAGTCAAGAAAAGTGAAGGCGGCAAAGTGCATCTCATATCTGTCAAAAGTGGAATGATGACGAGTGCCCGAGAGGATCACACATTGTGGCGTTGCGATCTTTATCGCATCGGTCGGGAAGTTGATTGTAAGCTGTAGTTGTAAGCTTATTCATCAGTCTACTTGAAGGAAAGGACACAAGAATAACTGGAGACTGCTTCTATAATGGAGCAGCAGCGCGAGCAATGACAAGACTTTGATGATTGAAGTGATCTCAGCGGAGCAGATACAAGTTTATCAATCGTTACTCAATTACGGACATTAGCAGCAACAAACATGCTGGAATGGCAATTCTGTTACACTAATGAGCAAGAGCTCGGACGTGCAGGCAACAAACTGCGTATCGCGAACGATGATCATCGACCGATCTCGTCACGATAGCACCTCTGCAAGACCCAAATGCGGTCGGAAGCGTCCGCTATGTCTGGAACAGTTGTTCATTTCCATTTCCAGGCTTCCTGCACACATAGCTCCGTACCGGCACGATTTGCCTAGATCACACGCTCAGATATGGAAGCACGTAGGTGGCTAGGTTCGGCAGAGGCCTGCTTAAGTCACATCAACCACGCAAGCAGCCACGTCTCACGAGACACGGGAACTGGGGGGGGGTTGGGATCTGTGCAAGAGACGCACGGAAATCTCCGATTTTCCCAACCCGAAATCCTGTCCTCCGCGCAGCCTCGTAAATCTTGCCCTCATTCGCTTCGCACTAGGCTCCATCATCGCACGGTGCGCACCAAAAAAAAGGAACGAAAGGAACGATCGAACGACGGAAACTGTTCGCAGCCAACCGTGAGCATTTCGCCCTTCGTGCGCCCGCATCTCCACGCGGAACTCTCTCTACCCGCAAGGGGTCGTTCAGTCGTTGCAACGTGCGGCGGCTGCTGCTGCAACAATGTTGCAACCTGCATCTTAATATTAAATTTATTTACTCCATGATCAAAACCCCCTTCTTCACGGGGTCCGCCCCTTTTTGCGTTCCCTTCCTCGCACAGCCCTTGGGTGGCGCGGCGGCCGTTCGGCTCCCCTCATCGCCCGAAAAGACACCCGATAGCTTTCCAACCCCGACCGGGGATGGGTGGAGCGGTGGCTAGGACGGGGGGGACGGGGATTTTGGCTTTTTTCCCTCTACCTTACCTTGGCGGTCCATCATGGTGGTCCCTCTCTGCCGTGGCGTCTTCACACGATGATTTGGAGGGGTTGGCGATGCGAGGGAAACACACGGCGGAACTCTTCTCGGGGCGTTTTGGCCAATTCTCAGGCACTAACCAGCCGTTTGAGCCGATTACCTTACACCGGTCCGTCGCCTTTGCCGCCCAACACCATCGAGCGGACCATTATTTGCCGCCTTTTGGAAGCGGGTGTGTTTCTTGTTTCTTGCGGTGCTTTTCTGTCCCCTGTTGGAGGTGCTTGGAGGAGCATCACCGGCCGGGGGCGAGGGCACGCTGTAGTAAATTCCGCCTTTTAATATCTCCCAAGGCAGCTGCTGCTGCTGCTGCTGCTGCTGTGTGTGTGCGTGCTTGTGTTTATGTTTTTGTTCTGCATTTCTTCTCCATTGATATGCAGGCGCGCACGATTCCAGCGGGTGAAGGTTAATGGTTTGTTTTGATCGTTTATGATACACATACACGGGTGAGTGTTTTGGCCTTTTGCGCTTGTTTTACTTGACCGTGCTCCGCCACACCCCAGAGGTCCTGCCGCTTACTTTCTTGCAATTACAAGAAACGCGAGGCGTCAGTAATGTTGTTGTTATGATGCCAACCTTTATGCACCTTTTTCCTGTGCGCTTCGCGCCTATACACATGCATCGATTTTTCATCCGGCGCGTCCCTTTTTATTAGCGTCGACGATTGCCGCCGATCGATCGGGCTTTGGTGTGATCGGAGCTGGAGCGAGCGGCAGAAGTCGTAACAAAAAAAAAACGAAAAACCTATACCCGACCTAATCATACGTTGTCCTGCTGCCCGAACGCGGCTTGGGTGGAGATGCGTGAGCCGGCCCCTTCCATCCCACGGGCACGGGCATTCTTTCGCTAACACGGAATTGATTTAACAATTACCCGGTTTGCTGGGCGAGAGTGATAAATGGGTGCGGGAAATTCATGAGCATCAAGATTAAGCGCAATATTTTACGCAGTGCTTTGGATTCAATTATGGTGAATTTTGCCGTTTGGGAGCCTGAAGATCACCAAACAGAGCGTTCTGCAGATAAAGGTTCCGACGGGATTGTTTCGATTGGAATAAAACGTTCGCTTAATCGCTTCATTTAAATCAACACACTCAACCGCCGAGGTCCAAAGGTCGTTTCTACCGTCTAGAATCAAGGTCACGAAACACGGCCGATTAAGACTGTCCTTCGGCTCTTAACGCGTCATTCCCAGACTTCCCCTGTACCATTCCTCAATTCGTTTTCCGCCACCCAGTGTACCTGTTGTACCTTTTCCCGTGTACACCAGCATTTTTTCTTGTTTTATGTCCCATTTGCACTCATTTATTTCTGAGCCCGCTCTCGTTCGGGGGATTTATCGTCACCTTAATCACACAAATCATTCCGCACACACCAACACCGTGCGACGGCGGCGGCGTTAGCAGCAACAGCAGCAGCAGCAGCAGCTCCGGAATGGCAAATCCATAATCATTTGTCATTTTACAGTTTTATTGACCAAACCCGCGGTTGCGCGAGGTCCACTCGAAATCCGTGTCTCGCCCACGCCCTCTCGCCTGTGTCTCGCCGCCGGGACGAAAAGCGGACAAGTCAACCGGTTGTGAGGCGTGCGAAGAAGAGGAAAACAAACGCAAGTCCCAAATCCGTACAAGAAGTTGGACCCGTGAGCGCGCCTGAAGTGGAGAGCTATTACACGAGCCTTCCCCGCTAGGGTAGCTATGATAAATAAATAAATAAATAAATATAAAAACGCACCGAACGCGCAATCGAACGCGTAGTAAATTCTCGATTACTAGGCCGGTACAGTCGGTCGAGTGAAATATTATGTTTTAGTAGCACAGCACAGCGGCCGATTTATGAGTGGACATCATGACAAGAACCACCCCGGCGTGCGTTCGCGGTTTGCTCTTTTGTTTTGCGCACGATTTACTCCACACGCCTGCCGTCCGGGCGCTGATAAACGCGTCGTATCAAATTCTGCAGCAAACAAATGACGGCAAATAATCGGTCGCGACACCTTTTCCCCGGTTCCTCCTGCTAGCGGGCGATCCATCGATTGCGCATGCAAATGAGCGAAATCTGTGCCTTATCGCTTTCTGTTGTTTTGTTTTGTTTTTCTCGATGTTTAAAACATGTTTTACATCGTGTGCATTTTTTTAAGTCTAAATTCGACTCGAACACTGCCGCTCTGTGTGTTGGAAGCCCAGTACGGACATGTTCGATCTACGAGAGCTTTGCTTAAGATTCGTTGCTTTCGCCGAATGCAGACCGATCGTGGGAACGTCCTCGAATCAGCATGACGGTTCGTAACATGATACGTCTTCCGGATTCGTTTTCTCGCCCAAATCTGAGTAATTTTTTGTCGAATAATCGAGTTCGAATGCAGATGAGATCGCTTTTAGCAGTAGTTACGAATAAGTTTATCGTCTCCCAAGAGGTTGTTATACTCTAAAAAATTAAACAAAAATTTTATAAATAAAAAAGCAATCAAAAAAATCGAATACACTTAGCTGACCGCTTGAAGATGTTCCCTTGATCGAATTGTCTTATATCACTGTCTTTCCACAATGAGTACATACCTAAAACGAGAACAACAAGAAACGATACTATTAGTGGATGAAGAATTATAAAAAATATATATTTGTTTAAATAATACAATGATTGAAACATAGCACACTGGCGCATTTATCACACAAACACGCATCCACCGTCCCAGGCCGAATTTTTCGGCTGATAACCTGGTTTCTGGATGAATTTCTCTACCTTTCCCGTTTACACTCTCTGCTAAATTTTCTCT
>KB673091.1:279657-394301 GCA_000349145.1 Anopheles dirus | reverse complement strand
CTCGGACACTTTTTCGACTCGGATCCGGAGTACGAGCTCAAGTCGAAAAAGTGTCCGAAAACATGCGTGGTTACTTGCTTGGGGTATAAGGAGTGCGGCAGCAACAACATGCTATCCACCGTGTTTCACCACTCCCACATAGAATGCACCAAAATTGCATGCGACCCATGGTCGAAGCAAAGGCTGCGCGCCAATACGCTACGGCCAAATAATCAGACCGAGCCAAAAATCCTTTTACAGCTCCACGCACGCGGCGTCCACACGGGTTGAGCTCACCGGGCAGCAGACGTGTGGCGTGAACCAAAAACTACACCCACGTGGCGCGAAGGAGGCCAAAGCAGCTTGTTGTTTTCGTGCGCGGTAAAGTAACGCGTCGTTACCTATTACTCTCGCCCACCTAGCGCACGACCTACCGCCCATGGTGGTGAACCCGATTTCGGTGCTGCCGTTTGAAGCTGTGCCGCGCGTGTGCCGCAGACAAACCTCCTTACAGGGCCAGCGATGTCTTAACCCGAGAGTCCAAAGTACAGTGGTCCGCTGGGGATTTTTACACCTCGCGCATCCAGAAACGACACGGACGTAGTGCTCTGCCCAAGAATTGCAGGCTGGTTGTTGGATGTGCTGCTACTGCTGCTGCTCGCCGAAATGGACTTTGTGGTGTGTATTTATGAGATGCGCTTCTGGAGCGAACGTGAAGCTCGTGTCCTGTAGGGTAGTTGTGGTTTTGACTGGCAATTATCACTTTGGATATGTTTGTGTGTTCCGGGGCCCATCGACTATTGGCCCCGAGGGAGTGCTTGCGGGGATCGGGTCAGCCGTGTTGAGGAGCCTATTGCGATACGGTGGCCTAACATCCTTCTCCAACATCTTGCTCGTGAGTTGTTGGTTCATACAGCAGCGTGTGCTGTGTTGTGTTCAGTAGGTATCTGGGTTTAGTTGGTTGGCAATAGTGTAGGAGTCTCTTTATGATCGAGTGTTTGGCTCCTTTTTGCGTATTCCATAAACTATATTCCAAACCTAAGTGATGAAAACTATATAAATGATTAACTTTGATAATTTGTAACGTATGCCAATTAGTAAGCAATTTAAATAAACACTGATCCTCATTAATGATCCTTATTAACCACTGCAATGATCCCTTTTAATCTATTTTCTACACTTCACTGATCAGTTTGATGAAGTTGGTAATAGGGAGCATAAGCAGATGAGCAGATTCTGCATGAGTAGAACCACTCAACGTAGTTTTCCGTTCCCCAAGTGAGCACGCACAATTGAACAAACATTGAAACACTTCCAGACGATTGCGGTGCCCGTGCGCTTGCTTTCTTCCTTCCGCCGAAACGTCGATGTGGAAAGAAACGATGCGGCCCCGGAGGAAAGTCGAACCGACGACGAAGGCGAACTTTTTGATGCGCAATAAACTATCCGTAATCGATAAAATAAAACCACTAGAAAAGACGTTTACCATAATCCGAGCACAATAAACAATCCTGCGAGCAGGGACCGCCGGGGCGGCCAGGGTGCCGTCATAAACCAAGCATCGGGAGGAAAACTCCGGCGGCACACTTTTCCGAAGAACGAACGAAACACAGAGCGCACACGAAACACTGTTTTATTCGCAAACGCAGTGTGCAATAAAATGTCCTCCGAACCGCGCGCTGTCTCGCGTAAATCATATCCGTTTAAGGACCTTTCGGAACGGAAACTGCTCACTTTGCGACTGTGTACATACACAAACACACACACCCCAGGAACGACGGGTGAAGTGGAAACAAAAATAAAACAAACTTGATGACAACACAACTACTCGAAAGCCCAGAACCGTCACGAGCAGGAGCGAGACGTCGCACACGCTCAATGTGGAAAATAATAGTAATTTATAGAGACATTATAAATACGGAATTTCTGTGTTAGCGACGAAGGTTATAGTTTGCTGTGTCCCGCTGCTCCGTTCCACTTCCAAAAACTCCTAAAAAAGGACGAAGGCGGCACACACTTATAAAACAAACACTGTGTGTTGCGCGGTCCGGTCCAGTGACACGTGCAGGGCAGATCGAAGTTTCACCGCGAAGGGCCTCGCTCCGCTAGGCTGGTGTGTCAGTGTGAGTAGAAGCGAAACATTTGTTATTCGTTCGCTTCGGCCAATAAAAAGTGACATAAACGCACTGCCTAAGCATTATCGCCAGGGGCAACACACGATGATGGCGAGACGCAAGGATATTGGTAAGTTCTTCCTAAAGAAACGGGCTATGATGACTGTCCCAGGAAGCAGTAGGCCCAAGTGACAGCGTCGTCGAGAGAGGATAGCTTTTATATTTACATTTCAAACCAACGCTCGTCGACCTATTCCGGCAATGATTTAATAAATAGCTATGGAAACTGTGTTTTTTTTTTCTTTTCCCCATCATTTTCACCCCTTTTATGGTCCCGCAAGATGTCCTGAGCGTGAACATTGCGTGGAAAACTAATCAAATGGCTGAAAATGAAGCGGATTTTGGCACTCGAGTTTTCGCGCTTTGGCGAGTGTATGTGTGTGCGGCGTGCCGTGTTTATGCCAGCAGGCCCTTAAAACAGCAGCCAACGCATAATTTGAAGCAGAAAACGCGAATTTATGGTGCCGTACCGGAAGGGTATCCCTTTTTCTTAGCTACGAAAGCGAATAAAAGATTAGTTCCAGTGGCATCTTAATGAGAACGAAATTCTACGACTTTGCTTTATTAGGCTTCGTTCTTGAATTTAATGTTCAACGGTTAAGAAAATCAATATAAGACCAATCCAATATATTTTATTTAATATTTTGACATTTTTCCCATAAAATATGACTTCTAAAAAAATAGAAAAGCAAAAAAGGAAATAGAATTATTTTTGGGAATTAGAAATTTCGTGATAGAATTTGTTTCATCCTTGAAGCAAATTAAATTAAAAACTTTATGCAGTGTCGCTATATTTGTAACAGCTTCATTACTAACTCACACAACTCCGCAAAATAGATAATGAACAAACTGCTTACATAATAGGTTTATTCCAATGATGTAAACAATATGATTAATATTCAAATTTGGGAAATACATTGAAGGGAAAACTTAAATAAAGTATAATACTTGAAATTTACGATTCCAACATAGGAAATATTTACCATCAGGAAGGAATACCACAACAAATAGAAAGAATAGAAAAATCATCCCAAAAAAACTTGCATATTTTACCCCCATCGGAAATATGAAAATGAAACAATAAACAAACAAAAACAAATTAAAATTATAATGACTTCATCCGATTCCCGGGGAATTCAAGAAACGTAGCAATAGTTTATCAAACAGCAGAATCACGGCTTAGCTTATTTCGTGAAATCTCACGTGCGCTGGGACTGTAAATTTGCAAACACATTTCTCTTCCGTGCTGGCCCCGTGAGGCCTGTTTTTGGCGGCCCAAAGCCAGCATAACCCAACATAACAGGGCGTGCGGGCTCATAAAAATTGATCACTATCGGTGTGTGTGTGTGTGTGTGTGTGTGGGCCCCGTTGTGCTGCGGCGAAAAAAGAAAGCCGCTGTCCGGGCGCCGAGCGACAGCCAGAACAAATCGCCGCAAACGAGGCTCCTCCTGGCGGTGTTCGGAGCAAAAATCAATTATCAGTATGTTTGGCATTTTTATTGGCGGTACGCAATAAACTATCTGGTGAGACGCGCTCACGTTGGTTCGATTTCTTCCGCCGGTTTCCCAGCGGTCGGATTGGCGACAGTGTTGGAATGTACCGCCAGAGGTTGGTGCGCTGTGTGGTTTATTTTTCAAACAACCACTTCAGAAATAGCAAAAACGGCTGTCAGAAGGTAGAATCTGTTGTTTTGGTGTTTCGCAACATTCCAGAGCAAACGTTGTACATGTCGTAACGCATATTGAACTGACACATGGAGCAAACCCTTCGGAAGAAACTTCTCCGTTGAAGTTTTGCAAAATTTTCATAAGCTTCCAGAAAGCTTGTTATGACACGATTCGCGACACACAGTACAACAATCACACCACCCGTAGGCAATAAGTGCATTTCTAAGTGACAATAAAAATGCAAATCGAAGTGCCAACGAGGAAATAGAAGCAAAAAAAAACTCTTCCTGCCCGGCCACTGATCGAAGCGGCGAAGATACCGGATATGGAATGTGAAAAATCCGAATAGATTTCGTTTTCTTGAACTCGCCCGCCTTGTGCCGGGACCGCCACCAATAAGCATAACTGTCAGATCGTGGAACGTTATTGGAAGCAAACTGTCCCAAACAGCCGCCCGACTGACGGGGCCTCCTGGTTTCCTTCTTGGTCGTTCTCCCCACGCGTGGGGTCAACAATCGGGCCACTTTTCAGCAAGTGCGAGTCAGATTTTCGCGAAACGCGCCGCCGCCTTGAGATGAATTCCGGCAAAAGCGCATTCCGCAGGGGCGGAATTTCAACTCGAGCTCCACATTTTACCCCGTCACTCGACACTGCGCGCCGCTTTCTCGACGCCCTGGATCACATCACTCGAACTCCGGTCGGTACCTTTCCCTTCGCGATCGGATCCACGGACGAAGCGTTGTCTCCACAAACACACACACTCATGTCGGATGCTCGAAGACGGCAGCGGGATGCAAGATTGGGGGGTGGGGGGGACATGTTATGTTTTCGCTTGTTGTTATATTGATGCAGTTGACAATCCGAGTCGCGAAGGAACTCCGCGAGCTCGGAGGAAGTGCAGCGGCAATGGTCAAGAGAAAGAAAGTGAACCGCGCAGCCGAAGCAAAAAGCGCGCCGGGCGGATATAATGCAATGACACGCACGAACGCAAACTGAACAAAACAAACACGCCACGGGCGAGAGAAAGAGAGAGAAAGAGAGAGGCAAATGCAAATGCACCGCGCAGCGCTGGAATGCAACAACCTTTTTTGCCTGCCTCGTTCCGCGAGCGTGCACTTCTTCTTGTCACTCTTCTTCTGCGTTTCGCGATCGGCATGGCGCGCGCGGACATGTGTGTGTGTGTGTGTGTTTGGATTATGTTGTTTTTTATTAGTTATATCCTCGCTCATTTATGTGTCTCGCCAAGGAGCATCGCTTCGCTGATGGAATGTGGTTTTTTGTATGCCCCGCGTCAGCGCCGCAACCATAGTCTTCGAGAAGGTCGATGATAGAGAGTGCGCCGCGATGTTAGACCACCGCAACCGCCCGTGAATGAACTCCAATGCGGAAAAAGATACGAGGGTACGGTTGAAGAATTCGCTTCGTTTTGTTTCTTGTTTTCTGTTTTGTCTTGTGTACAGAAGAATGCAATGGAATTGAATTAGATTGTTTTAACGACAAGTGTATTGGCTATAAGGTTTCACACATTTAAAACAATTTGAATTTTTTTAGCTTCAAACGAAAATAAAGAAAGAAAAAGTTATGTCAAACATGGAATTGTGAAAATATAAGCCAACTTGCATAAAGTCGAAAAGCATCAATTATAAATAACGATATAATTATAAGATCGTAAAACAAAAGCACAACCAATCAAAAACAATAATATGTGAAACAAAATGTTAAAATATTATAAACAATGTGAGTAATTTGTTGCTCATTAGTAAGTAAATTAACAAATAAAAAAATGATTCATGAGTAGTGATAGAAATATTAATTATTGATACATAAATTATCGATTGTTTTACACATATAATAACAAATTCAATGTTTAAACGTATCCCATTAGTTTTTGATATTATGTTGTTGTTAATTCGTAAGCTGTATGACGAAAGAAACGTTATGAAAGAATATTAAGCAAACAATATTTCTATTAGGTCTGCTATTTTGAACATTCACTATACATAACGAATAATGTGTTTGAATATGCTCGATGTACATCTTTAATATGAATAATGTTTTTTTTTGTGCATGCGATTGAACAAATAATATTGAAAATAATATTATTAAAAGCATTTCTGCACAAAGAATGCATAATTTCAATACTTCAGAAAAAATATGAAAACAATCTAATCAAAATGAAACAATCTATTTCAAAAGATAAGAAGGATCGTGAATAAGGAATATTTTTTTATAAAAATATATTTAAAAAAAACTATTTCACGGAAAGACACAACTTTACAGCAGTTAAAGCATTTAGCGTATTACAAAATTGTCTAAAGACTTGCTTTGCTTTCCTTGCATACAGTTCTATGTATAAAAAATCAAGTGCAACTGCACCGTGGCTTGCGGGTTGCACGAGAACGAGAAAAATCCACCCAAGAGGCTGAAATTCCACCTGCATCAAAGTTGTTTTTTTATTGTTTTGCCTTCCGCCCCACCGAGATGCTGATTCGCGCGATCACAAATTACCGCGGGCTTATAACGAAAACAAACACACACACACACACACACAAGCGCGCGAACGCCCGTTAGCGTTAACTCGCATAAGATGGCCACATTCCAGTCGCGATGAGAGACCAATAATGATACAAAAGTCCCGCACCCTTCGCCACCCCTCCCTCCAACCGCCAAAAGGGCCACACGCGTGTCCTGGCACAGGGAACACTGTGATGTGAAAGTCGGCGCGCGCAGTGAAGTGAAAGGTTGTGCAGTGCAGTGCGCGCGCTGGTTTCGACGGTGCAGAAGAAACACATCACACACCACCACTTAAATGGGAGCAGAACAGGAAGTTATGCGGAGGAAAGGTGAACGGGCTGCGAGGTGGGGAGGAGTGGATGCTGAAGGCGGGCACCCATTTCTGGCGCTGATGTGCGTGCGTGCGTGCGTGCGTGCTGTTATTTCGATGCACATACGTCGGAAAGTTTGTTTGAAGTTGGCGAAACCCGCCTAAAACAAAACAACAGCAGCAAGCAGCGCAGAGCATAAAACACAACGGAAAATTCCAAACACGGTACTGTAGGGGAGGGGGTCGGTCTGTGCGTGGAGGTCGTGTTTTGCGCAAAGATCATCGAGTTACCGTTTCATTTACATCGATTTTGTTTGGAGATTTTAACTCCAACAATCGTCATCATCCGCGGCAGCATCTCATCGTGGTTAATGTGAAGAAAGGAGCAAAGACAAAAAGAGAGAGATAAAGAGAGGAAAAGGGGGGAGAGAGAGAGAGAGAGAGGGAGAGAGAGAGAGAGAAAGAGAAAGAAACAAGAAAAATCTTGTCGCATATTTTGCCCTTTTTTGGAGATGTTCATCACAGCGAAGTTCTTCTCCAGTATGATTACAACCTTGCGCCATTCTGAACGGCATTTTTTATGAAAAAGGGATTCGTATGCAGGAAAAAGACGAAGCGGTTACTTAAAAGCAACCATTTCATGAAAATACACAATTATTTTGCCTGACTTCGTCGCCACAGCTAACTGATTTACGTTCCTAAAATCAACATAATATTTTCCACCCTTTCTATGAATATTTTTTACTCGTTGGATCACGGATAACTTGCAATTGCAGACGACTCCGAACAAGGCCAATAATCCCACCTCCCGTATGCCAGCCAACGGGGAAAGCGAGTGGGAGACAGACATTCCTAACATCGATCTGGTTTTGGTATCATTTCGTTCGGGTGGTAATTGGGTCCGGGACAGCATAAAACGAGGGTTGAGCGAGATAAAACAAGCGCACACCAACATCAGGCGGGAGACGGAACTGGCACGGGCAACAAACAGCCAACAAGCCCCAGCAGAACATCGACCGCGCCACACACTCACAACAAGTCTCTGCCAACGGCCTGAGAAAGAAACAATCACCAAAACGGCATCAGCAGCAGCAGCCTCCCGAGCCGAGAGAGCGTCTCTGGCGACAAATTCACTCAAACGGGCCGAGATCAGAACCCTGCCGAAGAAAAGGGATATAAATACCTGCCGCACCGTCGGCGGTCGTCGGCTGGCCTGGGGAGCGGAAGAAAGCTTGAGTGGGTCGGCGGGTAAGCCAATCGCAATGGCCGTAAAAGCGACACACCATAAATAAGTAAACAGCGAAATAAATAAAATAACAAACACAGCACACCAGCACACCGCGCCCATCCCACACGGCCCAGCCGCCCAGCAACATAAGCAGATTGAGCGCGAACGGGACCGAGCAACATAAAGCATATTGCAGGGAGGGTAAAGCGTGAAAGAAGTAGTTAGATGCAAAAAGCTGCCAACGAGCGACGGAACGGGGATGTAGCATGCAAGAAGCAGCGCAACGCAGGCCCAAAGCAAAATGAATAAAAAAAAACGACAACAACAGCGAGCACCAGCATCACGAGACAGAGACCCCAGGAGAAAGGAATGTCGGCACAATCGAAAACATAAAACATACTCGCGCCAAACGTGTGTACATAAGCCCGCTGGGGAAGGGTATCGAAAGGGTTTGGAGGGAGCTGGTGGGGGGGGGTAAGGAAGGCAGGGCTCGAGGGGGTACCCACACCATGGGAACGGAACGCGCGGTCAAGCCAAATCTTGGCCTCGAAGTCGGAGCGCAAAGCAGCGCAAAAGAGACCGACCGACGGAGACGGCACGAGAGCCAGGAATTTCCGTAAACCTCCGAGTCTGGGGCAGGTTTAGCGAAAAATCTGCTTCGAGCCCCTTCCTCCTCCGTGGGGACGGACAGGGCGCCCGAAAGCAACGGTCGGCAGCAGCATCGGCAGCAAATCATCTTCGGGCTCGCAGCCTCCGCACGTTTTGCGGGAGGGCAAAAAGCCCGAGCGCCCGCTTTCAAATGCTCGCGGGAACCGAAGTAGGAGGGCTTCCGTCCGCGCGTGTGGTGATCCACATCAGGACGAGCATCCCCTGGGCGACCATCGGTGGAGCAGCGTCGTTGAAGTCACCGCATTGCAGGCGCACTGATAGATGGGCCTGGGAGGGGCTGGAAGCGAGCGAGAGGAGTCACACCGGCAAGACCAGATCGGAGAGACATCGTTCTCTATTTCGATTTTGTTCCGTTTCTGGTTTCTTGCCCGCTGCGCATGTATGCACATTTTCCTCGTGAGCGTCGTTCAGGTCGGTGAGGACGGAAGGATCATTATCAGATCGAGCGGGAAGGACACGCGGGTAATTCAGGTTGAGGTTAAACACGGCAGAAGACGAATGAATAGGCGACGTGTTAACCTCTAACGGACCAAGTGTTGATTTCGTTATTGGTGAAGCGTTTTTGTTAAGTTGTAGTTTTGGAAGAAATAGCATTGCTATAGTGATCGTATCTGTATAGTTTCTTCCAGCCACTTGAAAGAGAAGAGGCTTTTGTAAATAGTTATGTAATGCAAACTTGAATAAGAGTATGTATTAGTAATAATAATTGATGGGTAATATTATTACAATATAGTTTTAAATGTTTTTTAATAGTTTTACACAATCTCAAACAGTTGTTGCAATGTACATCCCGTGGTACGTGCATTGGTTCAATGGTACAAGCAGATCTTGGCGAGATCATTCTTCAAAATTTCGACATAAACGAAATAATACAAGTCCGTTACATAACTACAGTTTCAAACCTACAGCATCTAGTCTATCTTTTCACTGATCAAGATCAACTTCGTATAAAGTCATTTAAACCCGTTTGTTTTTAACATAATATAGTCAAGAAACATAGTATTGATGTTTTAAACACTTAATATTATCAAAGGACAAATTGCCACATTTTTTGCAATTGTGTGACACCAAATTCGATTCGTTGGTAGTTCGAGACTTCGCACATCATATCATTAGTTTGGCTACATATCTCACTCTTTTCAATGTAGCTTGATCTTGGTAACAAATATGATGATCTTGAGAACAAACTTTCTTCTGCATCGGTGTTCACTACATTCGTGTCCATTCGTGTCATATTAGGAAATATTTGCATCAAAGCTAAAGTGATCCTCTACTGTAGGTCGCTTCAGTAATTGAACTCATTTAATCTAAATCCATCCTAATCCAGTAAAAGAAACCGTAATTGAATGCTGGATAGTAGTGCCGTAATTATCAAGAAAGATCTGAGTGATATGTATGCGATTCTTAAGGTTTTATGATTTCAAATAGGGTTTACACTACCGTCTGCCAGCTAGTAGCCTCCGAGAATTACAATCTGGACCTGATGTCAACCTCATTAAATTCAATAAATAAATAATAAATCAGACGTGAAACATAACATTACAATGAATAGCTCTTATTAACTTATCCCAACAACTCATCTCAGGATGCAATTACTAGAGTAGCAGGTATGTAGCTTACGCCCACTGCAGCTGCGACACTGAACGTTCAAAAATCAGCACAACCCACCGTCTACCTATAATGAAAATTTCACCAACCGAAAGCATCTTTCCAGTGTCGTTTCACACACAGTTTAGTACCGGCGCGTGTCTGAACGCTCGGCTCGTGCCACTCCATAAATGGTGGTTATTGTGCCATGTTGCACGCTTCGCTGTTCAATCCCAAGCCGTTTCCAAAAAATAACCTGCACTCAACTCCCACTCGAGTCGATGGGGCAGCTGCTTCACTAAACAGACACACACTACACGCCACCCGACAACATAAGCCAGTTGTCAACTTGTGACATTACAATGCTTTTGACGCTAACCACACACACACACGGTGGTGAGCGGACGTACACAGCGTGACTTCTTCATGTGCAGCTTCTTCAACCGGTGGAAGAGAAGTGTAAAATAGGAAAAATCATTTCCATTCATCAGGGCACCATCAGGGGAGAAGGAGTAGCGACGTCGAACGAAGAAGACTAAACACCGTGCATAGTGGCAGCCCCACCGTGGGCAGGATGTGAGCGTGTGTTAGGTGATGTTCTCAACGGGCTTACAACCATCGCCACATCGAGGCTGAGTGTGCAGCACACTCCAATTAATAGTTCGTTTTGTTGCAAAGTTTTTCCGTTCGAGGACGCGGTCGCGGCGCGAAGGTAGCTCTGCGTGCCCAAATTGCATTAAATCCGTCTGGCGTGTCGTATTGTTCGGTGTTGCGATAAAGTTTTTGCATTGCAGCAGAACCGGGCACAAGTGCAGAACGGCAGATAAGTGCCCCCTGATTAGATTCGGCGATGGGTGTGAACGAAGATGCTCTTCATTTTATTATAATTAGTGTTCCATTAGGATGAAGTTGAAAGCAGGCACTTCATAAGCCACAGAGAGCAAGCTCGTTTTGAAACAATTTGGTTTAAAATACGAAAAAATGTTAAAATAGTTAACTATAGCGCAAAATGGCGTTTGATCATTTTTTATGACCGAAACCCGACTACAGCCGCAAGTCAAAGAGTTTGAAAATCATCACGCTTTTGCGACCATCGGATAAGACCACTATCGGCTGCTAAAATCAAAAGCAAATAGCTCCAGCTTGGGCCATCAATCAAAAGGATTTTAAAATTTTCCATCCCACGAACCGATCGTAGAAAATTCCGCACTATCGCGCACTTCGACAAACGCAGCTTTTGGAGTCGCCAAGCCCAGCAACTCGTTTCTATTTGCATCTCCACCTTCCGAGCTAAGCCCGCGCGTGACCGTTCGAGCCGCGATGGGAAACGGTTGTACAAGAGAGTTCCGGAGGACAAAGGCCAACAAACTCCGGTTGATCGGAAGTGCAAACAATAATACATAAATTATCATAAATCTGTTATGATAGCCCGGGGTGGAAGGGTCGGGTATCGGAAAAAAAGAGAAGAATCTCCTCGACTCAAAAAGATCAAAAGAATACGACGGAAGGGAAACGCCAAGACATGCACAGTGTAGTCGAGCACACAGCGCGGGCGGGCGGAACACTTGCGCCCAAACACGATGGAGGCGCCCAGACACGCTTGAATGTTGGGTGGCGAAAAGGGCTGAACAGTAGCGTTGGTGGTAAATAAATATTATTCTCACCATTCGCCTCCCACCCGAAATTCGAGCGAGGAACGTTCCAGAGGACAGGACACTTTCAAAGTGCGTTTCGTTGCCGTCCCAATCTCTCGCGACCCGTGGCTCTTGTGGCGAGTTCCTATCATCGTATGTCAACAGCTGCAATGTTTTCTGTTCAAACACCGCCATCCAACGCACCCGGGAAGCCAGCGCGCCTAAACGCGGTGTTGACCCCGGTCCCAGACGCCACGTGGCGAAATTCGTTTAGCCTCGGTCGCGATCCGGCCGCCCTGGAGAGAAAAGGAGCACGGCCTACGCGGTGGGGTCCTCTGTTAACGTTTGCGTAGAAAGCAGTACGAGAAACAAAGGACCGCGCGGCAGAAGGCGGGTTGCCTTGATTGTTAAACACACTTTTCACCGCGCGCCTTCAGTCGATCGGGCAACAGTTTGACAGTGAAAAAACATATCACTTAAGCATTACGTGGTTGTGTGCGACGCCAACGTTCCGCCTGTAGATTCAATCGGAAACAGAATTGTAATCAAGTGCGATTCTAGACCAATTTTGTCACAAGAGTTTAAAAAAAATACTTTAAAATTAGTCCATTGAATGATACGTTAGTTTTAGTTCTCTGGTACGTTATAGGGAACATGTCAGGCTTCATAAGACTATTTCTTGAACGGACGAAGAACTTCTAAAAGATACCAATACATTTGGCATTACTACAGAATCGAAAAATTGTATTGTATTGTATAAAAATATCATCAAATCCAAAGAATCCATAAGGTGGGTTCACACGAGTCGAACTCTGCTCGAATTTGTACGATCTGCGAACCTTTTTTGTCAATGTATTAGTAAGTCGAGCAAAGTTTGCCGAGTCTGTTTCAAGAAGAAAATGTTATCCAGTAATAGTGTGCGTGGGGTTCATCATCAAAAGTTCGACTAGTGTGAACCTACCTATACACATCCAAAGTTTCTCAAAACATCATCTACTTTATACTGCTCATACTACTATGATGCAAACAATCTATCGTTTCTTATAATTTTCGTATAGAATGCAGCTATTAGTTTAGTGTTGGTTTTTGTTTGTTCTACTAGTATTTGTTTTTCAATAGAATTATCTTGTTTTCAATATTCTTCGTTAAATGTATTACCTTTTTAAGATAAAGCTTTCGTAAAAAAGTTTTATTCCTTAAGCAATGACAGCTTGATCATATTTTCAAATTAATATAATTAATACTAACTTAAGGTAATCTTCTCTACAGTTAAGGTAATCAATTCTACATAAGCAAAAAACGAGGATGAATATTTTTGCCGAAACCGATTTCAGCACCGAATCGATGGAGCGGAAGCTCTCAACATTCACAAAAGTAATTGGACTCATCAATGGATGATGACAGATAGTTTAGTTTGCATATCGCAATCCCGGAAATATGTTTTCTGACAAGAGTTTCGGTCTCCAATTTCATTTCCGCTGATGATTAACTTGTGCTTATCGCTCCCGAAACCCACATCGAGCACATCATTATTTTGCTTCCGCTTCATTAGCCGTATGTCCCAAAGCCATGACATGAGATTGGCTGGAATGAGGAGAGCGGGAGTAAAAAAAATCCCAGCAGAACGCCACGACATGATGCATCGCAAGTGACTAATGAGGAAAAACGAGGAACGAATTGAATGGTATCGCTGCGCTGCGTCTTCGAGTGAGGTATTCACATGCCCCGAAGACAAGTGAATGTGCTTTACAGTAGGTTGACAACGAGGACATGCGCGTTTGGGAGGTTGGTAGCCACGAAAAAGACGATGGAAGGAAATTAGGAATTATCTTTTCAAAGGGATGCAATTATATCCGCTCAATCAACTGTATGATATTTCCAATGAATTGGTCAAATGACAAATTTTAGTGCTTGAAAGTTTGAAGGATACCTTCTCAATGCCATGATTAACTTACTTCAACTTCAAATGCGAATGTATTGGAATGTCCTTATTATTCAACACAGATAGATGCAGTCCACCGCAACTCGCGGGAAGGCCAACAAAAAAAAATCGAAACGAAGAATCACGCCCGTGTGAAGAATCAGCGGAAAGACATTGAGCCATAAATTACGAAACGATGCCGTCCGAATTTTGTGCTCCCTAATGTAAACCCTTCCAAACGGCCCGCCTGCCTGGTTGACAAAAAACACACTCGAAAACAGTGCGACAAATTGATATTCTAATTAAGTGATTCCCTCGCACCACTCGGCAACAGGTTCCCACCGGCACCGATTCTCTGAACGGCGAACGAAAGTGCAGCTGTTTCGCTCGTTCCGCTCGTTGGAAGAAGGACCCACGGGCAGCAGCACACAACACACACGCTGTGCCCGGTTCCGCAATCATAATTCATCGCACTGTCCCGTCCCGTTTTTATGTGCAACTCATCAAACGATTGCGCCTCAAACGCAGAACACGAAACAGGCCAGGCGCGCGTACCATCGGACGACGTTTCGTTTGGTTTTGGGGGGATTTTACGATTCCAAAAATTCTTCAAACGGCGCGCGTCGGACGCACCGCCGCGGAATGCTTAACGCGCCCCGTGTCTGGGTTGTCTGCCTTACGGTGCCGCGAAGGTGTGGACCGCTAACACCGGTGAAGCGACACGCAAAAAAGGGCTCAAACAACACAAACCCCGGGAGTTATTCTGCTCACATACATATAGTTCGCTACGAAAATTGCCTTCCCCTGGAGGACCCGCTGATACGCTTTCCGGGTGAATTAAAAGCCGCCTCCACACGTGGGAGTGAAGCCTAAGCATAACGCATGAAGGTATGGTTTGCTGTTGGCGTGTGTGTGTGTGAGTGCACATAAAACATAACACCGAAAGAAAATAAGGATAAAAACACGAGCCAAGTGCGCCCCATAAAAACCGCGACTAATGAAGCGAGCGTATGTGTGTGTGTGTGTGTGTGTGTGTGTGTGTGTGTGTGTGTGTGTGTGTGTGAGAAGTTCACACTTTTGCATCACCTCCACCACCCCCACTGGTATCTCTCGTGGATCGTGATAAATGCTGCTCGCACTCGGTAGCATGACCAATGTTGTGCCTCGCAACATTGTTGCATCGGTTGCGATCGGTCGGGCGAGAGAAAAGAGGAACAAAGCTGCCGTTTGATTAATGATGCATCGAGGGGTGGTCATTGCACATACACCGGGGGCATAATGCAACGAGATGAAATATGGGAAATATGCACCATTGAGCGGTCTCTTCTCTGTAGGCGGTGGGGTTATTGCTTTTAGATTGATCACGGCCCCTTTTTTCTTTCGATGTATTTCATACGCCGAACAAAAAATTGCTACAAAACATTAATACCAGGAAGTGTGGATTACACATTGTTCATTATCCATCGGAACGAATCATAAATAACGCAGAAATGCATGCATGATTTGCATCTCGCGCTGCTTCTTAGAGCTGCTCTGTAATTAATTGGCCTTTAAGAACATTTAAATGCAGCGCGCCACAGAATTCGGGCTAAGGCCGAACCCATTAAATTTGCCCTCCCTCTACCGCATCCGGGAACATCGATTATTTATCACCATTCGGTGTCGGTAACGGCGGTTCTACACTACTAAAGAACAGCTAGATCTCCCTGAGAGAGAGAGAAAATAAAATCACCGAAGGAGAGCCTAATTAAACCCATTTGGCGCAGAGGCAACGCAAACGCTGCCACGCCTTTGCCGGCTTTGCCGTAATCGGATTTGAAAAATAGATAGACGTGAAGGTAAAAGGACAAAGGATACGTGCTAATTTACCGGAATGTGAACCGGACGGACTCAGAAGGGAGGGAAAATTCACTCCATCTGGTGTTCCTCCCTGCACGTGTCAAGCGAGTTTTATTTCTTCATTTGTTTTTGGTCAGTACACTGAAGATAAGGAGCGCTTCACGCTCGGTACGACAATGTTTGAGTGTGAAAAGTATACATTCAACGATGTATGAACCATAATCCGTTCCAAACCGACAGATGCTACATTTTAAATCGAACAAAACGCATACTTATCAGTAGCAGATTTAATATCACAAGAAGAACCACTTTTTTCTCGATCCCCCAACCATCATTAACAAGAATGTTTACCCCGTGCCTTGCATCGCCGCCGCGACTCCACGGCACGATGCACATCATTGCATTCGGCTGCACCTGCTGCACAACCACGCCATCTCATCCCTCATTCGCCCTGCTGTGCACGTCGAACGGGAAAACCCCCGTACCGAAACCCCGACCGAACGCTCTTCTCACGGGGCGCGCGAGCACTAGTGGCGGTTTATCGATCAATCTTAATTGTTCTAATGAGTTCCAATCGCGTACGGGGCGCCACACAGATCCGGTTCAGCGATTCCGAGTAGAGTGTTAGGACGTGGGGTGCGCACCGTTTGTGTTTGTGGCCGGTCGTGTCGAGTGTTTCCCTTCGAAATTAGCTGGCCATAGTTTGGGTGGTGGAAGCACAAACAACCAAACCAACCCAGTACGGTACATCTCCACACACACACACACGCCCAGAAATGTGTGTAACTTGCACGACCACCCGTGACGCACGGGTAAATATAGTGATTATATTGTCGTAGGCGAACGCCGGGGAATGAGACGAGTGGATCAGCGAGGGGCAGACCTGCCGGATTTCACGCATTTCGATGATCAGCGGTCGACCTCCGATAAGTTGGAATGTACCAGAAAGCGTGTCAGGTGGGAGGGTGGGGCATTTGAATCGATCTGACCTTTCCCTTCAGCGGAACCGATTTGTTGTTACAGTGAAATCAAACAGATAAGAATCGCAACGGTAAGATAAGCGCGCACCCGGCAATGATGACGTGTAAGGTGTGCGATTAATTGAAGCTGAAAACAACACCTGATTTGCGTTATTTTTGTTTTGTTTGGTACGATTATTGACATAATGAACTTTGTTTCATTATCTACACAGCTTTTAATCCATCGAATCCTACATACTGTAAGAAAAACCGCACATTATATAAAATAAAGTAAAATTAATAATTGAAATACAAATAAAAAATGAAAAAACAATCGAAAAGGATGAAAAAGAATATTATTCAAACTAAAGCAAAAAACTAAATAAGATCAGATTTCGATATATTATTGAACATGCGAATAAATATTAGGAAAGCAAAAAATGTGTAAAAAACAATATAATCATTTCGATCATTCAACCCAAGGGTTGAAGGATTTCGAAGAATCGTAACACAAAAAAATAAACAATAAGTAAAACTGATAAATAACAAAACACTAACCAGATTTTCCAACGTTCATGTTGTGCTGATTTAATTGTAAATTCATCACGATTACCAAAATATTTGAAACCTTTTACTTTTTACAACGAAACAACGAAGAATTCAAAAATATCAACACGTTTTAACATTTTTGAATGGTCAAAATGAGCAATACACAATGCAATACGAATAGGAACATTTTTGTAAAAGCATATTGCCAAGCAGGTTTAACTGTCTCAGTTATCTCGATTTGGAATAATAGTTTATGCGTAAATGAGTGTTAGGAATAAAAGTGTTATCACCAGTTGATTTATTCAAAAATACGTAAATTAAAATGAATATCGATGCATGCATGACCAATAATTAGGATAATATCTTAATCGAAATTCGGAATATCTTAATCGAATTCGGAAGGAAATATGAAAACCCTTCTATTTCGACTGCATTTTCTAATAATGATAATATTTGATGCAAAAATATTTATGCATTTCAGAGATTGGTTTCTCACACAGTACACAGAGAACCGCAAAGTACAAAGTAACAGCATCATTACGTCAGATTCAGATCGTTTGAGGTCATCACACCGGAGGTTGAAAACGGTGACATAAGTAACTGCTGAAAAACATGTATCGATTCTCGAATCAAGTTCAACACAACTCCGGCTCGAATCGACGGTTGGGCCAGAACGATGCCGCCAACACAACACAGGCCGGCATTAAAACGGGCTGGAATTTATTACGCGTCATATTGCAACAGTTAGGACACGCCGCCCGTCCGTCCGTTAGATCGCATCGATACCGGCACCACCCGAATGGAAGGACTGACTGTTGGCAGCGACCATACACAAAATGCATTACACCTTTCCGCTTACGCATCAACAAAAGCGCGCAAGGGGCATAACACTGCACACGCGCGCCCGCTGAATGTGTTTAAATCAGCAGGAAAACAGACGCGACCGAACGGGCGGCGACTCTATCTGACCGACAGCCGCGACAAACAAAACAACCGCCGCCATGACATGGCCAAAGGGTGGTGGTGGTTGGTCTCACGTATGCAACAAACAACTGGTCACCCTCCCCCGAACCGAACCTCCGTCGAACGTAATGGAGCCCCCCCTCCCCTCGCGTTCCAATTCTCACCCCGGTTTAAACCCACCCAAAAGGGAGGCCCGCGATGGTGGGTGGTAGTGCATGGGACACAGGGTGACAACATTCCAACACCCAACTCCGCACCAGTGAGATAAAGAAGAGCGTGCAATGGACGCGTATGGGAAGATGGGACGCCGGGGACTGACGAGGGGTGGGGAGTTTGTTTACAGGCCATTACTGGCGGAACCGGGACTTCCTTCGAACGATTTTTAATGAATCTGCCACCGCGAAACGGACAGGTTATCGGCGAGTGTGTCGCCATCAGCTCCGACAGATCTCACGCCGCGCGCGCGCTCGCTCCTCTGGATGGTTCAATTGCGGCACACATACTCGCTCGCACCGGGGCAGGAAATTCCGAACAACTCCAATTATTCGCACCTTACCCGCGCATGTGGACGCGGCGCGGGATCGAGCGGGCAATTCCATTCCGCGAAGTAATAATTCCTGAAATGTGGATAAGTGAAGGCCTAGATATCGGTCGATTGGATGATATCATGGCTGGAATGTATCTGATTTGTTCTATTGTGAGCTGCTGCTGCTGCTGCTGCTGGTGGTGGACGATAACAAAGTTATCTAAATTGCATTACGCCAGGAAATAGAGCATGCTTTGGAATGGTGCAATCTAATGATACAATTCCAACGCATAACAGAGAACATACAGAGTTGAACTAATAAACACATTGGTGGAATCATAATCAACATGCACCTTAGATCACGCAATAGACAATAAAATTTGTAAAATCAATTTAAATCTTTTCGCTGATTTTGATAAAATATCTTCAGTAAATTGATCATTTACGGTAATATACTACAGATTGGTGAAGATCCTATTATACCAGAACAATTAGTTTAGATATTGTAAGGATTTATTTTAATCAATCTGCTAAGTGATGTTGCACAAGCTTCAAACTAGGTCAGGTATATACATCATCTGTGTATATCCATAGCTACAAAAAATATTCTTCAATTTATTAAAAAAGATCATTTTCAACAGCTTGCCCAAAATGATCTTCCAGCAATTATAAATTTGGCACACTTCTCATAACAAAGCTATCTACGTCAGACCATTTGATTATGTATTAGTGAGCTAATAATATTGTTTCTTGTTCTCTATTTGAAAGAGATTCACACATAATGATGGGAAACCGCTTGTAAATAGTTTCTGATTTTTTTTTAAAGCTGCACTTTATGGAAACGAGCTGATGTTTACATACCGAATAAAACACAAATAGAAGAATTTTCCAACGAAAATTAGCTTTTAAAAATATATTTTCGCACTGCTCTACGGCCGTATGGATTAGCCGTAATTAGCATCACTAAAATTAGTTTCAGCAGAAAAACAAATGACGCAAAGGTAATAACGACGCTTTCGATTGTGCATCCCCACATAAACGGCTCTCCACCACCTCCACAGGGCGCAATAACACCACTTCCACAACAAACCACATCACACATCCGCCCAGCAGAGGGCCCCCCTCTTCCCGGCGGTCGGCGAAAAAACAACAACGGGTGAGAGGCTAGCTGCGTGTGCTAGCTGCTGGGCTAGCTGGCTGACGAGCCGGTGCCGTGCCGTGCCGTACCACTGCTGTCAGAATCTATTTACGTTGCAGCTACTCTTTCGGTGAGAACGTAGAAAATCCCCCCCTTCTGGCATCAGATTCTCGCGTAAAATAAACCGTAAACTAAGCGTGCAAACGGGCGCGCACGCGGATGCACCGGAAATGCCGCCACGGCCCGGGGGTCGGACGGCACCGCCGGCAGCAGTGGTAGGATGCAATTGCATCGCCTGTTGCACATGTAAACAGAACACATCACACAACATTCCGCCTCTTGGCGCGAGCTTCATTCGCGAGTCCCTAACTGTGACTATTACTCATCGCGTTGGAATTGAGCAAAAGTTGGGCAGAATTGAAGGGACGCGCGTGACGGGGATAAAAACATACATAAACACACACTCACACGCGCGCGCGCGCGCCCGAGCCTCGCGGACAAATTTATCCTCCCGGTGATGCTGTGCCAAACCAACGCCGCGGTGTGCGACCGCGCGATCGCTGATCGTGAAACACGAACCGATACACACCGGTTCTCTAAACCGGTTTGAAAATGGTCACCAAACGAGCTGGAATGCAGTTGCGGGCCGAATGCGCGCCCGCCGTACGCTCTGGGAGAAAATCAAAACAACTGACTCATTCTAGCCGCTCGCGATGGTGGAATCTGTTGTTGTTTTTATCGTTTTCGGTACGTTATTCGCCGGAAAAGGATGCCAACGACACGTCACCGTGAACTTCGGAAATAAACAACCATTCGTCATCCGTCGATGGTGATCACTAGAAGGGGGCCGGCCAACGCCATGATGTCACCGAGCAGCCGAGTTTTTCCAACGAGCAAATCACGGACAACAAACAACACTTTATGCATTCTAACTAACTACTAACCCCGAGAGAACGGGGTTGCGCCGTTGCCTTTTTCATGGAACGATAAATTCCGACCGTTTACAGCGTGAAAACATACAGCAACAGGTTTTACTGCGGGAGTGTGTGCATTCCACACTGCCGTGCATGCGTTTGTGTTTCTGCGAAATGCGGTGCACACCACTGCGATATCTGCTGACGTTGTGGAAATTCCTGGGCAGAGCGGGCATTTCGAGTGCATTGAGTACGATTAGTATTCGGAAAATTCCAGTTTTGTATTGCATATGCAGCATTCAAATAGAATGTTGCTCCTGAGATTCAAACGCAGCAATAAGATATACGATTCTGGAAACCATGTCAATTGGAATCGAACGATTGATTCGGGTTGTTTTCAACATTGATTCATCTTGAAGCTTTTCGACTCATTTTGCTGAGTTCTGTCAAAAATGATTTGGAAGCGATGCTTAGCTACAACGGAAACATGAAATAATGATATTGAGTCAGAACTACTGTGCATTTAAAAATTACATGCCCATTGCTTTGGGACTTCTGTACATGTCTCAAGATTTTTTTACAAATCCAAATCCACAATCTACTGTGATTTGGTGGACTAATATCTTCAGTTGTTATCGGTGTACGTCTCGCCACCAGAATTTGACCCTTTTCTAGATTACAAGTTTCATCCTTCCAAAATGTCATCCAGATCGTTTCGCGAGAGAGTTCTAAATGGCCTTAAAAGTGCTAGCTTAACACTTACGGTCAAATGGACCGAATACTCCTTTCGTGCAAATCATGGTGTCAATTGACACCTAGAAGGCTATTTTTGGCAATTGTTGACCGATTGAGCTGAAATTTTCACCAGTTGTGCGCAAACTATTCTAGTTTTATAATCCGTCGAGTTTGTGACCCTACCCCCTCCCGTTTGCTCCCCAGCCCCCCTCAAGTAAAAATCCGCCGGCGCCAAAATTTTAAAAACCTTGAAAACTATACGTAAAAATTTTTGGAGCCCAAATTCCATTAAATGGCATATAGGGGCAGTAGTTCAAGATCTACAGTAAAAGTTTCAGAATTTTCCGATCAAAATTGTGGAAATGGGATCACTTTGAATATCCGCTCCCGCTGTCTTTTCATAGAGAAAATCACGTGTCAATTACAGAAGCTATGAAAAATCGTGTAGACCGAATAAAAAGTGTTTTTCTGTATAAATAATACACAATTTTATCAATTATGACTTGGAAAAGCATAATGCACAATAAAAACGTAATTTGAATACCGAATACCACGAATTATAAGCAAAAAACTCGTTTTTTCGAATTTTCTTCTTCTTCTTCTTCTTCTTTTTTGAGGTATAAAGTTAAGCCAATCGTACAATTTTGATCGGAAAATTCTGAAATTTTTATTTTAGGTCCTGGACTACTGCCCCTATATGCCATTTAGTGGAATTCGGGCTCCAAAAATTTTTACGTATAGTTTTCAAGGTTTTTAAAATTTTGGCGCCGGCGGATTTTTACTTGAGGGGGGCTGGGGAGCAAACGGGAGGGGGTAGGGTCACAAACTCGACGGATTATAAAACTAGAATAGTTTGCGCACAACTGGTGAAAATTTCAGCCCAATCGGTCAACAATTGCCAAAAATAGCCTTCTAGGTGTCAATTGACACCATGATTTGCACGAAAGGAGTAACAAGTTGTATCTCAGAAATTTACGGATTTTAAAATTTTTAAAAATTCCTAAAAAAAACTTTCTGAAAATATAAGACTTTAGGCGAAAACCGTTTGTCAATATCTCTATTCGTTTTCGAGTTATAGAAGCTCAAATTTGCAAAAGTGTCAATTGACACCAGATTTGTCCGTTAGTGTTAAGACGCCATATTCCAAGAACTTGAAAATTCCACATTAGAGAAGACGGCACCTGAATTGCTTTTCATAGAACCGATCGTTTTTCGAATAAAAATAAAACTGCTTTTAATAACCATACCAATTGCAATTTTTACATTTTCCCCACCAGCTTTACCGCGACAAGCTCGTCAGTTTGTCGGCCGAATGGCTGAGGCAACGCAAATATAATAAATAAGATCAGATAAAATCAGGTCAGCTGAACGCTGATTATAAAATAAATTCACGCACTAACGATGCAAATGGAGAAGTCGAAGGATCTCCGTGCAAGCCCTCCCGACAAGCGGACACACAACCGGTGTCAACCTGCACCGAGTGTCAGTGGACAGACGACCTCTACCACCACCAACGCGCATTCATAGGCGGAGAATACTGCATCGCACACTTTGCCTTCGCCTTCGGTACGCATTTGAGTGCCATCGAAATGTAAACTTCCATAGCCCTCTGCCGTCTGTTACCAACACCAACGCCCGTGCCGACCAAAGTTCGCGGTCGCGATGGGCCGCGCTTGCTGCCACTCCCGGGTGCAGTCACTCTTCGCCGCACACTTCCCACATCGCGCCTTGACGTACGTACCTGAAAAGAAAGCGGAGAGACAGAAAGAAATCCAATTAGATCCTCGGTCACGTTCGACTGGCGGTGCAAGCGGGACGGAGGGGACGGGTGGAGGCGGGGAGCGAGTGGACAAAGTGCAGTCCTTAGTCGCGAACGGGGGCGCGCTGCTCTGCTCTGCATTGCTTCGCGCTGATTGCTATGCAACTGGAGCAAGATGCACTGGAATGCGATCGGATCGGAGGGTCGGTTTCGTGGCGTGTCGCGAAACTGCTCTATCTTCGCCCCGTTCGGTCGTCCGTCCACGAAAGGTTATGGAGTGAAAACGAGTTACTCCTCGGCAGCCGATAGAGCACCCTCAGACGCCACACGTTCCAGATCGGAGTACCGCAGATGGCTAGACTGAAGGCAGCAGCAGTTGGGGTTGGACACTGAAACGCGCCGAAGGCAATGGGGTTGAGAAACGTGATAGATCGAGATGCTAGCACGTAGCCGTTCTTCCATTCGCACCAGCAGTGCGTCGAGTTCAAGCAAATTTAATTCAAATCACTCCTGATTTGCATCGCAAGTAACTTCACGCATTACACCAGCCCCGCTTAATGAGGAATGTGTCCTTCACGCCAGAAGCGGGCAAAGAAAAGAGCGCACGGTAACGCCATCAAGTAACGTAACTTGGCGCCAGGTTTGCAATTTCTTCTTTATTAGTACTAACTCTCTCCACCAATCATGTGACAGGCTAGTCCACAAACTCATGTAATTAGATGAAGTAAGGACATTTTACTTGCTTTTTTCTTGCCGATAGAACAAAAATAATAAAAAAGAAACTTTCCCCACCGTAAGTCTCCGTTCAAACAAAGTTGCCTGTATTCATGAAGAAATGCGAAAACTGAGCATTTCAGGCGAGAAAGATGGATGGAATGTGTATCAGGCAAGTCGCTCTTCAACGCGGTCCAAGGTCGAGTGGAACATTTTTCGTGCAAAAGTGCATTCCACAGTCCATCAACTTGCGGGGACGAACGTTCTTCTTCGGAAGCAATCATGTCCCCCCAGTCGCTGTCATAACTTATTACTAGCCAAGTGGACGTCGGTCGGACTGAGTGTCCTCCCCGGAAAGGGCAAGTGTGTACGACATGACCTGCTTCCATCCATTACTGTCTTCCATCGGACGATTTGTTACGTAGTTTTTTCCCCCAGCACAACGCACATTCCGCTCCACAGCATGTTCCGAATGTCCCGGAAAACTTTGCAACCCCTGGTTCCGCGATAGTGCGCCAAATCTAACCGACTGACAATTTCCACACCATCTCAACGCTCGTGGGAAAAAAAACGTTGCTGAAAGACGCTGTTTCGATTGACACAGACAGACTGTGATGGTGCAGATTGCACGGTGACGACGCAGGAAGTCGCAGGCGTTCAAACAGCGCGCGTCCGAGGACACTTTACTTCCGACTGGACAGTAGACTGTGTGGAATGTGCCAACCCTCGTTGGCGCCAACAGTAATGATTTACTTGGAGAAATGTAGATGGCCGAGCAGGGCAATAATGCACTCTGATGCACTCGACTTCAATGAGAAATAGGATACGGAACGCAAGAAGATACTCACGATGGATTATGTGAATGCTGAATGAGTTTCCGGAGAGATTGATTTTGTTTGGAAGGGTTCCACTAATAGATTCACAGTGGGTAACGAAAAGCTTATCTGAGGGTTTATACTTGGGGTGAACTTTTCAGGACGCTCCTGAGCACAAACATTACTTAATTTCTTTATAGACTAGGTTGTAAATGAATCATATAAGTTTAATATCAAAGCCATGCCAGTCACTTAATATCATGATGAACTGATCGATGAAGAATAACATCTGCGTTCCAAAGTGCGTATTTCTTCTATTTTGGATAACAGTAACGTTTATTAACAACTCACTGAATACAGATTTGCATTTTTTAAAACAAAACTAATTAAACATATTCTGCAAGGGTTTTCGAAAAAAAATATAGCAGGATCATAGCACCTTGAAAAAATATCGCATAAACCAATTTAGGACATATATACTGACTTTAGGCCAGCTCTTAACAAAACACTATAATTTGAATCGTATTTTTCAAACATTTACTGGTGAGCTACGAAATTAGCTTCGCTATTTACAAAATAAACAAAATAAGTCACACAGGATTATAAGACTTCCGAACAAAAAACCAAGCAATCACTATACCACCGCACTAATACAATGTCATAACAACAATAGAAATACTTGCAACATATTTTTTGTCCAAACAAAATGAACGCTCTCTTACCCTTCTATCATCTGTTACACGATTATGTAAACACGGCAAAGTAATGTAATAGAATTTTGTAAAGCGAGTGGACGAAAAAGCAGACACTTCGTTCACACTCCTCTTCCAGTAACGACGGGACATCTACAGATCCTGGGGCCAGTCCATCTCTCGCAGGCGGAACGGCTTCATCCAAGGACGTACCGTGTTCCGGGTGTGTGTTTTTTCCAACATCAACTTGTAAACGATAAGCACAAACACATGCTCCCCACTGTCAGCATACAACAACTCCTGCCTGACTGCCGGAAAAGTTACTTTACAAGAGAATCGCTCGCTGTCAAGACGACCAAGAACATGCAGCGCGCATCGTGGAGAAGAAAAAAAACGAGAAACTATACCCACTCCCCCTTCCCGGACTGGCATGGGAAAAGCTGTCGATAAAGTAGCCCCATAGCTCGAGCGTCGCTTCCCGTTGATCGAATTGCAAAGGCGCCCTGTGTGTTGCGAGAGACAACAAGCCTTTGTCCCCGTTTGGCCGAAAAAAGGATTACTACGATGATCAACGACAGAGAGGAACGGAGCGGTCCACCCTGGCAGGATCGAATCGGCGCCGGCGACAACAAGGACAGGATGAAAGTAACACGTTATTCTCGTTAGCGTGCTGAGGGCGCAGGAGGACCCGTTTTGCCCCGACAGTGCACTCGCTGTTGGTGCGAGCGGGAGGGAATCGTGGAAGAAAAACTGGAAAATTGCCTTTACAGTAAAGTGAGAGTTGAACGATAAAACCATTCACTTTACATATCAGATTTTTTTTACCCCGTTTCAGATGGGAATTCGAAGCGCACCATGGGGACCCATCAAAAACTGCCGATTTGGTGCACTTTTATCGTATGCTGCTGTTTTGGGACAGCCATGTTTTTCGATCCGAAATTTTTACCAAACGGCTGGCGGGAGTCGAAAATCAATTATGTGCATGTTGTTAAATTTATATACAATATACAATTGATGGAACGTTTATTTCTTAGGACTCTATGTAAGTGAAGTACGTAAGCTTTTATGCGTTGAATTATTGATAACAACATCAATAAATCAATTTAGAAACCTTAAATCTAACTTTAAACGAACTTATTCGTTCAAATCCAAGACGATTCTTCAAACTCAATTGAGAAAACAAAAACTTGTAAAAAAATAAAGAAAACATAAGCACAAGACAGCGAATGAAAAATTCCGCCTGAACCCTTAATTCATCAGAAATTTGCAGGAAAAACTTCACTCACTGTCTCTGCGACAGACAGTGAGAAATAGGCGTGAAGTATGAAATTGATTTTCAAGAATTGTGGCTCTCTTTATACACACGTAATCTAGTCAGATTTATCTCCCACGATACGTTGTCTGACTAGGTTAGGATGTTTTACCGAGAAGCTTCTGTCAGATGATACCACTAGAACATATCACATGTTTCAATGTGCGTGAAATAAAAAAACTCTCTCGGTGGAGCAGTTTTTCCTACACGAAAAAGTCATTCACAGCCTGCTTCATATTCACATGCTTGCTTCTAATATTCTGTTACTGTGTTGGGAGTTCAACCTCGTCTAGACGCACAAAGGAAGCGGTTAAGTGAAACGAACACAAGGTTTAGAATAAAGGGAAGAGTTGCAAACATATTCATGAAACTATAAGAAAAATGAAAAAGCAGCTTCCAGGAGTGCCTTTTTGTATTTGATTCTCTTCAATAATAATAAAGAGGCTTCTAATTTAGTGCAACTAATATTGAAATAAAGCTGGTTACACAACTTGACTGGAATCTGGAATGTGTCTGGAATGTGATTCGACTCTTGAACTTGAATTGAATTGAAAATTAATACTTCTACAACATGAAAATCTGAAATCAAAACTAAACAAATCTAAAATTAACATGTATTTTGTCAACTTGAAAACACCAGATATCAAATATATTAAATGTAACTTATTGTATTAAATTAACAAAAAACACATCTTATGCAAATTTGCATATCAAAATATTAAATAAATTTATGGAGCATTCACCATTGGGATGCTGGAAAAGGTACTAAATGGCGATTGAAAAAAATGTAAAAATGACTTTGTTTTATTAACCAAAACTTTGATGCTTCAAAATATCCCTTAGATAACTTTGAACCTTTTGATCCTATGCATCATCAGCAAAAAAAGGGGCAAAAAATGCATAACAATTAATTAATTCATAAAAATCAACAAAACCTCTTTCAACAGCAAACAGCACATTTTAGTAAATAATATACGTAAAAATGTATAGCTAATTGAAATATTAGCTACATTTACAACATTTGGACTAATATGGTTGCGCTCTCTGTTGAGCCAGATTACTTCACTACAGTTCATAACCGGAACGCACTAACACACCCTTCTAGCGGTTGACTCAAACACCTCGGAGAAAAGACCCGAGAGGCGTATATTTACCGGAAGATGGTTGCCCCGGACGAGGGGGTGGGGGCATGACAAGGGCTGGTTGGTGCAAATTTCAGTTCATTCATAAAACCGTCCATCGTTCCGTCAGTCAGTCGCGAGTCAGTCGCGCCGCTTTTGGTCGTGGCATTTCATTTCGTAGTGGAGGGGTGTCTGTGCGCCCCCTCACTTAAGTGCATTCTCGCTCTCTTTCTCTCTACCAGAAACACACACACAAACACGACGACCATCGTTGTGAAAACACTCATCCCCCGTAATAGGTGAACCGAACACACGGACTGGCCTCGCCGGACCAATGGATGGATGGTTGGTCCGATTGCAAGCAGCAGCAGCAGCGCGTTGGCTGGGACTGAGGAATTTCATTGACGGAAACGGCACACAACGACGGTCACCACAACCGCAAAACACAATCCTCCACAATACACACACGTAGCTACCTCTGCACTAGTGTGCTGAATATGATGATTGACGATGGTGACTACAACCGAGACGATCGGGACGGGAGAGGAAAGATGGTGGTGTTGTCCCAACGTCCCACTAACCAGCCCAACAACCCAAGTCGGATGGAATAGTGTAGATGAAACGTTGAGCATTGCACAAAATAATAGCAATAATAACATTCGCGCAACCATAGTCATAACAAACAGCAGACTACACCAGGACCGTGTAGGCTAGACTCCCGCACATGCCTAAGCACAAGAAATAGAAATGATCGTTCGTTTGAGAGTAAAACAGTCTCGCACATGATTGTGTTGGATACAAAGGCAACTTATTCGTGCAGAATAGAATAAAATTTGAACACACATTTTTAAATACCAGCGGTTCAATATGTTCTTAGAACTTAGCAAAAGAGATTATTTATTTTCAGACAAATTGTATTACACATTGCTGCAACCAAAATCTATTCTCTCCTGTAGTGCAAACGAGCAGCCAATCTCTTGCGGACGAGAGAAAAAAACCCGCAACACAACTCGGAAAGCCGTTGCGGAAAACGTACAGCAGCATGTCGCAAGTTCCGGCGGCAGAAGAGAATGATTGAATGAAATATGAAAAGTGACGCGAACACGCGACAGAACAACCCGATGGCATACTGCGCTGCTGCTGCAAGCACCACCACCACTGTCGTATAAGAAAGGAATGTGGGGTTATGCGAGGAGCTCATAACGACTCACCCCTTCCAACAGCCGCCAGCCCAACGGTACACGGGTGGAGTGTGTTGATTGAAGATCAGTGCTCTATGCACCTCCATCGTTTCATCCTCCATCCGAGGCGCACACATACACACACACCCCAACTCATCGCATTCTGCAGGGCGGAAATGCACCCACGAGCGAAAAATGAGTTATTATGAACGGCATTACGCGGACGATAGTTTTGTACTATGTTTCGCCCTTTTTTTGGTGCCGGAGCTAACCGAGACGATGGTTGCGTTTTATTGCACGTAACAAGAGCAGAGCGAAAATGCTTCAAGACCGTGAAGAGATCTGCCCATTGGATGGACTGTACCATGGATATCGATATCAAAAGCAAGGGTGGGAATATATTACGCTAGATGATCAAATTTTGTCGATTCTTACTTTAAGACTGTATAAATTTAAAACTTATACAGTCAAAGGATAAACTTAAAAAAGGAAGAAAATAAAATTCACATTTGCTAAAACATTTTAATTGTTGACATCATTATGTATGAAAATGCATCAGCAACACTTTTCCGAAACTAATAGACAAACAAACAAACAAAAATATATAAAAAATAAAACTAAAACCATTGTTTGTAAATCGTGTTAGAGTCAGCTAAAAAAAAACTACTAGCGTACAGTAATAATATTATGCCACATTATTTAGGAAAATTCGTCAACAAAATTAGCAAAAAGCAAAGAAGTTAAAAAAGCATTAAAACAATCACAAAATGCCATTTAAACTTATACTTATGTTATAAGCGATGAAGTGATGTTGATCTAACAAAATTTGGTAAAGAACAAAAAAATAGTTTGGTATGTTACTTTAAATAAATAAATGGCACCATAAAAAACATAAGTGTAGGAGACACAGAAAAATTATATACAAATTGAAATCAAACTTATTGAAAAATGTATGCCATGCAGAAAGCACGAATACAAGATTTCGTCTAGGATAAAATGTTCAAGGAAAAACACCACAATGATTTAAAAAAAAACTTAAGCCAATTCGAACTGTTATTTAAGCTTAATCTCAACTTGACCATAATTGGAGACAAATTCCGCAGAAAGCGAAACAAAACATCATTGGAGTTAAAGTTGCCACTTTTCTTGTTCTTTTTTATCTCAAACTCATTCCAACCAGTTGTAGATAAACCCATATGATAGCAAAATCGAGTTTATTAATTAAAAATGACGCAATAGTTAAAAAAATAGTAATTTTATAGCAAACGGGTTCATATCAAGCGGCCCACGCATACGTGCAAAACAAAACAAGAGGCCTCAAATTCCGATCCATAACACGCCACCGGAAGATGGCCGCTAACGAGCGACGGAATATACGATCTAACTACAATCAGCTCAACGAGCATACAAAGGGAATGCATGTCATACGACAGACGACAGCGCCCGGTTTAGCATCGGAGCATCAAATGCCATCTTCCGGTGCCTCCGGTAAGATTTATCCGATCTGGAACGATCCGCATCATCTTCTGCGCAGTAATACAACTGCGCCACGCGCATCGCATGCTCTGCACGGCCCAGCCGAGAAATACTAATTGCATTCATTGCCGGTGTTGGGCACTAAAACGAGATCAACGTCCAGCCGAAACGAGCCGGCGGTATAAGTTACGAATCGTTGCGTTCGCAGCTAATTGGCACAGCTTTGGAAGGTGCAAAAAATTAGTACATCGTTGATGAAAACAATAAACTCAGCTATAAAAAGGACACACAACAAACCTCATGAAAATACAAGAGCTGGGCAAAAACGAGCACACCACTGCTTCTCGATTGACACTAATGACCGATTTGAGCGAGTTTTGAAGGCGAGGAAAAACATCAATAAAACGATTGGCTGTTCGAACACACGAAACAGGTGGCAGAGACCAACCGAATGAAGAGAAGAAAGCAAAAAAAAAGCCCCGCACACGAGAAATAAACAATCCGCATTCCAAGCGAAACTACGCGATAAATAAAACGCAGTAAAAGTTCATTTCGGCAATGGAAAGGTGCAAAGGAACAGTGGAGCAACAGAGAAAAAAGCAGACAGGAAATGAACATAAAAATAAGCTAGGAACGCGCAAAAACCTATTCGGAAACCGCCGTGCTACCAAAAAAACACACACAGAAGACGAACGCCCCACCAGTACCAGGCAGGAGAGCGAAACAAAAGGAACGAACGGTAAAATCCCCATTTTTATTAATTAACCAATGTAATCTATCCGGCTAATTCGCAGCAGCAGTTTGCGAATTTCGCGGTTTCCGCACCGCTCGCTCGAGAATTCGCGAATCATCAATCGGAACAAGCGAAAAACTTAACTGCAGCAACAACAGCAACAAAAACGCGCACGCACACTCAGAAATCATCGCAACCACGGTCAACGCGCAGAAATTTGCGATTTCTAAGAGTTTGTTTATTCGTGTTTGGCGTGCCGGGGTGTTTTTTTTTCCTTGCTGTTGCTGTATTCCTATTACTTGTTTCGATTAATGCGCGCACTGCTCCGCGCTGGCCATGCTACTGCCGGCCTGAGCAGTGCCAATGTTGAACCCCTCTTCTCTCTCTCTCTCTCAAGACACTTCTTCGCCGCGGCAAAATTGGAACAGCTCCAGCCATGTGAACGGGGTGAACGAAATCTAGCGAAACGCATTCTTTTTCTATCGATCGCGTTGAAGGCCAATCGAAGCCAACTGCCGGTGGGCGGCGCGCTGCTGGGCGGCGGCTTCTATCTTAATTTACACGCTTGCCCGGAACGCGTAATTTCGCGAATTCTCTGCCGGGCTCCGTCGGCGCAACGAACGCGTCCGGGAAATGTTTGATCTTCTGGCTCACGCATGGACACACACATACAGTCACACAAAAACACACAATCGGCCCCGATGTCGTTGTCCGAGTGGGTGCGAGGGGTGAGAGCTAAAAAGCCGCGGTGAGAGCTAAAAATATCCGAATCACTCATCAGCTGTCTGCGGCGTGGAGTCATAAATCTAAATCTTCTAAAAATACGACTGCCCAGTGCTATGCGCGCAACATAGCCGTCTCTCCTCATTCCCCTTCCCACCAACATCGCATTATTGTTGTACGCGAGTGTGTGTGTGTGTGTGTGTGTGTGTGTGTGTGTGTGTGTGTGTGTGTGTGTGTGTGTGTGTGTGTGTGAGAGAGAGCGAGAGGCGATTTTTCCGATCGTGGGTACATTTTCCTGCTTCACCACTCACTTTATCTGCAGCACGCACGCTCTTCGGCCGATGTTAATTGATCGTGCCGTTTCCACCCGGCACAGCGAGTATATCGAGGCATTCAGAGCATTCCGGGCATTATCAGATTCGTGCATCGTTCGTCGAGGCGATCGCGGCGAGAAGCTCGCTGGGGACATGTTTCCCTTCCGATGGGTTATGAGAGCCAGTTTTACAGTCGTGCTCAATTTAGGGCCATTCATTCATTGGCTTTTATGGCTTCATTTGTTGTGGCAAGATTGAGTTCAGATGTGTTTCATGTTTTTCCTTTAAATTGCGCTGTTTTAACACGCCATTACTTTGGTGCGATTTATAGCCATCTTTGGTACGTGTTCAATTTACCTGTATGTTTGAAGGCTTGTTGAGTTAATTTCTGTCGTTTTAGATAACCTACGAACTGTTGATATTAGTTTGGTAACGAATTATAGAAATTTGTTTATAATTTTGATCTTTTGTTAAACAGTTCTTTCAAAAAACGAATCTCAAGATCTTAAGAAAAAAAAACAAAAAATTATTCAAAAATGTTGCTAGTTCGCTATGAAGAACGACGAATAGCGGCAATTCAGCAAAAACCAATCGAACCATGTGCGCAAGAACCACACCAACACAAGCATTGTCCGTCCTGGCATAATTGCACCGTACCGTGAGGTTACTCAACGGCATCCTCCACTAAGCCAGCAGCATCGACGTCACCGCACACATAAGGAAGCCGCCGCCACCGATCACCGCTGGAAAATCCATCGTGGAAGCATGATCACCCATCCAGATCCATCGAACAAATCAATTCCGACGCTCTCTCCCTCGCACCCGCTCGAACCGGAGTGGCGGAGCAAGCTTCGGAGCGAACAAAAAAAAACAACAAAGCAACCAGAAGCCACATCCGATTGCAAAAATGGATAAAATGAAAGGTACTGGCGTGGTGGTAATGGTTCAATCCGCATTCCAGATCGCGGGCGCGCGCGCGCGCGCCCGCTCGCGTACGCTTGCGCACTCCCGGTTACCCGGCGATGGACGGCACAGGAATGCGCGACGGGAGCGGGAAAGAAACGCGGGTGGGAATAAGATTGGCCCCCTACCCCAAATTAGCCAATAAAAAGCCGTGCGCGAGTGTGCGGTTGTGTGCGCGCGCGAATCTAATTCACGGGGGGGGGGGGGGGGGGTTTGGCAATTCTTCGTTCCGTTTCCGTTTCAATTTTTCGGTCGTTTTATGATGTTCGAGACGTCCGAGGCGGCTTTACCGGTTGGGATGACATTAAACATTAAATTTGGAAAAGTCATTCAACACAAATTCAACAACAGCTGAATATCCAACAGAAAACTGCAGCGGTCCGCAATGACATCAAAAATGAACTGAAAAAAGCTTGAACCCCGGTTATCCATTCAAAAGTTGTTATTCATAATGGTACACGCAATTTTATGCCAATTAATTATGTCACACCGGGTAACTTTTGCAGCGGAAAAACACAAAACAAAACAATAATCCGATAAACATACACCGGCAGCTCCTCAATTCGCTCGGCAGTGCGTAAAGCTCAGCGTAATACGATGCGCGCTGGGCCAGTGCAAGAGTGCATTTTCCACGCTTCCCCCCTATGCCGATTTTCCACACCATCGACAGGAATGCAAACGCTTTCAAATCACACCCCTCAGCCAGGCCGCTGCAAACGGACAAGGCCGGCGTGAATTGGTCATAATAAATTCATCAACTAATAAACCATCCCGTCCCCGTGCAAAATTCCTTCCTGTCCCGTGTGTGAGAAAGAGCGCGCGAGAGAGATAGGGCGGGCTTTTGACGTCGCGTGGACGGACAGAAATAGGACGACGCAAACGGTTGATCGCGCTCGTGATGAGCGATATAATAATTAAACATACATCAGGCGTGCTTTATTGATGAACGAGACGCCGACCCAGCCGGCAGCTTCCAGAAGGGCCGGTGCGAAGAAAGCGTTCCTATGAATTATTCCACGGTGGAGAGATCACCGCGTCTTTTCTCATCGCAGCGGGCGGCGCGTTATGCTGGCCAACCCTGTTGGAATGTGTCGGCATTATGCTTCGCCGTGGTGCCACGACCAGGTCAAGTCAGTACATCTGCGTTTGTCAGCCAGAATTATAGCCTAGCTGGACGCGACACTAAACGAACCAATTAATGGGATGCTCGGCTTCTTACGTTGGAGTTTGCATCTATTCAAAATGGTATACTAAGCAAATCAATGACCTAGATGTGTTGGAACTAATTTATGTTTTATGCAAAACCATTTGAGGACCACTGAACCACTTGAAGACAGAAAAAATATATGAAATGGACAGTAACCACTACAATGGGATAGGTATGAATATGGTGTATCTATCTTTTCAAACACATAATATATTAAGAGCAATTGGCACATACAGATTGAGTTAAAACTAAACCAGAGATGATAGAAGGACTTAAAAATAAAAATCAAACTTACAAAAAACAAGGTTTTGATTGTAATATTATTTCGGATTGAAAAATGCAATTTCCAATTTTTAATTCTAATGTATGTCTAATTCCTAACTTTAACTATGTGCACTTTAAATGAATTTAAAAACACCATAAAACTATGGTGTCTTAAAAAAATGTAAGCAGATTGCCGGAAAATGAAGAATCTACATTCCAACACAGAAAACATATCCACCCAAACACTCAAAGCACGCCCCGCACTATCGGCCGCTTTGAAGAAAATTTCCGATGATAATTTTCGACTGATCAAGCGCACAATTAAATCGTAAATCGCGCATCAATTTGTGCGAAAAGATGCATACAAATATTAATGAGAATTTCTGGGGCGGCCGAATAGCCGAACCCCGTCCACTTTTCTTCAAATGGTATGAAAAGCCGCTGCTCGCCCCTTCCTAGGCGCTGTTTTTGACCGAATTGCTAATTCAGCACGATTTTTTGTTTGGCCAACCAAAAAAAAAACATACACTTGCACACACATTCTTGAGGTTGTGTTGTCCGTTTCCCCACGCTCAGCATAATTTTATGTGCGTTATGTGCTGTCGTGCGTGATTGTTTTCTCGATCCGGAACAAATCAGGTTCGAGAGATTTTAGTGTCGGATTTTTGAACCCTTTTATGGCCGATTCCCTCGCTTCGGAATATATTCGACTGTGTTCCGTGTGTTTCGACGCACGAGCCCGTTTCGCTGAGCCGAGAGCCGAGAGCCGAGCCGAATATGTTTGCAATTGTCATTTGCATAAAAGTCGTAAAGCCACATCAATGTATTACAGCACATCGGAGAACAACGGCCACTGGGCCACGGAGTGGTTGCAGTGATTTATCCGTCAACCGGGGGACCGTCCCAACAGCACATCTCAGTTACATCGTTTGTGTTTGTGTTTTGATTTTTATTCTGAACGTTTTCTGTTCGAGACGATATGAGGAAAAGCGTGTAAAAGCTAGACGTTCGCTTATGAAACTATCGATATGCGTTCTTAAAAGATACGCATCCGATCGTTGTGTGATGCATCACTATCCGTTCCATCATATCGACGGAAATCTATTTCCATTTTACGACATTGAATTTATTGGAAACTGTGGAAAAAAACAAACAGTAATTCTCTTACACGGGGCAAATAATCAAGCGTAATCCAATGTATTTGCATGATTTTACGGCATTCCAACCATACACGCTATATATTAACATTTGCGATAAATTATAGCCAAAAAAACGTTGCAAAACACACAAACTTCATAAATAAATGTAGCATTACACAGCTTCCGTAGGAATGCAAACCAATCCCAATCCTTCCTTGCCAGCATTTGCATTTTTATAGCCAATATGTCGCACATTAAGAGATCCTGCATATGTTTGCATATGGGAAAATAAATCTCGTACGATAACAAGCACAGCACAGCGCAGACAACATAAAGCACGCGCCAAACTTCCTACTCAAGACGAACACCGCCATGGAATCGCATGATGCGCGGCCCGACACACACAGCCGAAATCTCTGACTCCTGTGTCCGCTCAATTTACTAATAAACGTTCCGCCAAACGGTTGTACCGAGAGGGTGCTGTTCCTTACCCTCATTGCGTTTGAGAGAGGCCAGCATCTCCTCAAGCAAGCACTTGGAATGAATACTGGACGGGATACAGCGCGATCGAAGGAGACCAAAAATTCTTCAAAACTAGCAATGCTAATGGGCATATGACCTCCGCGAGCGCGCGTCCGCGCACACACACACACACACGGAGAGAAACCGCCGGAAGGAAGACACCATAAATTTATTGGCCAATAATGTCACCGACCGAGCGACGGAGAACAGGCGGCGGAGCCGAAGAGCATATTTTACAAACTTCCGCCACACAATTCGCGGCGTGGTGGACTTAAAATTTGCATAATAATTTCCGGAACCCGCGATGCGTGTTCTGGAAAGGCGCGTCGCGTCGTGCACTACACAACCCCGGGACGACGGTGCTGGTGTGCTGGTGATGAGGATGATGATGTGTAGCAGCACGCGATACGACAAGTGATGCCGCCCCACGTCCAAGGAGTAGGAGAGCAGGCGTGCGGTTTTGTGTGCCCTACTAATGCTGCTTTATTACACTAGTGGCGAAAAATTCGGCTGAAGTAGAATTTATTGGCGTTGGACCCGGCTCCCGGAACCGGAACGGAGGAAAATGCAGGCAAGCTTTCCCGGCCCTCTACAGTTTACGGTACGTGCGCGGGCCCGACGATTGGAAACCACACTCACACACACACACGTACGTACACCTTTTTATTGCCGATAATTTCGCACAACTATTTCGCCCATTACGGACACTTTTCGCCGAGATGCCGGATTCGCCAATTACACCTCTTCCAGACCTGCGCGACTGCAGACTGTTACAGTGAGGGGTTTGGCAAAAGTTTGCCTCTAAATTATAGTTTTAAACTTCCACCGGTGGGAAGGGGGCAGTAGCCTCACCCCCACACGGTATTACGGTGATTTGTTTGTCGTTTTTGCGAGCGGCGAACCCGCCGCGCTGGAAGAAAGGGATGTGTAAAATAAATTCCAATTTCTTTCCATTTTTGACCTCGTGCACGGGGAGTTTTCGGTATGGTAAATTTGTCGAGTTTGGTGAAACCATCATTCATTACAACAGGCGAATGGTGGGGTTTTCCAAAGTGGTAACATTCATAATTCAATGGAGGTGGCCAGTATCATGCGTTCGAGAGAATGACAGGAAATGAAATTAAATATTAAATAGTTTAAAAGGTTGAAGAGGAACTGATATGAAATAATTTATAATTATTTGTTCTACGACTTCTAAGTTGTGTTTTGGGTTTTCTAGGATTCTATTCGTTGTATTATTCTCTAAATATTAGTTTTTATCTATTTTTTAATTATGTTTAAATGTTGGATCTTTAAATCCAGTTCAAAAACATAAATTTCGTAATCATCTTTGTTTCTTAATATGTTAATAATTAGATACTTGCATCCGGTGGTGAAATAATATAATTAAAATTAAGTTTTATTGCAAAAAAACGAAATAACTGTAAAAAAAACAAAACTTACCCACTATTTAGACACCCACTCAATTGAGAAGGATACGAAAAATTTGAGAAAAACAAAAAACTCACATTTATCAACAATAACTGACAACCGACCGGCCACTGAAAGAATGAGAACGCTCACGAATCGGATCGGATCGGATCGGAGGACGAGAGCGAACATAAAAAAACACTACCGCCTTGCCA
The DNA here is from genome assembly GCA_000349145.1 of Anopheles dirus. NCBI lineage: Eukaryota > Metazoa > Arthropoda > Insecta > Diptera > Culicidae > Anopheles > Anopheles dirus. Next base: position 356,435 of record KB673091.1, on the reverse strand, counting down.
CCCCCACCAACCCATACCACCAAACACGCAAAGATGTTATCATTTTAACGAGCCCTTTTTGTCTTTTTGTCACACGACCACTGCACGCCACTGCACTGCCACACACAACCGGGATCTCCCGAAACACACACACAGGGTCGAGGAGAAAACCATGTTTTCGCCGATTCGCGTTTTTTCCCACGCTTCTACACGCTGGGTTGAGATTTTCGTGCCCCGTCTGTTTCAGCCCTCCCCACCATCAATCTGTGCCGTCAAGCTTCGTCGCATTGGGTGAAACCCGAAGACGGAGTGCGTTGGTTCGGTGAGTCTTTAATGCATTTTACCTGATATCCTGAATTCTGCCCCAAAAGTCGTTCTTCATCCAAGCGGTGTCTCCCAAAACCCGGAGAGTGTGAGTGCGATTCGGGTTGTAAGTGAAGCAAGTATCTCGCGGAAATGCTCCTTCCCACTCGCATCAATGCCCTTTGCCGAATGTTGGCTTCCGCTGGGTTCGCTGTGAACTTTCGTTTGATAAAGGTAGCTCCATCGGGCGTTCTTTCCTGCCAAGTTTAGCACACCGAGCGGCTCCTACTTGACAGAAGGACTATATACGAGTTTCGGTGCCACCGTCGAACGATAACTCTGGCCACTCAAGAAATCAGACAAGACCGAGGTGAAGGAGCGAAGGGAGATAAATGCAGAGAAAAATGAAACATAACAACAAACAGCGGACCTAGCAGTAAAAAAAAACTGCAGTAGGAGTGCTTGCGAAGCCGGCAGCAGGAAAACAATCCTTCTTCGCACGGCGGTCGGTAAGATTTAAAGACTGTATTAAAGTTTGTAACAGGTTTGCTTGAGTCGGGTGGGGTTTTGCTTCAATTTATGGAGGGTTTGAAATTAGGGGTTCATTTTTAACCAACCTAATACGCAAAAAATGCAAAGATATACTGACGACTTTCGTGTGTTGTTTTAATGATAAATTTAGGTTATACAAATTTAAAAACAAAACAACTTAATTCCCTTCAAAAATTAAACTTTAGTCAATCTATAAAAAGAATAGTTCTCACCAAGGTGCTAATTAAAAAACATGCTATCCTGATGGAATTGCTTTAAAAATTATTACTTCCAGAGCGTGTAGAATACTGTGAATTTCAAAACTGTGTTTTGAACAAACTCAGAACTTATCGAAATCAATTCCGGAGCTAGAATCTGAATCGATTAGATTCTGAACGCTAAGTTCTACAAACGCACTGCTTTGCAAAGGTAAGCATTCCTTCAAGTTATACAGAATTTTCGAAAAGATCCGGCAACATCTGCACAAATGCAGTCGCCAAATACGGCAATTGAAACTGGACATACGTGTTCTTAACAGTAGCAACCGATCCTAAGGAAGACGTAATTGATTCAAAGAGCGTTTTTTACACCGTCGGATGCATGCACCGAATATAAAGTGATAGATAAGCAATCACAGGTCACCTAAAATGTGTACGATAGATGACCAGTCGACTTAGTGCTACTACACAGCTAAGCTAGTATTGTAATTTTGTATAAGTTTAGTATAAGTTTAGTATAAGTTTAGTACACATACATCCTGTGTGTAATCCTAGTATTATTTCGTATTTTAGCCATAGCAATAACGGTCTACACGACTCATAATTATATATAACAGCTATATTGGGAGTTTATTTTGCATTTTTGTCATATAAAAACTTGTACATGTGAATCATTACGTTATGCCTATTTGTTAGAAAATCCAATTATATAAACACAACCTTCAAATATTAAAATATAAAAATGTAGGGTATGTGTGAAGATACCTCCATTCTACGATTTGATGCCGACATACAATCAATCATCCAACCCTTATTCGGCGAAACAATACCATACAAACTTCCTAGAAATAAAGCAATTCATGGAGGTCTGCTAAGCATGATATACATACAAGCCACAGAGCACGGTTGTGTATATTCAACCCATATAGCTACATATAGAACAGCGAAATGCTTCCTCGCAGAATAGCGACTATCACGAACAAAACAGAAAACGGTCTTGCCATTCCGAAAACTCCGTTCACTCACCAACATCAGTTTATTGAACGTGATCCGTCCGTTTTCTTACGGATGGATCAGTGCGTCATAATCGATTATCAAATCATCTGTCTATCCAAACAACAGAGGAGAAAGCATAATTTGTTGCCAACTGGTGTTCGATACCGTGACCATATTGAATATCTCTCGTTCTAGTACATGAAAGGATTTCATTTCTGTACGATAAAACTGGTTTCGTTCTAGCAACGCGAAATTCGATCCATTATATCAGTATCTAAATTACCCGTTATTTTTCATTAAAACTGCAAATGTATCAACGCCATAGGAGTGGTAATGGCGATTGTTATGAGCACGAATTTTCTAAATACATTTGACACAAACGTTCAACACAACCAACTAACAATGCAATCGTGCCCACATACCAACGAAAACTCTCGTGGGAAAGTTGTTTCCCACAGCGAGCGAACGGCACTACAAAAACAGCGACGTGTGCATGAAAAATCGCGACCACGCAAGCCAACCTGGCATTTGCCAGATCCTTTTCGGGCAGCGCAAAGATAGCCCACGGTCTCCGAACGCGTCGTCACACCTACTTCGGCGGGACTTTGCTTTGGTCGTGTCCAATGCCCATGGGGTGTTATCAATTTTTATTTATTCCCATTTCCATTGCGCGATGCCAGTAAAAAGACTGGTTTTCGGCGGAAGGAGAGGACACCACGACGCGGTGTGCACATGAACATGCTCATTTGACTTGCCTTCCTTGGTGAAAGGAGATTGAAGCTTCGATTGTGACTGGAATGTTGACACAAACCAACGGAACGCACTCACACACGCACACATACATCCTGTTATAATAAAGGCGCGGGACACTTTCGTTGCAGATAAAACATCCTCTCAAGGCAGAAGTCCCTGTTTGGAAGCAGTCAAAATGGATTGAAAGGTGAGTTATTGCAGCGCGGTGGGTCAGAGAAACGGCGTGCGCCTTTCGTTTCCCGTACCGAGAACCGTATTAAATGCTGACCATTTTTATCCTTTCCTTGTAACATTATATCCTTGAGTGTTGCCGATAATTTCAAATAATGCGTCATAGATCAAATCACTTTTGTGTAATTTTCACGGTACCAGCAACGCCGACGACTCCTGTTTTCGCGACGTTTCCTTGTTTTCCACACGACAAAACGTATTTTCGTGGAACAAACGCCTCCACACCGGGGCGCGGTTCGCGATACAACATTTCCGCCCGAAACGCTTTGTTTAAATTGTATCGCTTGCCAAATCGTAGAAAACCATCGCCACCATAATCGTCAGCATCACCGAGCGCCGGTAGCATTTCTAAGTTTTCCTAGCACTCGACAAAGGATCGCCGCCGCCGGTTGCTGCGGAAACAGGAAGCTGCTTTTGCCGCGCTGCGCTCAATTACTGCCCGTGCTGTGCCCGGACGCGGACCGGGCCGAATGGAATGAAGGCGACGCGGGATTTTGAGCCCGCAATGCCCAGCAGGCTAAGATTGCAGCAACCTAACTATTAGCGGAAATGTTCCATTTTCAGCGAACGGCAAAATTCTTCATCCACCCCCACACGTCCAACGGCAATGGCGGAAATATAGTACGGAAGAAGGCAGGCAAGAGTGCGTGTGGCCTGTGGAAGTAATGGAAAAAGGATCTTATTTCGTTTCAGGTTCGCGGAGTTCGCTTACGGAGCGGTACCATTGGTTACCGAAAGAAAACCGAATCGGCTTCAAACCTGCACAGCAACACAGTCTAGGTGGTGTTTTCCTTGCAGCAGAAGGAAACGTCCAGAAACAGCACAGAGAAAGCAGTTCTTATTCTTCTGCAAAATGTCTGACAAAAAGCGTTACTTCGTTTTTTTTTTTTATACGAACTCATTATTTGGAAGATTAATTTGTACGCTTCTTTCTGTAATCAATGCCACTCGTAAGCATTGAAATGGTCGTCATGATGATAGTGGAAGTTTTAAGAGGTCCTCATATTTATTATCTAGGTATTATATAACAATTTTTAAGAAAAAAAAATTGCCATTTTCTTCAAAACTCATGGCGCATAATTGACCACGGAAAATAAATCTATCAAATTCAATTGCCACAATCTGTGCACTATGCAACTACCAACAGAAGCATAAGAAGGAAAGAAAAACTCAGCCCCAGCCAAAATACTTCTTCCGCAAAACGCAAGCAGAAACCCACGTACTTAAAAGAACTACGACTACCAAATGCACCAAACGCTCCGAAACTAATGGCAAAGAGAGAGAGAGAGAGGCAGTAAGGACCTTTTAATTAAACCGTTATTTCAGCATGGACGGCCAAGACGAAGTTGCGTCTAATTTTGTTGCTAATTTTCGTAAATTCTTTTACCTCGCACGCCCCGCTCCAGAGAAACTCTACAACCGCATCAGTGGCGCCCTCGCGGACAAAACTTCATCCTTGCACCGAGCAGAGCCCGCCGTGGCCAGCAGTTTTTGGCGTCCACCAGCGTCTAACTTTTCCTTTCACGGAAGACGCATCCTGTTCCACCACCGTTGCGATACTACGGCGCGATACCGAGTAATGGGGTCGAAGATTTAGCCAGCAAGCGACGCGGTACGGGTCGCCGGTTAGCCAATTAGCATTCGACAGAGGAAGCAGCTGGAAGTTGCGAACTTCCACGCAGAGTACCGAACTGTCCGAGTGTGGTTGCGATCAATTGATTAATAGCAGCCTGCTGCGTATGTAGCGCAGTGTCGTCGAGAGCTCGATTGCCAAAGTTTGCAGCGTGACTTCTCCATAATAAGTAACGAACAGTAGAAATGTCGTAACGAATATTATGTTGCGAAAAACTGAAATAATATTTGAAATCGCGAATAGAAACACCCGGAGATCTGTTTAGTTTGACCAAATCAGAGAGTAATTAGACTGTAAATATTATGGTAGCTGTTTACTCAAGAACAATCTTGAGATGTAGAAAGTCCATTCCACCTTAGATGTAGTATAGAGAGGTGTTTCGATATAAAGCTTGTCAAAGTGCTGATGAACGAACGCTCTATGTTTAGACACGTTAACCAGAAATCATTCGATAACATGTATAATATAATTGTATGCATGGGCAGTGTCCAGGTTTTATATTAAATCTGACAGATATAAAACGTGAGTTTGTCTATTGTCTAGAACCTTCTAGTATTTTTTGATACTTTATCCAAATTGCTTTAACTTGCACCTAATATGTTAACATTCGTTAATGGAAGTGTTCTCCAATGAGCATAATACTGAAGTAATGTTATGTAATTTTTTCATTAGACTTAAAATCGTTTCAACGCAACCCTAAAGGCAGTCTACATTTTGTAAACATGTTGATCAACCAGCTTTAGTCATATATCTAGGAACTTACAACACATTGCTGTCCACTCGCATCTAGATCTTGAAGTTGATGGATTGAACACTTGATGAATTTGTAAACTTGTGCTTACCTAGAAAGAGAAAGAGAAGAAGCTAAAATATAAACAATTGCAAAATTTCAATAAAAATCGCAAAAAAAACTATAAACATTCTCGCGACGTTTTAAACCAATTTACAACCTAAACGCATAGGGCAGCAATAAAAAAGCGACCATATTACTACATGACATTGGGACACGCCTTTCAAGATGCAAATGTCTTTTCGACGGGTGCTACTTCCGCACATCCCACTTCAACCGAATATACACACACTTCCGCTGGCGTCATTCGCCGCTTCCGCTGCAGTCCTTTCAAGGCCATCCCTTTCTATCCCACCAGCCACAACCACTCGACGAGCAGCACTTGCGACCGCGTGTGTCGTCATGTGTACCCAAATTGGCCGGGCTCAAGAACCGAACCGTCAGCGAAAACTACATCCGGTTGCGGCGCGTCGAAAGGCGCCGGCAACACAGCTTTATCCAGCAGCCGGAAGTACGAAAATAGGCAGCCAGTGGCCACTGAAACAAAGGCGCCAGAGATCGCACAATATGCCCCCAACTCCTCCTCTATCCCGCATTCTCTCTCTCTCTCTCCCTCTCTTCGAAGAAGAAAACAGTGGTTTAGTTTGCCGTTGCTTACGTTTGGCTGATTTTATTTCATCCCTTTAGTGCTTTATTTTTGGAAAGTACACCCGCAACTGACCGCGCGGAATCCGCGTCGACATCGTCGTTCGGTGTGGGGTTGTGGAACAACAAACCAAACCCCACCGAATTGAAGTTGCCGAAGACCCCGGAGACTATTCGGCAGTGTCGCCGCCACCCAAACCAAAGCGAGAGAGCGAGACAAGAAGAGGGGCACAAAACCCAATTAATATTCACCAACCAATTCTTATGCAAATCTTGGACCGGGCTCTTGGCGTGCCCCGGCCGGCTTGACTTGGCGCCCAATCACCATTTTGCATAGCGCACTTTCGGCCGACCGAACGAAAACAGAAGCTAGCGGAGCTAAAGAAGTTATCCACTTCACTCCACATGGCGAAGGAAACCACACGCACACCACACGCCCGCCAGAAGAAGCAGAAAAAGAAGAAAACATGAAAGAAATGACTTTTTTCCCCACTATTAACCATTTTCGGAGTGCTTGGGTCTCTCATATGGACAAACACACGCACGCACGCGCACACGCACACACACACACACACACAGCACACAAGAAAGCCTCACACAACCCGGGCCAAATGTTATTCCATTTCGAATTTAGTACGCACTCGCGCATATGACGCAATTGACGCCACCTCCATTCCCAATGTGTACAGTGCGGGTAAAAACAATAGCAGCTGTCAAAATATGACCCCAATGTATTGACAGGGCCAAATTCCAGGCGTACCCAGCCACAACCAATCTAAGAATTTGCCGAAATGGCTGGCGTAACGAGTCCCAAGCATGGAACACGAATCGGATGACCGGGCGGACGAGCGGCGAAGGATCGTGCGAAACGTCGATTTTCCGAGCACCGTGAGACATGATGTTCGTGGCATATTAATAAAGTCCAGATTCGTCGAAATGCTTCCCCTCAATCCTGGGTCGGGTGTGTCGGGCCACCCGACCCTTTGCCGTGTGATTCGCACGAAGAAAATGTTTTCCTCCCCGAAACGAATCACCGCACTTTACGAGAAAACCTACGCAGTTTAGGTCCGAACTCGACAAACTCGGGTGCGATCGAAATAAATACGTTTTCCACGAACTACGGTCTCTAATTTCGTTCCGGGAAAGCACCTGCTAATCTTCAAACCCATCATCGAAACGACAGAAAGCGTGCCCACCGCCATCAGCAAAGGCTTGTGGTATGAGAGAAATCGAACATGCAAGATTTCAATCGACGCCTCTTGGAGACGGCTTAGTGGGAATCCAAACCGGTGGAGAAGGAAGTATTTTTTTTAGTAATAATGTTATACCATCCAGCGTAATGCCAATTGGTGACGTTGCAAAATACTGTGTGTGCCATATGGACAATGTGGATATCAAATGTACTCGTAATTCCACTTCAATCAATTCGTGCTTTGAATGAGGTGATATAAAAATGTAATAAAAAAGCAGGTATCATTAACAACTTGTTTTATTGAGGCGATACATCCGGTAATTTGACATGTTAATCAATAGAACTCAACAAATCCTATCTGGGCAGCAGTGACTAACATTAAGAGACATGGAAATTGATTCTTCTTTGAAATAACTAAAAGAACCTTGCGACTTAAAGTAGATTTATAAAAAAGATTAAACCACTCCCTTTCCAGGTACGAAACCGATCTCCGCGTACAACCAGCTGATCGATTCTTCGAAACACACTCCATTCCACACGACTCCTGCGATGTGTGAGTGCCCGCGTCACGTCCTTAAAACGCGATTCGTAGGGAAACCAGCACAACGAACACCACTTTGCTGTGCCGATCATAATCACCGTGTGGCGGTGGAGATGGTCTGTGAATAAATCAGCATCTTAAATTAGATCAATCGATGCGATTGCCTCAGCGCCGCGACGCAAGCTGATATTGGCCCCGATAGCGAGCGAGCATCGGGCCGAGCACAAGTCAACGAGTCAGCTGTCATACGGCGCCGCGAATCGGAGGCACATCGAAAACACTCGCCATTGCGCCATTAGAGCGACTTCTGAGAGAGACTTGCCGTACTTGCCCTCGCCGGGGGATGCTTTCAAATGTCAAAGAATTAAGCGGCGCTGAAACGAACACATCGGGAAATTGTTAGAAGTAGCGACGCACACCTAGCCACTCAGATACGCTGGTTCGTGTAGTGATGACCTTGAATTCTAATCAGATATGAAAGAATATGGGAGAAGGAAGGGACCGGGGGACAGGTAAAAGGGCTCACCACCACGTCTTGTGATTGTCACGTTGATCGTTCGGGACGCTTTTTTAGGTACGGGTAAGGCGAACACTGCTCATTTGTGGCGACAAGATCTTGGATGGCGATGGATACGAGCAGAATATCCGACGATCCATCCAAATCGAGCGAGTGAAAAAATGGTCCAATTCTTCAATTTACCACTAGACTGATTCACAGACTCTTTAACGCAAAGTTTAGGTTAATTGAATCACTATGCACACCTTCGGTCTGTTCAAATCCATCCATCCGTCCAAGACAAACGGCCGTACTTTGCCCTCGGTCTTAGCCGGGGCTTAAATCGTCCCTGCATCATCCACTGCTAAGCTCTCCTGATCTAACCTCAATTAACTAATCCCTCCGGTTCATGGTTGTCTTCGCCTAGCGAGATGGAACGATGTTTCTGTTCCACCAGACGATGTAGAGCACGAGAAGACGAGAAGCGATGCCCAAAACACCTCCGGCACACGTCATCGTGAGGTATCGGTCGTCTAGGGTCTAGAGGAAAATTGACATCCTTCAAATTCTCCACCGTGTGATGCGCTGTCATAAGAGAGTTCGCTTTTGGTTTCATTTTATTTTCGCCCGAGGCGTACTGCCTTTTATTTAGCAGCAACGACCCAACTAATTTCCAGCCGGAGAGCGCTGGAACACTGGAGAAAAGGACGACGACACCGTTGGAAGTAGGACGAAAACTTTGCGTTGCGGGATGAAGCCGCGTGTATATCGTTCATCCTACGTTTCTAATACAGAGCGCGTGGTGGAATGGGTAGAAAAACTTCGCCTCAGTCGTGCATTAAATTGAAGCACGTTTTAGCCGGTGTTCGTAATCGAATCGCCTCCGATATAGGAGAACGAACACAAGCCAGCAAAAAAAGCCAACGGATAAATCTTCTCAACACTCGCCCACGGCAAGGTAACTCCGATGGAGCCGCGCGTAGCTCATATCGTACCGCGGCGTTGGTTGGTAGTCATCTCGTGTTGAATCATAATGCTGCCTTCCTTCCCATGGGAGCCCCGTATTCCCACAGGAGCATGCAAAATCAAGTGCAGCAGCTACTGATTATCGTATCGCTGTGCTGTGCCGAACGAGGAGTACGAGAGGACACACATCTTCTTCGGTGGTGTGGTGAGATTGGATTTCGCTAATGAAATTGAACGCTTTATATTCGTGGCTATACGCCGCATCGCCCTCTCGTGCCACTCGCACCGCAAGTGGGAAAGGATCAACCAGCCGGGAGCCACTGCGAAGGATGGTCGAAGGTCGGTGCAACTAAAATGCATCAACACTCCCTGTGCATTGTGTGTGGATACCAATTTCGAGCGAACCCAGCAGTGAAAAGTGTAGGGAAAACTTCATACAATCGCGCCGTCTTGTGTACGAACGGAAAACTGAAGGGGATTTAATGTGGCATAAAGTTCAGGACACTTCACGGTTCAGGTTAGCAGCGTCTCGCTTTCAGGAACATAACTTATGGGAAGTGGTCATAAATCAATGCGAGCGCTGGATGCGCGTTAGAATAAAACGCAAACACAGGGATCGTCTTCGCTGTCGAGAATAGCGCATCATCTCATGCTTGCACATTAACTTTATATGCCACGCGTGTGGTACCATATCTGAAGCAGAGTCTTCGAAATAGTCTTCGCGTTTCTTCATCTATAGTTAATTTTATTATCTTTTCAATAAATATAAAACAATTAACTTCAGCATTAATTCCAAACACTTTAAATTAAGTGATTCGAAACATAAAATAAAACTTTCCAGCTAGGAGAATAACATCCTCCTCGTATTTTTGAATGTGGTGGAAGACTCGAAACACGTGACGACCACATCTGCCTTAATCTTTTGGCCCCCAGCATCTTCTTTCCCAGAGGAGAATGAAGCGATAGACACGTTCTAAGAGGGGAACCAAAAAACGGTAACACTGACAGTTGCTGCTGGGCGCCGTGATATTTTTAGGACCCCCAAGGGTAGTACAGCGAAGGCAGAAAGATCGATTGGGGTCATTTGAGAAGTCGAAGAGCGAAGGAGCGGCCTAGTCAAATCACATGCAATCAGCTTCAAGGCGATTCAATATGTTAGACCGAGGCGTTGGAAAATGTAACAAGCGGTTGTTGCCTCCAGAAGGAATCCATCAACAATGCCGACAGTTGCGGTAGCAGCTGCCGAAAAATGAACCTTCCAACGTACGCGGGGAAATATTACATGGGGAGTTTTCCACGTATCTTAGCGAACGTTCATGATAGTTCGAATAAGAAATATAAATGAAACGAAAAACTATAAAACGAATGAAAAACTCAAAAGTTGTTCTAGAATATTTGAAACAAAACGTAAATCAATACAAAGATAAAGATTGAGAGAGGAAACGTTAGGAAATGAATAATATAACTGATATTTCGAAAAAAAATACTAACAAAAACAATCACGGAAGAAAAACTCGATATTAACAATCAAAACATATCCAAACAAACACAAAACAATCAAAATTAAAACAACAGACCAATATTGAACGCATTTTATTTTGGAAACGAGACATTTAGGTCCATTGAAACTCAATAAAAAATAACAAATAACAAATAACAAATTTAAAAACCAAAGCGCCAAAAACATCTAAATCGCTCTGTTTGATTGTGCTCGAATTAAAAAAAAAACAAACGACTTAGCTGGCTCCCATCGACAGCGGGTCAACCATAAAAATCACCCTCTACCGGCTGCTGACGGTACTCCCGGGCGGGGGAAAAACAAAACGAGAAATGGAAAACTCACGCTGGCGGACCCCACGACCTCAACAGGGAAGCGGCAACCGATGGTTGCTGTTCCTTTATTTTCCTTATGACTTAATTTTCCACCCCCACGCGCGCCCGGTACGCGCGGGTCGACGGCGAACGGAGCGAAACACAAACTGACAAGCGATGTCACACACTTTGTCAAACTTAATCCGGGCTGACGGATTCCGGCCGCATGTTTTCGGTTGCAATGGGAAGACGAGGATGAGACATCGGAACCGGACATCGGGTCTGCCACAGTGCGGTCTGGTTTGGGGTGTTTTTAGTTTGTTTCCTTTTTTTTCTCCTGTGTATTTATCGGTGTCTGCGGCTCTTAGCAGCATGATTTTTCTCGACCCAATTGAAGGAAGAGAGGTTATAATTTGTCAAACGGAAGAGAACGAAAAGAGTGTGATTGAATAATTTCCAAACGGATCCAAACGTACCGGAGATATAGGATCATTTGCGATTTTGCTCTCTTCGTTTTTATGTAAATGAATAAAAATTAACCAAAAATTATATTTATTACCGATTGATTTCTAATATTGGTTATAGATTTTCTGCTTACGTTTACTTGAGTTTTCTTTTCGATACTTTAAAATTTCTTCTTAACAATCAATATTAGCAACATATTGAGGATAAATGTTGACGCAAGTTGGTGCGGAGAGGAAAATTGATATGAGAAATATCAATAATCTGAAAAAGCTGAAAATTTCTTGTTTTGATGATGTTGTCGTATTTTGGATAATTATAATTTTAGGTGAAGAAAGCACAAATTATGAAGAAATACAATAAGTAATAAAATACGGAATTGATTGAAAAAGCAATAAATTCAACGACAAAAATTGTCCAAAAGAAAAATTGTTTTCTTTTTAAAAACAGCACAACAAAGGAAAAAAAATAATATTAAAAGATACGAAAGAAACTGAAAAATATTCCAAGCCATGTAAACAAAGCAAAAAACGCAAAGAAACTGACGCGAAAATAGCAAATACGACCAGAAAACTTTGCAACCGGCCCCCGCAGCTTCCGTGCAAAAACCTATACGTGAGCGCTTGAGGCGCACACAGTTTACACACGAAAAAGCATTTAAAACTTCACATTTCACGCACCTACTTCTTGCGCTACCGTGGCCGTGTTAGAGACGAAAGTTTATTTGCTTTTCTTCCTGCTGTTGTTGCTTGTGTGGCCATGTGTGCACTCTGCACTCGCCAGAAGAAAAACACATCGGTGCAAAATACAGAGGACGCGTAGGCGCCCACGACACGCTTGTCTGCGGCGATGGGTGGCCTCCTGCGCTCGTTAAACATTGGTTCTGGTGGCTCTCACGCAAACGTGCCACACGGCGTGTGTTCAGATTGCAGGAACACATAGGGCGAAATGAAATGAAACGAACAAAAACTTCAACCAAATTTTAACCAAAAATTCGAAAAATCGACCCCCGAAACAGAACCGTCCCGTGTGCCGTACCTCCTGATGGGAGCTACCTTTTGATGTTTAAAGTAAAAAAACGGCCGCACTCGGCTGGAAGGAGGGAGGGGGTCTAAAATGGCCAAATAACATCATTTTCCCATGACCTACACGCGCGCGCGTCCCACTACGGCCTTGGCGGATCACGCAGAGAGAGAGAGAGTGAAGAGAGAGCGAGAGATGCGAGCACCGGTGCGAAGAAAAACAGATTGGCAAAAGTTATCCAATTTTCACTTCAGTAACATCATCACCATCATCACCGTGATCATCAACGTATTCGCCAACTTTGTCGGTGTCGTGTTGAGCACATTTTACATTTTTTCTCTTCTTTTTTCTCAGGTTTAAAACCTGATTACTGCCATAGCCGCGGTAAATGATGCCGGAAACGGTTGCATCTCGGTCGGTGTGTGTATAAATGGGCGGACCCCATGTCTCGCAAACATTAGGGGATTAAGGGACGCAAGAATAAAATAAACATATCTTTACACATTACACGCCATAGAGGAAGGGGTTGTTTTACCTTTCACACCAAACCACCAAATACCATTGAATGGGACACACGGTTCCAAGACCGGTGCTCGGTCGATTTAGATTTGGGTGGCTTTTTTAATTTGGGTTTCATTCGATTTAATTACATGCGAGCGCAAATTAATTTTTCACGACTCGAAAGAATCCACTGGAGAAATCAACGCATAATTATGGATCTTTAAATTGATCTTTTAATACAAACGAACGAATAAATCCGTAAATGCAATATACGCTTATATAAGAAAATAAAACAAGCGGTCTGAATTGTAGTTAGAAGAACCATAACTTCTAAAGAGTGCATGTGATCCTATTTTTTTGGATTATTTCTAAAATTTATAATATCCTCAAGTAATGGAAATGAACAATCTAATTTCATGAGACATTTCATACTTTTTCTAGATGTTTAATATTTGTTTTTTTTTTTACTCTTTTATTTACTTTAGTGCATTTTTAAGTTACGAAACTCTAAACTGAGCGGTAACATTTGTTGAATTATCATTAACGAATTATTTATTATTCTCGTTTAGCGTGCATTAACGCTAAAATCATCAATCACAAATATGTATTTTCATGTTTAAGCTAATCATACAAAATTACTTCAACCAAATAAATAACTTAAACAATTTCAAATCAATCAAAAACAGTGATAAAAACTGTTGAATTACTTCATGAAACAAAAGAAAACGTAATGAAACAAACTTTAAGAAACAAAAAAACAATTAATGTAACGATTTTTACGAATACATAAAACCTTTATAATCACAGCCAGAAATGATCCCAATGGAAAATCTATTCTGCAACGTGTTTTGATGACTTGTCCATAGTGACAGCTCATCCTTGTCATGCAAAGTTGTTGCCTTCCACCCTACACAACTACAGCTAGAAGCAGCAGCAGCAACAGAGAGATTTATCAATCAAACGAGCAGCGCAAACAAACCGCGTCACAATCGGTGCCAAACGAAAACATGGCCGCATCTAGATCGCACCACGTTATCGCCATCTTTTCACTTTCGATTGCAACTCGACTTGCCGATCATCAAGCAGAAGAATTTCAGCGTCGTGTTGCTTGTCGCTGTTGCTGCTGCTGCCGCTGCTACCACTCCTGTCTGCTTCGGGTTAGATCAGGGTACAATAGATTGGGGACACCACACAAACGGCCCACAGACACAGACATACGCGGCCCAAGCAAACCAACCATCTCTACTGCACTACACGCAGCACAATCATCGCATTGGATGAGCATATTTTTAGCAAACATCCTTTGCCTTACCACAGCTCCCGTCGTGTTGATGCGTCCTCAGCCCGGTAAACGCAAGATGACCAAATGGGCATCGCAAACGCGACCACAAAATCCGCAAATAAACCCCCCTGCCGCCCGTGTGCATGTGAGAGGTCAGAGACGCGCGGCTGCTGTGTGCCCAGTCCATTTTTTTATTTGAATCACTCACTCGCCCTCTATCTCTCGCTCTCTCTCTCTCTCTCTCTCTCTCTCTCTCTCTGCTATCTTCTAGAAACCGATTCTACCACAAGCAGCGCAAAAATCTAGAGGGGATGCAACCAAAACATCCCCAGCACAATAAACATGCACCTCACCTCGCCCACAGCCCGCCTACAGATACTGGTGCCGAGATTTGTGTGTGTGAATTTTTTTTCTTCAAAAAAGAAGAGGAAAGTGGACTTTTGCTGAATAAGACAACTGAGGATCAAGCACATGGAAACAACTAAAACTCAGGTGATATTCAAAATAACTAAATTTCGATAACGATGTTACGATTACGATACATAAAGGTAAAAAGGTATAAAGGTAAAAATAATATTTACACAAATATTGTATAAAACAAAAGCAAGAAAAATGGTGAAAGTTCATACATTTTCATTCAGATCACAATAAACACGTCCAGTGTTCAGAAAGATAAAGCAAGGCCAACATAAGATTCGGCAATGTTCTCGTTCATGACAACTATGACGAAGACAGTGGCAGACAATCAATGAAGGAAAACATTGCAAGTTGCTCTAAAAACGAACGACTGACTCAACGCAGTCCGCTTATGTTTGTTTTTTGAATTCAGATAAAACTGTTGGATTCTATTTGATAATTTTTGCAGCATTTTACATGCAAGCGTTTGTCTCCACTGGTATGAAATTCACTGTTGCTAGCAGGAAGTAAATACATACTTAGGAAAAAAAACAATGAACATGAATAGAGCATAAAGAAAGCATCATACGAACCGTGTAATGATTCACGCAACGCGTTTATCAGCAGGTTCGTCCGCAATCGACCGCAAATCAACTTTCAATGAAAAATTAAACGAACCTGGAATGCGCAGGAACAAGTGCTAATTCCAAAAACAAACCGATCTTTTAACATCTGTTCTTCCGCACTCTGCGCAAAGCGCGCGCACGACTCAACATTCTAATTACTCATCTGCGCTTCTGTGCCACAGTCTCTCAGAACGGGCGGACGAAACCGCTACAAACCGCAAAACATTGCACGGAAAAAATAAAGCCAATAAAAAGTAAAACCATCGAAAAGCATCGAATAGCAAGAGCTGGCTCACACATCGAACGAATGTGAACATTACTACATCGACTGTGGGACCAAAAATACGCGTTCCCGCTTACTTCGCAAAACGCGCAGCACCGGAGAGGAGATGATTTGTATCGTTTTTGCATTTGCGAATTTTGCAACATCGCCATCGAGAGCGAAAAGGAACGCGAACGCACTAACATAACAACGACATCAGCAGAAGCAGCAAGAAAGAAAAAAAAACTACCTCAACACATTAAGACAGCCGAATGTGCGAACGAAAAATAATATACATCCCACCAAAGACACCGACGACGGACCCACTGCCGCTTGCGTTTGTTTGTATTCGAATGTTGTTGTTAGTTTGCGTTTTTTTTTATTTCTTCGCGTTCTAAGATCACGCACGCACAGCGTCACCGAGATCACTCCCGCGTGTATGTATGTATGTGTGTGTGTGTGTGTGCGTGCATGTACAGGGGTTTGGGGGGTTTGTTGAGATTTTTGCGTGTCGCGTTCCCCCCTCACCTGCCCACTCCTCACCCCCGGAAGCACTCCCTCCCTTGGAAGGCGGAAATTAGCGAATCGTTTCCGCGCCAATCGTGAGACCTTGGCAGCATGGGAACGCTGTGGCCAAGGTTCGTTCAACTCCTTGCCGGTTCCAAACAGAAAAGAAAAACAAACCATTTGGAGAAGAAGGTAAAATACCAAACCAAACAAACGAACGCACGCACACACGGCGTGCGGCTTACACTCACCGTCGAAGAAACCGACTGACCTCGTCCTCCTCTCGAGGCCGGCATTGCTGAACACCGTGACCTACCTCGTTTATGTGCGAACGGAGGAAAAAAATGACAAAGTGCCAATAAAAGAGAATAGATTCGCGAGAACGGACGCGACAGCCACAACAAAGAAACCAGCACGGAACTGACCTGTCAAAATATGGCAGAAATCTGTCAAATATCTCAGTAGCATTGCGATGACACCTGTGTAAACAACAGTTGAGATGATGGTGCAAGAAAAACGTAAAAATATTGTCACCACAGCTGCAGTGCTTTGATTTGATCAGATTTATAGGAAACTACTATCAGCAACGTTAAATGGAAACAAGAAATGCAACATGTTTAGAAACATGATTAATGTATAGAAAATATATTGTTGTGACGACCCCATCTCATAACTGTAACGATGCTATTTTTTTTTTCGACAAAAATCTAGCTTGAAGTTTGTCTGAGCGAATCTGAGCAAAACCGCATGACGGATGGACAGTAGATTTTAGCATATTGCTAAGAAAATTTTTCTGTGATTGTAGAATAGAATGGGATGGAATTTCAATGTATTTTTGCTAGATGATAGAATCTAAAAGTATATGTGTAAAAGATTTAATAAAATTATCTGTGCTAACCGAAAACCTGATCAAGTCTTTGGTACAAAAACCTTAACTATATCTGCCATATTAACATAACATAGCAATGTTAACATAACTATATTGATAGCTTGATCATGGTTTTTGTTTTAACTATATTCAGTTCTGCGTATTCAAGCTTTTGTCAATTAAAAGTCTACTACATTACGTTTTTCCATCTCATAGAGTCTTTGGAAATACATTAGAAACCTGCTACATACAATCTTTGGCCAATATTGAATAGAGATTAGCAATGAGATACCATCAGCATCTGTAAGATTCCGTTACATAAAAACCTCCTTAACATGACAGATCCCACGATTTCCATCTTAGGTAGTGTTTCATGTCATTTTTATTCCAATGTAGCAAATCGAATCGATCTAACGAGGTCTTTTACTATTATAAAATATGCACTCATAGCTGCTAAAATCCTACTATAAACTATTAGTTTTTAGCAGAATAGAAAACATCAATGTTAGCTTCGGATTTAATTTTTTTATAATAAAATAAAATAGAAATTTAAAAATTTCTAAACAATTCATCTATTTAAAAAGTAGTAAAAATGTAGTAGATTATTAGTCTGTAACATATTAGCTACAAATGAAAGCAATACAGGAAAAACAAAAAAAAAACATGTGGAAGCTAGATGTCATTGAAAAATTGAATGAAACACTAAGGAAGTTTGTTTAATTCTTGAATAAATTCATAATCGATCTGTCACAAAAAAAGAAGTCTGTCTCCAACCCAAAAGTTATCGATAAAACTTTCGAAAGAACTAAAACCGTTGCATACAAAAATCACATCTTCTTGCGCGCGCCAGCCAGCAAAAGATGGTACAAAATTTCCTTCCCACTCCCAAAAATTTCCACCAACAATGGCGGCGGTCGTTTGTGGCCGATTTTTATGCCGCCATTCACGATGCTGAATGATGAGGCTCCTCTCGCGCTATCTTTATGGCAGCATCATAATTGGTCAGCTTCGCGTCGTGCCCGTTTCCGAAGCATTCGGCGGCCAGGAAGTTTGCGGATCAGATGCCAACTTTTATTGCAACTCTTCTGGAACGTGTTCTCTTCAGCTTTTGCCAACTTGCGCTCAGTTGTCCCGCTCCGTTTAACGATCAATCCGATTATTCTGTGACGCCGCTAACAACCATTAGAAACACTTTGCACCGTGGGTATATGTGTTTGTGTGTTTTAAGTGTGACATGCAATTTGGATTGACTATCTTGATTGGCTTCCGTTGCCATGCAGTAAAAGTGTCGGCCGATAAAACACTTAGGGTTCATTATTTGCTAGCTTCACTCACCGTATGGGAAGGATGTCAAATAGCGAGATGCATTTTTGGATGCATTTTCCAATCGTTTCGCCTAGGAGCACCACGCTTCGGATTTATCCGCTTCAAATCTCACAAAATTGAATGACTTAATGTCGGTTAATTTCATTTATTTTGATTGCATGCATCGTTCACGTTTTCTTTCCAACGCATAATCAGGTCAGTGACACGAACACGGTGGTGCCGTAGCCGCCGCCGAAAGTCATCGACTTGCTCAATTTCTTCGCACAGTCTAATTAAGCCGCCAAGGGAATCGCCGTTCACGCGCGCGTTCACATTCGTTGATTAGTTGATGGCAAAAATGATGCCAGGCGCATTCGCAGCAATGCACCAGAAAAAGCAATATTAGACCAGGGGGGAAATGACTAACAGACGAAATAAAAAAACAACAAAACATGCACACACACTCAACCTGCAGTTGCAGCTGTTGAGCGCACAACTCATTTCGATTCGAACGATGACCGATCGTGGTTTTATGGAAGTCGCTGTTCCTCATACACGGCCCGACCCTGCTGCTCCGGCCGCTGCCGGTAACATTGTTGCCGTCGTGAGCACGCGGCTTTAGCCAGGCAGCGGAAAACCGCACCGAACAATTCGATGCACGAGCAAGATTATTGAGCGCGCGCGACAGAATACAAAAAAAAAACATTCATAAGCTTACACACGACGACCACGACGACGAACCGATGCAGCGCCCGGCGGAGAAGTGCACTTTCCAAACTGCACACGTTCGGTCGTTTTTGACGATGATTAATTTTTAACCCTTCTGCCGATAGCACACTAGCTAGGCGGCGGTCGCTTAGGACGGGGAAGTTGCTTAGGACGGGGACTGTGTGTTCTACCCTTGCGACCGTTTTTACGACCCGATTTTGGGGTCTTAAATCCGGGCACGTTCTCGCTGCAACGCGTGACTGATGCGAAACGGGGTGAACGGCCTCATCACGAGCTGCTACGCGGGTTGGCGGTGCCAGTGTGTTGCTTGGAAACAATACTTTTACATGACTGTTCGTTTTGATTTTGTTTTTGGATTGTTTTAGGTTTTGTTCTCCGTCGGAGCAACTAATTTGGAGGAGAATGGCAAACATTCAACTAGTCCTTACGCCTAGTGGACTAGGAGGCGCCCAACAACAGGAAACGCGAACCAAACGTCGGTGATTTGAGCGCTGTGATAAATGAAGCATGGAGCACGTTGCGAAATATATTGGGGAGACGCTAATTGGTTTAAAATAATAACGTCACGTTCAATCAATATGTGACTGCCAGAAAACATCTGGTTCGTTCATTTATAATTTGGAATGACGATTGCGTTCAGATGAACAAAGCAATACAAAATGGTCTTATTGCAAAAAAAAGTTTTACTAATACATTTTGTAAGGAAAAAACATTTGGAAGAAAAAAATAAAAACAGAGCCCGAAATTGATGTAAAAAACACAAGTAGTTGAGTGGAAGTCGTGAAGAGTTAAGTTGAACAGTAAAAAAGAATACGCAAAATTAAATGTGTTTCAAACTCATTACAACAAAGTAACGAATTGCATTTATCATAATCAATCTTTAACAAACAATACAGATAAATCATGACAAATTGTAATTGAAAACTGGCATGAGCTACTAAAGCAGCAGTAACAAGAAAAAAATAATAATGTTTTTTTTTGCAAACAGTGTTAAAAAATCTACATATAGGCTATCGCTAAAATAAAATTAAAAAATACAACAAGAAAGAGAGATAAAAGAGAAGAAAAGCAAAAATAAAAATATATAAACGTAAATCAAGTATAATAGTTCCTTGAAAACTTATAAACTGCCTGGATAAGCTACTTCTGAAACCCATAAAATCAGTCCCGTTCTACCAGATTTCATCGTTTCCATTCGTTGCGACTCGTTAGCCAATAAACCCTCCATAATGTCTAATTGCTAACCTCGAAGGCATATGACATACGTCCGCAGAATGAGTTGCTGCATGCCCTTGCATCCCTCCAAAAATTGCGCACTACAAATGGAGTAGGACGAATTCCTATTTAATCTTTCGCAGAATGCACAGTCAGCTCGCACAAAACGTACCTCCGGTTCCAGGTAAACACGCACGTAACGCTTAATTAATGCCAACTTGCCGTACGCTTATAAGCTGACCAGGGAGCCATGGAAAATGGACGACAAATCGGGGAAAACCAAGGAAACGCGCATATGCGTATTGGGCTCAGTAACCCGAACGCTTTCCCGTTCCCGTGTGATAAATATCAAATTTCGTATATCAATCGCTCCGAACGACCCGGGCGCAGTTCCGATGTATGCCCAGGACCTTTCCCCGGAAAAAGGAAACCCGCAAACGGCGCTTCATTGCAACACCGGCAGGTCGGGGCCGAATCGCTTCGCTGTAAACGATCCGATTTGACACCTAATTAAAACCGACCCTGGAAAACCACCGAAGTTGCCCCCACCGCCGCCGTTTCCCAAACGGTGCGTCGCGCAAAAAGAGATCAAACTCGGTCTCTCTCTCTCGTTTCCCTCTCACTGTCTCTCTCTAAAAATCAGACAGCACTCGAGCGCCATAAGTCGAAATGTAATGGGATATTGTTTTCGGCAACTTTTGGCCAAACCTTTTCGGGTGAGTAAAGCTTTTGGCCAACACCACCACCACCACCACCACTACACCGTCCCCTTCTTCCATCCCTTAACCGCAGCAAGCAAGCGCTCCGCGGCACGGGACAGCAGAGAACGAGGAAGCCATAGCTTTAGCGCCTGCCGCCTCGCGACCGACTGCACGACCGTTCAAATTGGAACACCAAAGGATTCGCGATTTTGATGTTTGCTGAGGTGTAAAATTAGTTTCATCAAAACCGACCGGTGGCCCGAGCCGTTCGTTGTCGAGTGGGCAATCCACACACACACACACACAAATGGAAAGCGCAGAATGTTCGAGCGAATCGCAACAGTAGCATGCACATGACGAACGTTTTCCATTCGCGACTTTTCCGTGGGGTAGAGACACGTGTGCGACTTTTACGCCTTACCTTTGGCTTCTCTTAAATGATGGCAACAAAGGATATCACCTCCAGCAACAAAGGCGCTGGAATATTACATGCGACATAGATAGAGAAAACACGATGGTGTTTTATAATGAGTTTTACACTCAAAACTTATATTTTTAAAACCTTAATAATGATATGAAAAAAGCATTTAGATGGAAAGTAGACTAAATCAAACGTAAACTTTCCATTAAATGCTTCGTCATAAACCACCCTCCATAAAGATCTTATATAGCTGCTTTATCATTTCTGGTCAGAACTGGTTTGTTTCGGCACACATAAAACGCCTGTAATTGCCAATGCAAATACAATTTGAAATTGCTTCGACAACGCTTCACACGCGACCCTTTAGTGCGCACATTAATCATTGAAACCGTTCACAACCGCGCACACCTCAAGCATCCTCTTTTGACATTTCGTTTAGCGGTCGATGATGATTCATTTCCAATTCCACACCCACGCCAAACGCCAAAGGTACGAGAGCAGATTTGAAATGTCACAGTTATATCCTGGCGGGCGTACGGAAAGACCAAGAAGGTTGGAGCCTCCGGGGCGACTAATTGCAAAACAACTCGCTTTCCCACTGATCCTGCCCGCAGGCGGGATGCTTTTTGCATCAAACAAAAATTCGACCCCGTGCTCCCGAGGCCGACAAACAACAACAACAAAAGTAACGACAACCAATGAAAGGCCCATTCCACGTGGCGTCACTTCACCGTGCAGTAAATCTATTTTTCCAGCGTCCTCGCACCATCCCAGGCTCACTAGAACCTCCTTCCAAACTTGGGAAGGTACTTGAGCGCCGGTGAGGTCGTCACCGGAGGTGGCATTAGGTCACTAAAAGCGACAAAAGCCGGGCCCCTTCTCTGGCACGCTCCCCGACAGCCATTACGCTGGTCGGCACGCCGCTGTAACGGATATGTGTTAACAGGCGCAAGGCGAATCTCGAGGGTCTGAAGGATCTCTGCGCGGTCCATCATGCCCGGGAAGCACGCGAGAGGAGCGAATGAATGTTGATGCGCTCATAAAATGAAAGAACGCGCCGGGGTGAAAAGAACGCAACACGCAACACACGAGTGTGCACATAAAAACCCGCCACTGCCCACGGTGAGATGGAAAACGCGCACAGCAAAGACGATGCGGCGGCAGCACAACGGCTCGTTGAAAGGCGGTGGCGAGCGGACGAACGAAAGAACGAGCGCGCGCGCCCGTCAAGCGAAGCGAGCGTAAGATAATGGAAATCTATTGATTCAATTATCTGCCCATTTATGGGTTTTGTGTTTTTGTGCGCGCTCGTACCGCTGGTGGGCATTTTCCTTCGCTCGCGTTGGGACTTGGGGGGAGAAATTCGGAAAATTGGATCTGGTTAGGTCAAGAACGGCCGGCGTGTGTGTGTGTGGCGAAGGGAGCGCATCACGGTTTTTATCAGGGGATGCGCACATGATGTACTGTTCTACTGCATAGCCGCGAGCCTTTTTGGGGAGCCCGATCCGTCGCTTTTCGTTTTTGGTCCCCGAGCGAAGACAGGAAGTCTGGATCGAATGTCGAGCGTGCAGCGTTTCCCATCGTGGGTGGTGGGAAATAAAACCCTCTAAATATGTGTACGATAGGCGCTACTTTAAGGTTCGGAATTCGCAAACATATTAACCAGATAGAAATGTACAATCTCGCCATAGCAATAACCATAGAGCTATTAAATGAGATCTTTGTGATAAACATAAAATCTGATTATAAAAGAACACATTTTTGAAGCATTTGAATTAATCAAACCGTGAACATGATCCGCTGAAAAGATGAACCCAATCATAAAAATTAATTTATAAAATGATAAGTCAATTTAAATTTATATAAACACATTGTATTATCAACGCACACAAATTTGTGCCAACATACGTGAATGGTATTATAACAATAAGACAAGTCACTGATTCCTAATTCAGACAGTCACTTCCTTTTTGAATAACTCTAAATTACTTTGTTTATCCGACTAAACTAATGCCTCCAAACTCCACGAAAAACTCGCAAAACAAAACTCTCTCAGCTAAAGCAAATCTTTATTTGCCTCCATTTCAAAAACTGCACTGCGCTCCAACTCGATTAGCCGCAGCTCGCTAAGCACGGCCATAAAAGGGTGCATGGGTCATAAAATTCGTTTCAAGTTTAGTATAGCTGCGTTAAAGTAAATCACCAAGAAATCAATCGCTCTCCATCCGAAAAAGACAGCTCGAAAAGTCACTCGAATCGAACATTCGTCTTCTGGGCACAATCGAACGAAGGACAGTAACAACGCAGATCCTTTGGCTTATCGGCACCCTAAAGAAGCAAATGAGAACGACTCACAGACGAGATGACTGATTTGGTTGGACGGATACCATCCGTGTTGATTTTCCATCAGTTCCGTCGTCGTTTTGAAAATGGGGGAGGGTAGATAGATTGTAAAAAAAACTGTCCCCCTCGAGACATGGCACGTACGTAAGGACCCCGCTGCTCCGTTCCCCATCCCATGATGACCGTTTAGCGCATATTTATGCAAAACAATGCTACGTCCAGCGACGACATTTCAATAAACCGCCGTCGCTCACCCTCAGCACTCGCTGGATGGATGTTTTCTACGCAAATAAATGTTGCGCCCGACCAACCAAGTCCTCCCCAACCCAACCAGAGGGGCTGGCTCGGGTCTGGTAGATAGAAAGAAACCTCCCGGAGCGGGATTCGTAATTCTTGGCAGACGCGATCCCCGCAAGAGTGCGTCATCAGCAGCTGGACACACTTCACAAGGCGGGGAGCCTCGTCAGAAATGTCGTGTGTCGTCGTGTGTGATCGAGCGCATCTGTCTGCACGGAAACGAGCTCATTTGCGCTTGGACGAGGACGAGATGAAGCAATGAGCCGGGTTGCGCTAGCATTTCCTGAATGTTGGAAAAATATTTGACCAGCCATGGCTCGCGCAATATAAATTGCGAGCTGCAATGTACACATATTTAATGTTAAATGATTTCTATGTCCCACAATACTTCAGTCACAGGTTGGAATGGATTCAAACGGGACCGACAAACGTTCCAATTTCGGAAATGCGAAATCCAAACCCATTGAGAAACTCCCAAGCGACGAACAAAAGCCTTCAAAACAGCTATCCCGGTAGTTTGTGCTCAAAAACAGAACATAAACTTACGACGCTACAAACACACGAAAAAACACATGAAACGCTTCGTATCCTGAGCCTCCAGAAGAAGAAAAAAACACGACCATGCGCCATGGGACGCATAATTGATTGAGTCGAAAGCAGGGAAAACATCGGGGTCTCCACCTCCGGGTCTACCCTGGGGAATGTTTCATTTCGCTCTCCCCGCATCGGCTGGAACCGGGTGGAGTTTCGGGCGCAAACCGGTCGAACGTTCG
Source organism: Anopheles dirus (assembly GCA_000349145.1). Taxonomy (NCBI): domain Eukaryota; kingdom Metazoa; phylum Arthropoda; class Insecta; order Diptera; family Culicidae; genus Anopheles; species Anopheles dirus. The sequence continues at coordinate 331,638 of KB673091.1, read as the reverse complement.
GAATATGCTTCACGGTTCGAAAATTCATCGCACACACGTGCAAACACGTGGCACGTGGTTCGAGAATCCTTCCCACCGTGGAGAAGGAGCGGACTCCGCTTATACCTTCGGGAGGGAAGAAACGCCGGAATCGACCATCCATAGGCGACCGGAAGGGTCGCTCAAAAACGGAATTAGAGTGCGAAAGAGGCAAAATCTACACAATCTCCGGAAGCTGCTACCGGCCGAGGTACTGTCGAGTTTTTCACAGTTCAGTTCGACGAGCTCCGAACGCGCGGCCACGGCCCAAATTTCCTCTCCCCGCCCAAATCCGAAGTCCGTTCTTTTAAATATATATCTCCCCACCCGGCCATGCCTTGCTTTGCTCTTGTTTGTTGTGCATGAAAGTCACGAACACGAAACGTCGCAGAATTCGCGCAATGCGTTTCACCGAAGTCGCTGCTTCGAGAACTGATGTCCCGCATGCTAAAGAAGACTGCGTCTCCATCGTCGTCGTCGTCGTCGTGCATTCAAACAAAATGTCCCTATACAGGAGAAAGCAACAGAAAAAAAACTTTTTCTTCCCTAGCCGGAACAAACAGCAGGCGGGAGTCGAGCGACAAAAATAAATGCTCCTTCTTCATGTCAGTACGCAAAAAAAGTTAGGCCAGACCCCGATAAAACGGTCGGCCGAATATTATACAAACGGCATACACCTTCGTCTCATTGGTAAACGTCATTCAACAACAAGGGAGAGAGTGGAATGCATTATTATACTACTATTCGGGAACAGGGCAGCTATTATAGAAACAACAATAAAAAGCAGATCAAAATCGTCAAAAAACAAAAAAAGTAAAACAAAATGAACGGCAAAGAAACTTTAAACGATGGAGCGCGACGTGACTTTGCTTTAGAGTTTGAAATTGCCTGCTTTTGCATAGGATTTTGTTATGTCTGCTTCTAGTAGCCCCTGGCGATACTGGTGCGCTTTGATTAGAACTTTTGATTTGAAGATACGGTTACAGAGAACGACATATGTCAAACTTTAATATGAAAAATTAATATTCTACCGCCAAAGTGATCTGCATGTTTGAATAATATGATATAATGATACTAATAATGTAATAATTCATTTTTAACTATTAAATTAACCCGTCATAAATTTTGTTCAATAAGCCTAACATGAATTGATAAATAATTCGTTTTGCATCGATAAAACTATCGATTAGTCGAGTATGGTAAGGTGTTCAAGCATAAGGTTTTACACGGTACAGGTTATGTGTACAACTTTTATGTGATTTTTCTGCTTTAAAAAATCATCTTTAGTATTTTATATTCTTAGTCACTGCAGACAGATTTAAGAGTTTGTTTATTAGTTCATTCTCATTAGAACTTCATTCAAAATCGAGAACTATTATAGGTAGCAGGTCCAACTATAAAGAATACTCGTATTGAAAATTTGGAACGAAACCATGATTTCACTTCCATCAGCACACAAATAGAACATTAAATATGTATATCCCATAGGGAACTCAAAAGCAACAAATCTCTGGAGACTTGCAAAGGGTCAAGACATTCATGCAAGGGGGAAAATTGATTTCCCCAAAGATAAAGATTGTACTTCTAGGAAATAATAAAACCAGAACGGTCGCGCACTGCGACTGTGACTGAAAACAAACACATCATGACACGTGTAGCCAAAGAGACGTCCATAACGTACGCGGTATTTTTTATACAATTCGATTAATTTGTCGATCGGCAATTAATAAATTACCAACCAACGCCATTGTTGCGGACGGCAGTGCAGTATGTAGGCCAGTGTGCGGTCCTAAACGTTTCCGGCGTCCATCAACTGTTTGCCTCACTCCTGTCGCTTTGAATTTCGACCGAACATCCACTTTTTCCCTCGTATGTCAAAACATGCATGAATTATAAATGCGTCCCCAATGGACCATTCGTTCCGTACTTCAACACGTTTCACCGCCAATGACGCCGAGTGTGAGTGTGCTGAGGCCTAACACAAATTTATTGCCTTATGATGCGAGAAAAACCGTCCCTTCAAGGCCAACGAAACGGACCCATACGCAACGCGATCGCAGGTGCCTGGCGTTAGATGAGCGCAAAAACATTTACGCACAAGGCCCGAATATAAAACAAAAAAAAACTATTTCTGTTTTAATCCTCTGGATGAAAAAAAAGCGGAAGCGAGAAGAGAGAGCGCAATATTGCCAAAGCTCCCTTTCACCGGAAAGCCCACCCCCTCCTTCTTGCGCACGATCAGAGCGGCCGAGTATGGCGTACGTAAAATCTAAAACATCCAAAACTCCAAAACCACAACGACGCGCAATAAACCACAACAACCGAGCGTGCAGCGCACAAGAGCAAGGCAAGATTTTGCCGAACTCGGGGTGGCGTGCGAATTTTTTTGGACGAATAAATAACCAATTTTCATCTCTCAGTGTGCGTGTGTGCGAGTGTCTATGTGTCTGTCGATAGTCTACGCCAAATACGCCGGGCGAAGGAGAGGAAAAATACACACGGCAAAACCTTCCCGACTGAGAAACAGAACAACAAAAACCATTTCCTTCGTTGCTCGCGCAAATCCCACGTGTGTCCACATTCGCACAAAACTGTGAGAACCGTGAGTACGCGGGACTGGCCATGTTCTCCATCCTGCGGCCATCCCTGCTGGTGTGGGGAGAAGCGGTGGCGGATGGATGCATTAAATCCCCCATCATGACGCTGTTTACCAACATGAGCTTAATCCGTTTACGTCATTGGACCATCTGCGAAAGCGACGCGGCTGTGTTGTGGCGTGGCAAACCGAAATAAAACAACGAAGAGTGAGCGTACGAAAAAAGAAGCACCGACAGTGCAAGATCTGTGTATGCCCTGCGCTTTAAAACTGGTGGATCGTACGGGGGATTTCTATCTTTTCCCATTTTTTGCTACTGCTGAAAGCGGAAAGCTTCATGTTAGGGGAACTTCGAAATTTCGTTTGTTGAATGGCTATAAAATAGGGAAATAAGAGCATTTGCAAATCTATGTTCATATTTTTATCCAAGACTTCAATCAATCAAAGATCGTCTTTTAGTATCAGTACTCAAAACTAATACTATAAAAGCTTTTTATACCTACAGAAATTGATCTCTACACTTGTTTTTGTAGCCAAATCTGCCAGACACATCCATAACCCAAATTTACAACACAAGTTCAGATGCTCAGACCTAATAATATCATCGTCAAACTCGATATTATACTTTAATTCCACTCCATAACTTAACTCCAACGTGATCTAGTTCATCCGAAACTGATCTTCCTGCGCTGTGTACTAACACTTGCATTAAAACCCCCAAAAAAAACTGTCATTCTTCAAGCACATCCCCTCCACCGATCGGTGAACCACTTACCGAATGTGGGCCTCGGGGGGTCACCTTCCGACTCCTCGCCGCGCTGCAACCGCAGTAGCGTCCGCAGCCACCGGTTCAGCTCGTCCTCGCTCTCGAACACGATGCAGAAATTATCGTCCTTGGTGAACAGGGCGATGATGTGCTTCTTCGTGTCGTGGCGTTTGTTGATGTTGAAGCAGGAGCGCAGCAGGATGCTGCGCTTGGCGACCGGGCCCTCGCACCCGGCGCCGTTCTTCGTGAACGACTGCTTGAACTTCTTCTCGCTGTCGAAGTACTCGAGCCGGGCGAACTTGTCCGGCCGGTCGCCGTACACGACGAAGTACTTCTTCTTGTTCGTCTTCAGCTTGCGCTGGTACCCGTGCAGCACCACGTTCAGCGACTCCGGTATGACGAGTGACGACCCGCGGCCCGTCCCGGACGACGCACCGCCCGCACCGCCGCCGGCGGCGGCGGCACCCGCGGCGCTGAAGGAAGTGTTCGCCGCCGCGCCCGCCGCCATCGCCGTCGTGGCCATCGTGGCCGGGTCTGGCGTGCCGGACGATGCTGGGTCGGTGGAGTGGGCAGCGGCGGCGGTGACCGAGGATGAGGATGAGTGCATCATCTTCGAGCGGGCGAACGGCAGGAACAGCTTGGCGCTAACTTCCCGCACGCCGAGGATCCCACCGACGACGCCACCGCTACTACTACTGCCGCCGCTAGCCGTCGTCGACGTTGTCGTCGTCGTTGGATGGCTTTGGCTGGTGCTGTTGTTGTTGATAATGTTGCTGAAGCTGTCGGCAGCGTGCTGCTGCTGCTGCTGCTGGTGATGATGGTACTGGTGGTGGTTGTTGTTGATGATGCTGCTGTTGCTGCACGACGATGCAGAAGAGGGCGAGCCGACACCCGTTGTCGACGTTGGCGAGGCCCCTTGGGGCGACAGTTGATGATGAGGGTGGTGCTGTTGGATGCTGCTGCTGCTGCTGTTGCCGCTGCTGTTGTTGTTGATGATGTTGTGGTTATTATTGTTGTTGTTGCTGGCGTGGTTGGTAAGTGTGGACATCGCGGCGGCAATTTTCCGCCACGGTGGCCCATGAGAACTATTTGTGCGGTACCGGGTGCTGGTGGTGTTGGTGGGAATGCCGCCGGTACCGGACGATCTATCCTTCGAAGACGTTTTCGACGCTCTGAAAACGAAAGAAACAGAAAGGAGAAGAAAAAAGAATTCATTAGTTTTGGGAAAGACAGGAAAATGCTGCTGCGTTGAGATACGGAAAGATCGTGAGGTTATGCGTAACCTCACAAATCAAACTGTATTTGAGCTTAACCGGCTTCCCTTTTGGGAAATATTTATGGCGAAAAAGTCATAAATCTCACACACGATCACGAGGAGAGTAGGTAACATATTATTACCGTGCGATGTGTAACGTTTCCCATATCAAATTGAACAGCATCACTATGTTCCATCAATATTTTTAACGAAGTATATCACAAAAAACGGAGCCATAATGAAAGCCGAGCCGATTCATTAAACATCCCTAATTAAAAAACATAACTTCATAGTGCAATAATCACTGCACGCTGGCAGTTCATGCATCCACCTCTGTTTGTCTTTCCGGTAAAATGCAATTAAACGCACTCAGCACCCAATTCCGCCTCGTAAAGCAATCGCCAAAGTAGCTAAATAAATGATAATTATTATCAGCTACACTACTCCATAGCCTAGCGGCGCGGCGCACTCAAACTCACACACGGGAGCACGGCGCGATAGCTGCGTTGATAGCTTAATCGGAAAATAACGTTTCATTAGCACGGGACCACCTTGGGGCCATGATCATCGCAATCTTCCCTTCGCTGCAGAAAAAAAACACAAACACACACACAGACACCCAACGCCAGCAGACCAAAACTAATGCAATCATAATAAATCCATTCGGGTCGGGCGATTCGGCGCTTATGGTGCGAGAGGAAGGAAAGCTGCGCGTCCAGTCCAGCACACGATCCCGATTCCGAGAGAGTGTGTGTTTTTTTTTTATTCTCCTCTTACTTGCACTCACTTCGCTTCCTTTTGCTTGAATGCATCGCGCAAAGAAATGGAGAAACGTTTCCAGCATTCCAGCGGGAGGTGCATTACTGCCGGCGTTCCCCGACTGCCGGCTGCCTCCCTCTTGCCATCCCAACACGGGCACGCATCGGCGACCAGATTGGGATACGATTTTCTACGCAAACGTCGAACGGAAAAGGCCCCGGCGGTGCGGTGCGCACTCCACGCACCACGAAATGCGTTCAATAAATCAACATGGAAATAAAACCGACGAGGAAACCGATCGCCAATTAAAAAGTAATTCGACGGTGCTGAAGTGTGACATTACTCTCCTGCGTTTGTGTGCTCGTTTGTAACCGTCCCGCTGCTCGTCCACAACAGCAACTGGGTCACACACATTTCAGAAAAAAAAACACTTGGACCGAGAGGAGCACCGGAGATCGATTCGAATCCGGCTCTGCATTCCGGGGCGTTCGGCGCCCACACGTGGTGGGTGTGTATCGATTGCACCGGAGAGTACCCCCGTGTAACAGGCACATGGTTCGGCCATGTTAGCGGACGATGAATAAACATTGTGCGTTTTATGGCATTTGTCGATCTTGTTTGCTCTACTTCACGCAGAGTTCTGCTTCGCTCGTGTGGGTTAATATCTTTCGTTTCAATTATAGTATTTTTCTATACTCTCTCCTTTTTTATTTTGTTGTTTCTCTAAGTTTAATGCGTCCCTTCCTTGTTGTGATATACTTTCACATATTTATGTTTGTTTTTGTTGTGCACTTCTTTGCTAACATTTCTTGAACTTTTGGATCACTCAGCTTACTTCAGTAGCGCTCTATCATTTATAACACTTTTAGCTTTTTTTTGTTAGTTTTCAAATTCTTGTTTAGACTGTTTGAAGCAATTTCTCCAAATTCTGTAAAAAAAAAAGACCCAATAATGCTTCTTCAACACGTTCCACAGCTTATAAAACCGTGCAAACTCCATTAAAAGCATAACCCACCGAAAACAAAACACATGACAAACACGAACTTTCTCCACAACACAAACGCGGGGACGATGGAAAACGGAAACCGACTCAAATGTTGTGTTTCCACCGCTTTTCCCGCACACAATCTATTTTCTTCTTCAGACTAACTATTCTTGGCCGCGCGCTTGTTTTGAGCATATTTTTGGCACTTTTGCCAACCACCGAAACCACACGCCCTTCACCCTCCCGACATTCCATCCATATCGAGCCAATTGCGAGCTGGCCCAGCCAGCCAGCCGTGGGTGTTGCAACAGCGATTATAACCGATCCAACCCGAAGCTGCCCAGCTACAGGCACCGCACGCAGCCAGCAACCGCGGCTTGTGGCGCACCATCCATCACCATCATTCGGTGTAGAGAGAGTGGTGGAAGGCCACTTTCAGACCCGATGTCCCAGGCTGTTTGCCCTGCTTCTAAGCGCTCCACCGTGTCCGGGTGTATCTTCTATCTGTTGCGGTAAAATTGCGAAGGATCGCCAAGAATTGTGACAACACTGCTCTGCCTCCGCTGTCCTGTCCTCCATTCCGACCGAGATGTGTGGTTGGTGCTATTTATATGGATTGTTTTCGGTTTCGGAGGGCTCCCTTTTTCCAGCCCGCCGAGGATGTGCGTCAAATTTAGCTTCCACGCTGGAAAAACATGTTTATTTCCGGATAACGAGAGAAAGAGCGTACGTACGGAGGGAAAAGTTGGTCGAAAAAAGAAACACGCTGAAAACATCGCAATTGTGTGTACAGAGACGAAAAAGATAGCCTCGATTTTGTAGAAAGCCATATTTGAGATGTCCTTTCCAGAGTGCTAAAGTTGCTCCCTTATTCCGGATCAAAACAGACTATTTTTATAGCAATAGTCGTGTCCGAAACTACATTTACATCCCATTTATGTATGTTCCTGCAATAAAAACTATTCCCCTGTCTAGCTTACTCTCGATAAATTCTCCAACTGCGTCTCACCTCGCCAACCTTTATATTGTAGCTATTTTCACATGCACAAGACCAGCGCAGAAGCTTTATTTTACTAGCATACCACCGATAACGAGCAAGTCCTGCTTATCGTACCAGCGGTGAGTAGTAAAATGAAAACGGTAGCCTCGCAATTAGTTCATAAATCTAGTCCTTTAATACTCAGGGACAAATCACATCACGCAAACCGCCACTTTCTCTGTTTCTCTCTCGCTCTGGGAGCTGTTCCCCAAAATTCCCGCTCGCTCGACTCGAAGACTGCGGCGCTTATGAAGCAATTGTCCACGCTTTTATGGACGTACGTACTCCGGTGACGACCCGGTGCGGGGAACAGCGCGGGCACCATTTTACGTTCCTTCTGGGGGTCGTCCTCAGCCGTCCTGCTGCGGAGTCGGTTTCACATTTTATAGCGGCAACAATTCAACCTCCCATTAAACGATCGTAAAGTCGGTCCCTCTCGTCAGTGCCGAGGGGGAGTGCGAGATCGATCGTGTCCCGTTCGTGTCGTGGAGGGGGGGACCGGGCAGGACACAACAATTAGTGATACTAAAACTTCGCCCGCCCGAGAAAAGCGACGGAACTGCGGGCTGGATTGGAACCGGAGTGGACGAGAAAGACGGTCCCCCCCGTGGGTAAACCTATTAACGGTGGACTTTCAACATCTTATCAACATGTCAACCGCAATCGAGATTCCCCCACCGCGGCCACACCCGGCCGATATGGAAGTGTCCTTTACGTTTCCCAGTCCCGACAGAGGACCACCGGGCGTGAACGGAAGTGCAGCTGGCCGAGGGACTTGCTGCTGCTAATTAGAATAATTTTCAATAACAACACCGCAGTGAGCGCAAGAGCGAACCAAAGCGTCCTGTTCGGCTACATTTGCACGCGGCAACCCTTCCGGAGCTTTAATTATTATTTAGAGACCATCGAAACAACGCGCAAAACAACATCGCACAACCCGGGGTCGAGGGAGCAAAATAAAACCGATAAAAACTGGAATAAAACGTCATTAAGACGTAAGGGTTGATGTTTTTTCATTTTTGTGTGTCATTCTCCTTGCGCGCATGCCCTTGTTACCCTTGTTGTTGTCCTCTCTCACTAGAAACCCGAACCCTACCGGGTTGGACTACAGGATCACCCTACACCATTTTACATATGCGATCAATCGGCAAAGGAAGGCCATGGCACCCATCACCACCCATCAGCCGAGCCATTTGATGTCGCTGCGATCCGAAACAGATAATTATTCTAATTAATCGACAGACAGAGCGTAGGGTTCCTGCGCGCCCGTCACGATGAGGGCTTGTCCGACCCTCGGTCCGGTATGCCATATACTGCAGGCGCCGACTTCCGGTGTCCTGTTTCCAGGCTTTTTTTTCAGTGCGCAAACAACGCAACACCGCTTATTAAGTCAACTTCGTCACTAAAATAAAAGGGTTTCAGGGTTGTTGTTTTTTTTGCATGGATCATTCTTTTAAATTCGGTTTAAATGGAATGGAACAATAAATTGGAAAATTTCGTCGTTCTCGAATCGTGTGTCGCACGTTTGTCCTGAACAGGAGATGTTTTTGAAATAGTTGGAACGTACCAGCAGAAATGGAGAATGTGTTTCAAAATTACAAGAACTTCGGGAGCGCCTTTGGGTCATTGACCGAAAGGAGATTGAAAGGGTGTAGTTTGTTTTTGCAGTACTTCCTTAATTTACTGAAAACATGCAAACTACTGCCTTAATTTGCAACAGGAAAAGGGACGGCTGGAATTGAAATGATCAACAGTATATTGCTCTGCTTAATGTTATGATGCATTAGGGTGAATTATGTTTCTCCTTTAATGCGGAGGTTTTCTTTTTATGTTGTCATGATTCCTGATTCCCATTTATTCCTGCAGAAAGTGACAAATAGTGGAATACATAACGTAACTAACCACAATCGAAATAAATGGACTAAGCATGTTGCGTAAACAAAACCAGGTTTACATGTGTGTGTGAATGAGAATTTTACTTGGTTAACTGTTGTAATATTGCTTATGTACCTGTTGATATTGAAGCAGTTGATTGACCAGTTGATTGGTATTGAAAAGTATATTACATTGTTATACTACATTGCATATAAATTATAAAGAATTATTGAATTAATGTTCTGTATAACATTCAGAAAATCTCATCAGGTATCTTATGGACCTTTTATAAAATTTTCAATAATCTCATTTGATCATTTAGGACAAATGAGGATACAATGAGGATAATGTGTCAAGTCAAAACCAGGCAACTTGTCACCATTTTTCCATAGTAAATTGGAAGTCGAGTAACTATGACGAATTGAAAATATGAGGAAATACATATTCAAAATAATTGAAAAAAATAAAAAATATGAAAAACATCTATATCAAAAAATTAAAATAAATAAATATATAACGGTTTATAACATTTCTTCAAGGCTATTCGCCTAGTTTCACGCAACAACTTGCACGAAACTTGTCTATCAAGTGGTGCAGTTACACCACCTGACGTCACGAAGGGAAAAGATTTAAAACAACCCTTCAAAAACATCGCGCCACACCACGCCGCGAGAGTCCAATTTTCCCTCTCAGAAGAAAAGCGTCGCGCCGAGGAAGCGACGAATGAAAAAGGGAAAGGAAGTTCGATTTCCTTGCGCCGAAAATGTGAGAACTAGGCCGAAGACCTCGATATTTTGGTGTTTGTATCTGCTTCTTTGTCTTCTCTACGGGCTGGACTCTGCCCCGGCGGTCGGCGGTTCGGACGACCAGACGGTGAAGTCGGTTGAGGCTACACGCATAAACCCCGTCTGGTCTGTCTGTCCGTCTTTGCTCAGACAACCTCCTCCCCCTTGGCCCTGGGCGTTTGATGAGCGGTTGTCCGCTACCGAAGCCACCGCCGCGCTCACCACCAGCACAGACAGCGCGACGGTTACGCACAATTCGACCTCAGACCGCGCGGACAGACGGACACCCCCCGCCGCCACAGAGCGCGACAGACGTTAAAACACCTTTCGGACCCCCAAAATGTGTCCATCATTCAAACACGCACGAGCGGCCCAAGCCGATAGGCGAGAGCGAGTGCCGAAGGATTTGCGAAAGAAGCAACCGAGGGAAGGTCGTTGAAGTTGCATGGGCAGAAAAGAAAAATCCACGTGTACGCATCGCGCGCGTTGATCTCGACGAGCTTGCGCGTGCGAGGAGGTTTGAAGTGCCATTTTCTTTGTCTTCTTGGGCGCACGAAACAACAGACTCCCCAGCAGCAGCACATGGGCGCGGAAATGCTGCCCAAAACGGCCCCATAGCCAAAATGGTTTTAAAAACACCGCAGATCTTTCTCACCCGGCCACTCCCAAAAAGTGCTTTTTTAAAAGACCTTCTATTGAGCGAGAGCGATAGAGCGAGGGAGACCCGGAGGAGGGGGTTGAAAATTGGGGTTTGTGCGAAATATTTCGTTCACTCATTACGCCATAACAAGGCCCCCCCCTGGCGGCACGCACCAAAACATCAATGCGTAAGCCAATGAACCGCGAAGGAAAGCTTTTAAAAAGTGCGTTTCGTTTCGACCGGATAGGAGCCAGCAACGAGATTGGAATCGGAAGGCAGAAATCATTTCAAAATCATGCCCCTCCAGCTGGGGGCATGGCAAAGGGACAGGAAAATCCTTGTGGCTAGAGGGGAGAGAAGGGCCCTGTCTGTCTGTCCCTGTGTCCCCCATTCCCCATTGCCGACTTTTGAAGGTTCCGTCCGAAAAAGAGCCCGAACCGAACTTCGCCGCGTCGCACTTGGGGCCGGCCGGCCGGCCGCTCGCTTCGGTCGGTGTTTTTATTTATGTTTATGTGCCCCACCGGGGTGGTTATGTTTCTGACCCGCCGCTGTCTGGCCCGGTGGTCGGTCTGTGGGGAAGGGAGGGCGGAGGACAAGCATCAAGTAAATTCCCCGCCAGTGCTTCGGTTTTATGCTTCTTTTATACGCGTTCCTCGTTTTCGCGCACCCGTGAAGCATGGTCGCGCGAAATGTAGTGACCACCCTCCTGACGCCGCTTGGGGAAGGGAGTAGGGAGCAGGCCGGGGGTTAGAAAGATCGAGTCTATCGAGGTCACACGCGGCTGGGTTGAAAAGTTCGTTTGCGACGTTTCGAAACGGAACGAAACGCAACATTAGCTCATTTCTGTAAGGATTTTAAGCATACTTTTTTCATAACTATATCTCTACTTGCAGGATAGTCTAGCCCGTTTTAAACGGAACATCAAGGAATATAATCGAAATACATACATGCTTTTTTTTAAATACTATCATTATTCGACACAATTTAAGAGCTTGACAAATATTTTTCCTAATTTTCTGTGTATGAGTTGATTTCATCATTAAAAGGAACTAGATAAGTCTTATCAAATATTAATGTAAATATGTGAATGTATTATTTTTTTTAACCCAATCACTACATGCTTTATTGAACATTAAACCGTTTTAACTAAATGTGTTTTTTTTTATGTCCATATTATAAGACTATTTATGTCAATTTTGTTAGTTTCTGTAGGTTTTTTAATGAGATATAATCGAGTTTTCAGCTATTCATGCTGGTCTAAGAAGTGAAAAATGCAAATTTTTGTTTCACTTCTTAGTGAGCAAACTGTCGTTTATAACAGAATTATTATAAACCCAAAAAGGAACAATATCATCTGACCAATGACATCAATAAGTTTCATCCACTGTCATAACATCATAATTCATTGCATCAAGTCCTGTTCCAACAACTTATCACTCAAAGCAGCCGCCAAATATTCGTTACCCCCAAAAACAAAGCCCCGCTCGCAAAAACGCACAGCCCGCGCCGTGGCGATAAAGGTGGGGAGGAAGCAGTTCAAGTGGGGTGTTAAAAGGCCACCCAGTTCTCCCCGCGGTCAGCTTGCGCAAAAGCGTCTGCGCGTATGCGTGTAACGTACGTCATGCGTACACGCAGCCACCACAGACTTCCGCGCAGAAAATGAGCGCGCGCAGGGGTGGGGGCCGGGTCGAGCGCGGCGTGGCGTCGTGTTTCGCGCAAACAGTATGACGATGCCCCGTTAGGTGGGTGAACCGAATCGCACTCCCAACGGAGACCGGAGAGCGCGCGCGCGCGCGGATGGCTGGGAGCGAGAGGACGACTAGAAGATAGACACAGACAGGAAGGTGGCGTATAACTGCTGACTCATAGGCTCGCGGTGTGCCGTAAGCAGCCTAGCACACCAAACATTCATGCGTGCGTCCGTCCGTCGGTGCGCGAGAGCGCGTAGTGGATGCTGCGCAAAAAGTTAAATGGCAGCCAAAACTTGGATGATGCCAGCGGTTCTCCCCCGTGTGTGGTACTAGCTGTTCCAACAACCTTCCGAAATTCCAACATACCGGACCGGATGAGATCTCGCACACATCCAGAGGACGGATCCGTTCGGATTCCTACGGGTGTAGCAGGCGGGCGCGAAAGGATTGGTGTGCCGGATTCAATGACATATTAAATATTCATCCAAACTCGTTATGTGGGCAGCCCTTGAACTCTTCAAACGTGTCATGAGTAGAAGCCCTTCCGGTTGTCATAACCGTTTTGTTGCGCGCTGATAAACGGTAGGCATGTTTTGTCAGTTTAGAACTGTTGGCTGCCACTTCGGTGGCTCAGAGCGTACTTGACTTGAAAGCTACACTATCCGTGCACTTCAACGTGAACAGTTGCAAGGTCTTCATTTATATTTACACACTATTGATATAGAGATCAGAGATCGGTTTAGTATCAACTCACGAACTATGGATAATTAAGTTAATAAATAGACAATACATCGTGTCTAGTGATAGCCAATGCACTTAAATGGAATTTCAAGGAATGCTTAAATGTCTAAAGTAACGAATATAGCTGATGAATACAATTAAATTTAAGTTATCCTTTTGGAAGGTAAAATGGAAGCAATGAAATCAAATGATCAAAACAAAACTTCAATTGCCGGTGTCCTAATTGTATACAACGTCTAGGTTGTAAACTTCTTAAATTCAGGGTTTTACTGCTATATTTGTCATCTTAAGAATCTTAAATTTGTCATCTCAAGAATCTTAATCTCAAGTTTGATTATTTGCATATAAAAAACCCATTTACACAATCAATTAAAGTTGCTCTTAAAGAGCAAAAATGCTTTTTTTGTTTAAATATGTTATTCAAAACTCAAAAAAGTTTCATATTTTAGTTTTATCCTTTCTTCTACAGAACATCAGCCACATAAAACAACGTATCACAATCCCTTGGAATACAGCCGTTCCAATAAGCGTCCTTTTATCGGGAGGGCTTATTATTTCCATGATTTATTTGCCTTCCATCATCCGATCCACTGCAGCCATTGCCAGACGCAACACGTGTTTTTGGCCGATAGCGTCTCGTCGGGGCATAATCGCGCGAACGCGGAACCAGAGATCGCAGCAAAAACTTGGAAAGAAACCCATTTAAAGCGCGAGCCGCCACTTCCTGTTTTCGTGCCTCGGTACGCCCCGCTCGCTTCACCCTTACCCTCTCGTTCGCTCGCTGCCTGGCTCTGTCGCTGCGAGAAACGGAATGACAAAAATCTTGCTAGAGATAAAAACAATCGCCAGACTCCGGGTCCGTAGCAAAAAAAAACCCCTCGACAAAAGGGAGCAGGGCGTGGTGTGTGTTTTGTCGGGGTGAACGCAAAAACCTGAACCAAAAACGATCGGCCCCCGGCGGCTCGCTCCTCGCAAGGAAGCTAGCAAGGAAGGCTTCTCCCTGTTGCCACTTTTTCGGTCCCGGCGTACGACGCGGCATGAAAAATAACTTAATGCTAGGCTTTTAAGATCCGTCGTCAGCCAGAGCGGCCGAAAGGAGCCTAACGGCAGTGGAAGCCGAACGCAAGACATATGATTCGACAATTAAACCCTACCCGATCCGCTAGAGGCTGTAGTTTTATGACAGACGGGAGCAACAGCATGAACTGTTCTTTCCGAAGCAATTCTGAAAATTGTTGAGGTTTTTTTTTAAATTCAGTGTGTCATTTGATTTCGTCACTCCGTTCTTTAATACAGCCGTTTGAGATACACAAATAACTGCGACGGTAGATACTTGCTGCTCGATGGTGTCCTTTGAATTGAAATTTGTAATAACTATGTTTTGAAAACGCAGCCTTAACAGACATAATTTAATTACAAGTACTACATCGTTCCAATATGAGTTCCGACAAATAAAAGCGCATCAGCAACAACACAACTATGAGATCATATTAACATGAAAAGCTTCTTCATCGAATTATATTAATAAAATTTAAACATTACAAGAGACAAAGCATTCTGAACTAAATTTGATTTATACATTTTTTACTGTTTCAATTACCATTATTATTATCATAATGCTAATGACATAATCTTTACTATATTTTTAATTTATTTTTTCAGATATAACGGCCTGGCCATATTGCTATCATTATTATATTATTAGACCCCCCTTTCGGTATGTTACAGGGAGCGATTTTGACTGTGGTGAAATATAGTAATAGTGTGTGTGAAAATGTGAAAAAATCATCCACAACTTAGTAGAATATAATTTTCATCTATCTCTTCAAGTTTTCGTTTTATTCTAAAAAAAGCAGGTGGTCGTAAATTTCTGTTACGGAGTGCATCTTACAAAATACCTATCCCGAAATACCTATAAATATAGAAATATCTAGCATTTGACTAAATAATTATGATAATAAAATAAAATTATCCCGAATGTTGTCGGTTATAATATCGGTAATCGGTAATTGCATGAGCCCATAAATGAAATTTAACAACATTTATGTATATTAATCATGTTAACGGTGTATATAAAAAAGCACGAGACAAAAGGAGCAAAACAAGCAATACAATATACGTTCCAACACGTAAAAATAGCACCCATTTCAGTCCGCAAGTCAACCCCCCGGTTAATAAATCATTCATAATTGGTAATTTAATAAAAAAAAGAGTAATCCTTTTCTCTTAATTTCGCCAGCGCCACTCACAATTCGGCATGCCTTCAGGCCGGGCTCAACGAACGGTGTCTCTTCAGGGGACACACACGCTACCTGCCTGCTCTGCCGGGAAGAAACAAGATCGCCGCCATCACACGGAATCACGGTCTCGCGCAATCGCGGATGAACGCGCCCCCTCCTGCCACCGACAGCACGGAGAGATCCCGAAGAGATAAACGCCCGGCACACCAAAACACACAAAAAACCCCGAGCTGTTTTCCCATGTACATTCGTTGTTTTGCCCGATCTATGCACCAGCTCCCATAAAGACGGTGCTGAGAGCGCGCGCGACGGGATTATGCTGCAAAGGCGAATCTTTTTTTTTTTTTGTTTCCGTCCGTCTGGGACTGGTCGGGATACTGGTGTTGTTGGTGTTTTTTTTTGCTTCATTCGCACATCATCATCCCTGCGGTGTGGACGGGGTTGTGCGCCGTCTACCTGAAAAATCCACCAGACATCAATCGTCTGGCCGTTTTATTTAATTTGCTTTCGTTAATTCCTTGGCCGGTCGAACAGGACGCGGGGGAGCCAGCAGCAGCAGCAGCAGCAACAGCAGAAAAGGATCACATTTTTGTTTGCCCCGGGTTTGTTTTTTGCACGTGTTGCTCATTTAACGTCTGCAGGTCGTAAACAAAATTTTGCAAAAATCGACCACCGACTGTGAGGACAACGGGGGCGCAACGAGGGATGAAATGGGAGAACGAAAAAAAAGAGACCAAGATGGGACGACGACGACGTGAAATCGCGGTCCCGTGTCTTCGCAGTGGCCGGCCGTGCGAAATTATTTCACCAAATCCACGCAAACTTTCGGTCTCGCGTAGCGTCGGCCTCCCTTCCCTTCAACTTGAACCCACCCTCCCAGACCGGTCCGTCTGTCTGGCTCGCTGGGCCGCGTGGTGGAGGTTGCTCCAATTTTCCTTGAACGACCGACGATCACCGGACGACAGTCTGCGGTCTTGATCTTGCGTGGCCGCCGACGGCGGTGGTCGCGCATTCCGCCACAGTGCTTTTATTTGTTTGTTCCTTTTTTAATTTCCCGTATCCTTTTTCCGCAGCGCGGCGCGCGATCGCGAACCCGCGGGTGAAATCGATTCGGCAACACCATAAATCAACGCTGAAAGTAACGGCTGCTGCTGTTGCTCTCCGCGCGGCTCGCCGCCAAACACGGGCGGCTAAAGTAAAAGGCAGAGCAGCGCGCCGCAAACGAGCTGTTCCACCAAAATCGGTCAATGTGTTTCGCAAAACCCGAAACGCCAACGTGTGTCCGCGGCGCGATCGGTGTTTGAGTAATGTCGCTCGTTTCACTTCACCCCACCGATTGCTCGTTCCGAACTTACGATCTCGTACCAGCGCGTAGGGAGATCAAAAGCGAAACAAAACAAGTGCGAATTTCGTTTCTAACAAGGGCGCAATTAACAAGGGGCATAGGGGGACATTGCATTCGAAGACATTGCCCGTTTAAGGACAACGATTTGAGAGTGTGAATAATGTTTCTGTGTTCAATTTAAACCTAGTTTTAAACTTTAGAATTTAGTGTTCAACTAAATAACAAAATAGTTTTAACATTAGAAAAACGATCTGCATCATCGTTGGATGTCTCGAAAATTTAACCTTTTCACATCTTTGTTCGATGACGACGTTCGTCACCTATGTTCGTGTTGAGTTCCTTTCATCGATACCAACATCCCTTTTTAATATAGCTTTTTCATTATGTTTTCCAAACATATTTGTTTAACTAAAATTATATTTTTGTCGCAATTGTTTGAGGTCTTTAAGGAAAAATGTCCATAACAGGAAAATTTCCATAACATAACTCAAACCAGGCTGTGTGAAAAGCTACCTCCATGCATTTCAGCCGCAACACGCTTAAATGGAACGATGTACTTTTCCGAACCCATCACTCTCTCCGTCAGGTCCTGACAAGAATAAAAAAAAGGCCCGGAAAAATATGACCGTTTATCGTTTCCTATCGAGCCCAACGAGTCATCCAACCAGCCCGCGTGGGGATGGATGGGTGGATGGGGGTGGCTGGTGGGAGCGGTAAGAAAATCCGCACAACAAAACCGAAATGAACGGCTATTAACGATAATAGCACTTATTTCGAGACCTTGGCTCCGCTCCATGCCGTCGGCAGCCAGCCAAACGCGTGTTCCGGTTGCGGTTTTCTCTCGCCGCGACTCACACACACACACACACGTGCGCACACACGCACCGAGAACGAAAAACTCGACCGTGGTTGAAGATGAACCACCCTACTACTACACCACTTTTTGGCATTTCTTCGAGTTGCAGCACTTGGTATGCTGCTGCTGCCGGTTGGTTTCTGGATAGCTTTGAGTTTCTGGTTTTGAGAAATTCCTCACTGCCACCAACGCAAAAAGAAGAGTCACATGCAGGCGACTAGGATTAATTCGCAATGAAAAATGATCCCAGCAATGTGTGGATACATTTGCATTGTTTGAAGCTAAAAAACTCAATAAAAAACTTAAAACTGCATCCAATCAGAAAATTAAATTAAATTAATAATATAATTTAATATAATACGAACATTTCTTTAATTTAATCTAAAAGTTTAGCAAAACCTTTAAATATAATACAAACTAAACTTTGAAAACTTTCGGAACAAAAACATTCAACAATGCTCATAATAATTCATCTTATAAAATAGATAAATTATAAGCAGATACACGATAGCAAAAACTCACGAGAAATTGTTAATTCAATCAATTACGTAAAACACAAAATATTCTCTACAATTTCAACAATAATATTATCAGATCGTGTAAACGGAACGTTTTTAGATCGGTTCGTAAACACGCTGCCCCCGAGTTATATATAATTAACCGCTCATTGAAATATCAATTTCAAGCATGGCAATTACCATTGACTGAAACGAATATCCAATCTATCAGTTCCGATAAAAGCCGGCAAATATAGATTAAGCAAACTAGCCCTGATCAAGCTCACGCATTTCCGAGGCGAATCCGCCTAAAAAATGAAATATACAATATAAAAAAAAACTCGTAAACCTCCAAGCTGTTTCCGAGCAACAGTTGGGCTCATTTCCTTTTCGCGGTTGCCTCGAAGGGCAGGCGGAGCAAACGTTTTAAACTTCTAATTCTCGCTAGAAAGAAAAAAAAACACACATCTAACGCGCATCCCAAAGTACATCCGAACTAAGCCACGCATCATTTCATCGCGCGAAGGTAAATTGAAGCAACATGATTGATAGGTCCAAAAATTCGGCTGCACGGGAAAAAAGGGAGGGGAGGTGGGGGCGGGAGAGGCAAACCTGATCAAGCCTGCGATGGTGAGAGGCCAACCAGCGGGCAGCAGCAAACAGAATCATAACCACCATCGGCGAATCATCGGCATTCAATCGCGAACCGTTTTACGGCCTATTTCCTGTTTGGTTGCGGCGGCCTATGCCTTCCTTCAAACCCGCGGTCACTTCCTCCCAACGGGGCGGGAAGGTAACATAAGGTGGCAACAACATACTCTCGCCAGCAGCATAAATGCGGGAGCGGCAGGCAGCAGCATAAACTGGCGCGCAGCAACGAAAGGCAACGAAAAATAAATAAGCCGCCGCCATCGGGCGCCCTTTCATCACCACGAGCCCCACGTTTGCTTTGCTCCCGCTTCTTTGCGCCTCGCGCGGTGTACAAGCCGCGCCGTTTGGACCTGTTGGATCCCTCCCCGAAACCAGCCCGGCCGCGGAAAACCCATTCCTTTGGCGAACTTTTTCGACGGGGCCTCCGGACTTTCATTCATCGTGCAATTCCTCGATCGCGCGCGCCAAAAATGAAACCGAGGGCCACGAAGATTCATTCACGGATTTATGTGGATGCTTTAGATGAGTTGGTATGTGTGTGTGTGCAGAGGACAGAGCGAGAGAAAGATGATTGGTTCACCTTCCCCAGGACGCTCGGTATTGCCACCCCGAGCGGGTGAGGGGATGACGTGTTAAGAGATTGAAAATGTAATAAGCACTCTTGGTGCTGCCGCGCGCGCCTGCAATAAAGGTATGTGCAGCGAGAAATGTGAAAGGTATGACGCAAAAAACGACGCAAAAAACGGGCATACTTCTTCACACGGAACCCGGGCTGAACGGGTGAGCTGAGCACTGCTGCTACTGCCTGTGGTTTGTATCGGAACGCAAGGATAACAAACACGCATTGCCAGTTCAGATGATACTGTAGTGATGGAAGTTATCCTGTATACATTTGGTGCAACAAATTTGCTTGAATTACTGGAACCAGGTAACGTGCACTGCGAGTAAAATGAGTGGAAATTGATGAACTAAATTAGTACACTAAATGTCCGAAAATAAACTCCAGAACGTTCGTTCCAAGATCGTATGAGTTTGCCAATTTGCGCAAATATGAATCCAATGGACAGCTCGGCAATATCAATTCTACTATCAACAAATAGGAACAAGTTTATAAACATGATCCTTTACAGAAGCACCAAGACAAATTTGCCCTCTAGATTGATTTGAAAAATAATTGATTGAAGCGACCATTGCGGTTAACATAGTTGTAGGAGTAATGTTTTTTTTATTCCAGCATATTTGCCTAAACCGTTAGGATTGTATTAATGAAGAAGGAGAAATGACTGACTGTTGTATTAATGAAGAAGATGATGATTTTAACGATTTTAATTTTAATGCTTAGCTAATCAGAATGCAGATAATCCAAATTTCAATTAAGGTTAGGGAGATATGTAATCCGCAGCTACCAGAAGCGTGTAACATGATAATACAATAAATTAGAACACATAAACAAGCTTTCAACTTTCTAAGTGTCATCAAGTGTTACGAGTAATCTGTCATCACGAATCTGGGAAACGAGTCTTCGATGTATCACAAAAAGCTATTTTTGAATTTCTTCTACAAGCGTTTCACTTTTGTGAGCATTTCCCTCTGATTAGAGAAACGAAATGCAAAGAAGACTAGGTTCGCCGGCCAAGATCGTAGATAAGACCTACTCGACGAATTCACAACTAGCAAACATACATCGCACACCCACACACACACGAAAAGAAACCCCGATCACGACCAGTGGCAACCATTTTAGCGCAAAATTCCCTTTGCACCCCAAGCTGCTGGTGGTGTTGTGCCGCCTCTTGTCAGTGGGCCAAATTCCAAATTTGATACGCATTTGATACGCAGGCAGGCGCCACACGCATACACCACACGAACCAGACACGACCTAACAAGCATCGGCCCCCATCATCATCTCCGCGGTCACCCCGCGGTGCTGATAACACGCGCGAAGAAGTGGACCACACCACCACTACCAACACCGACGAGGCCGACGACAACGACGACGACGACGACCACGAACGAACGACCGGCCCGGGACGGCTTTTCGCAGTTACCAACACCTGAAAAAATATGCCTTCGGCGGTTTAGCTGATAGTGAGAGTGTGGTGTTGCTGCTTTGCTGGGGTTTGTTACATTGCTGCATTTTCCTATCAGCGAGCCGTCCGCGAAATGGGAATGAATCTGTAACCTAGCTAACACATGGAAGTTCTAGTGAAGCAACCACATTGTAACGCGAACGAATGGGAGGATAAATTATTTTTGCTTTTTATTAAGCGGCTATTATGGGTTTTTTTTATACAGAATGAGTTCAATGTTCGTCCTAATTCAATTATTCTTACAAACATATTTCTATTGCAGATTCTGCAGAAATATGTTTGTCTTGGACAAACATATTTCTATTGCAGGTGATTCGGACACACTTTCCATTAAGTTGCGGTAGTAATTTAAAGTTAAACATTAAACATATGCGGCTGGGTCACCCAATCGCGGAAAGCAGCTAGCAAGAGCTGCCAGAGAGTTCCTTCCGGTGGCGAAAAAATAAAATCAAAACATCACAGTCCCTCTGCAGAGTTCATGTACATGTTGAGAACGGGAGAACGAAGCAAAACCGCTTGTGTGCGAACTGTGTGAAGTGCTTCGCATAATCACCACGGCAGTACCGGGCCGAACCGACGGGGTGGGTGGTGGGGTGGTGGTGACCGCGGTCACCAGCCATTCTCGTTTCACGCGTCCACCCAGTGTCCGGTCGACGTACATATTCGCGATGTTCGCTCGTTCCCTAGCAATCGCAGTAATAGTACTAGACGACTAGCTCCTCCGGCCGTTCCGTTCTTCTAATCGCGCGCACACACATACACGCACATACAAGACCTCCCATCTTCTATCACTCCCCCCGCCCTTCCCCCCCCAACAGCGTAGTGGTGGTGGTGTTTACTTTCAAGGCTACGCTTAATTTTGTTTTTAGACTGACTATTAATTTGTTTATCAAGCAAACGGTAACCTTGGCGCCGTTCGTTGACATTTCGGGACGAGGGGCCGTTTGTCTCGGCAACAACAACAACAACAACAACAACCCGATCGAGTGAACGAAAAAAAGCGGGAGCGGAACAGTGCGAGAGAGCGAGAGAGCGAGCGAGGGAGAAAAAAGCAACAACAAATAAATAAAACGCAACGAAATCGCAGCACAAACACCACCACATACACACGCAACGAGAGAACGCCCGATGGGAGAGGTGGTGTTGTATCGTGGAATCTGTAGTGCTCACGCAAACCGGACCCCCCCCCCCCGGCCACCGTGGAATTGGGGAATTTGGCAAAATTGTCGACACAGAAGAACCCACCCGAGACCACCGTGCGGCGCCGCTGGCATGGGATGAGGCGGCGGGAGGAGAACGCGGTTTCGGAAGCGGGCAAAGTCCGGGCCGTGCGATCACTATGGGACACGGGATGGGAATGCATGCTGTTCACCAGTAGAAGCCTGATAGACAATCGCAAGCAACTGTTCATTGGAACGGCGTCTTTTCATGGATGAGCAGTAGTCGTCTTCTTCAGATATCTTCGCATTACAGTTTTACAACAATGAATGATTAAAGGTATCAGGCAATATCGAAAATTTGGTTTAACTATATGCAAATTTGATTTAATGTCAAATAATGAGGATCTCTCTGAAGATGATATGACAAATGATAGACCGATGTCTACGAAGACAGAAGTTCAAAGCTTTTTCTACAATTTTGTCATTTCCTGAATATTATTGGCTGTCTGATATGTTTAAAGAGATTCACAAAGTTCTCCCTCAAAGGCACGAGAATTCTATTAGGGTATTTTTACTTCGTACATGGAGTTTAAGGGACAATAAAAGATTAACAACATTCGCTAATCGCTAATTAACTTAAAACAGTAAGCAACAACTATGATAGTATACAAGGAATGACACACCAAGAGGATCAATGTTGTTAGACTAGTGTCAAAGATCTTGATGAAACTAAGGTGACAAAACTATCTCTTGTATGAAATAAAATTGCCTTGGTTGTATCTAGCAACTTCATTTACTTGGTCTTTTGCTTTGTTAATGCATAGAACCAAAACTGTATGGTGTGCATGGTGTAAACAATAGATTTAAGGCTTGTACTGAGAACAGATTCGCATGATCAATTTTAAAAAAAATGCAAAAGAATATCTAAAATTTTAGTTTTTAGAACAAAACCATCACGCATTCTTGACATACGAAGTAATATCGTTCTTCAACTCTCTCGCGTAGATACTTTCTTGTACGAGTGGCCCATAGTGCCACAAATCACGCACAGGAACGATCGTGTGGAACAAGCAACCACCCCCCACCACCCGTCCAAGAACTTACACGATCGAGCGGGAGGGATTGATCGTCAGAACACACGTGAAGGCATAAAAGGATCGACGGAAAAGTGATCGCTCGCACCACGATCACCACCCACCATCACCCCTCGCGAGAATGCGCACAATCGTACACCTAAACACACCACACGTCCGGGATGCGAGAGATCTGTTCTCTTCGCTCTCTCTCTCTCTTTCTCTCTCTCTTTTTCGCGAATCGGCCACAGGGTCGAGATGCGGAAGCGCGCAAAAATGGTCTCTCACGCACGAAAAAGCCTCCCCCCTTTACGGGGCGTCGATTGTGTGCGTGCCGCCACCCCGCGCGGACACGCACACACCACCACCCGAAAGGCGCGATTAAAATCGACAATTTTTGCGGATCTTCTCGTGCTGGGTATGCTGTGTGTGTTTGTGTGTTGGTGTACGTGCACCGCGGCTTGACGGTGTTGGTGATCGTGGTGATGTGATCGCGAAAAATTCCTTCCCAGCCACTTGATGGAGCACGCGAGGGGGTGGTTGGGTTGAGGGGGAAGTTGAGGGATGCGATGGAAGGCCGCAACAGGGATCGCACAAGAAAGAAGCTCAAAAATACCGGTCGGTGGTCTGCGCAAACCGGTATCATTCAGAATAAATAATACTGCCAACTACACAACACCGGCACCACCCGGCAGTGGGGTGTTGTTGTATCTGTGTGCGTGTTCGTGTGTGTGTGTGTGTGTGCGTTGTGCTGCTATGCTTCATCTGCCCGTTTGCTGCATGTGTTTTTTTAAAACCGTGGTCACATTTCATATGTGAGTCGTTTTTTTCTCTCTCACATCTTTCGTTTTCGTGTGCGTTTTTGCTTATCGCGGATGTTTTTGCACTTCGGGACTGCTGCTGCTGCTGCTGGGGACAACAAAATCGAAAGTGTAGCGCTGCTGCCAGGGCTCGTTTCCTTCCCTGTCGTCAAGCCGCTTAGGTTCGGCAGTCGGATACGAACTTTATCGGCCCACGGCCTGAGGGGGATAAATAAATGCCATTCCACTTTACACGCCAGGCCAGATCGAGTTCATATCAAAGTCGAAGAATGAATGACAATTTTATATGCCTTTCTTTTTTACACCGAGCGGCGGACAACACACTTTTTGCAAATTTCATTCATCACTGTTGTTGGCTGTTGTTGTAAGCCCCCATCGGATCATCCGTGTCGAACGACACCGACGACCGAAGACGACGAGCCTTCGAAATTTGCGTCAACACACATCACGCCACGCAACCGAACAGACAGCCCAGCAGCAGCTGACAGGAGCAAAATAAAAGCCGTACGTTATTCAAACGAAGACACAACAACAACATCAAAGCGAGTTCGGATATGTGTTTCGCTCATACTGCTGTGTTGTTGTCAACTGGCGCGGTCGTGCTCCAATAATAAAAATATCCACGCACGCGGCGAAGGTGTCGTCACACGGTGTCGCCCTTGCCCTCCCTGTCTCCCTTCCTCCCCACCGTATATCACCGTCATCACCCGTCGTGTGCGTGGTATTCCAGCGCCAGCAGCATATCATTGTGGTTCATGCACTCGCTCACTTCACACACATCGACGGTACGCTACCACCCCGCGGCCAAAGTCAAAGTCCCTTTGCACCGAGCCGGTCAAGTCAGCTCACCGGCGCAGCGATAGTACTATCGTCCAAAAATAAATGGCGCCAAAAGTGTACGTAAATGTACGCCTTCTCCTGGTCAGTACTTGCCACGTCCCAGCGGACGCTCGGAGAGTTCATCCGTATTTGGACAGCGATACGCACTCCCTGCCAAAACAGTTGGGGTTTGGCTTTGCTCCGTGCCAGATATGATAGCGGGTCAGCATTCAATCAGCGCCTGGAGCCTGGAGTGCGATGGGATGTATGCGATGTCGAATAACGGACAAAATGCAGTAGAATGTTTATGCTTAACATTTACGGTTTTCCAACAAAGAACACATGCAAAACTTAGCTATCTTTAGTTGGGGATATATCTATTTAGCTATGTACTACCGAGTCAAACCGAAAGATAATACACCATAACATTCTCATCGAGGTTTATTTCAATGCAAAGTAATCGAGTTCGCTAACTTCTTCCTGAATAAAAAAAGTCCTATACTATGAACATCTTAAAATTATTAAGTTACCCTTAGCTATCCGCCGATCTTCAGTAGACTTAGTTCAGCAATCACTTAACACAATACGAAAATATTGACATAATATGTTTTTGCGGCAAATAATGACAGCTGAAAGCAGTGGGACATATTACGCAAACAAATCCATACCAGCTTTAGCCAAAATATAACTCTGAAAACCATTATTGAGTAACGCCATTTCTTTTAAAAACCTTATCCATGGTTACGATCACGGTATAATGACCAGAAGGATCGTTTAGAAGATCCAGCCGTTTTCGAGCCATTCGAGTGCAAAACAAGCGCAATTTGCTATTTTTTACATAATACAAAATCTATAATTGCTTGCATGCAACTGTCTTAAATGGTAGAAAGAGGAGAATTGAGTAATACAAGACACCTAATTTGTTTTGATCTTTTATCGATCTCAGACCCGTACTCTATGTTTGAAAAATGTACAAAATGTACACATTCTTAAGTATTGCAACTAGCTTTGCCTACATTTGGGAGTATAAAAAACTCATCAAACACTAACGCCCAATGATTCCTGATATCTTCTTCTATAATAATCTTGGATCATTTATACAATTGGATGATTTATGGACGTTAGAATGTGGGTTTGTTAATGCAAATTCAATTACCCTCCTATGCTGAACTGAAGCAAAGAAGATTACTAACACTAATATTAGCATCAAAAACATCGGATTCAGTCCAATGTTTTGTTCTTTTATATTTGGCTTATTTTATAAGAAAAAAAAAGTTTTAGAAACCAAAACAAAAGCAACAACATGAGTTTTTAATACAATTTCGGAGCTTTCTCCACTGACACTATAGAGCCTGGCCTATCATGAAACCCAAACGGAAGAGTCTAACGGAAGACGCGATTATTCGGTGCACTGTAGTTTCAAAGGTAATTCAAAACTAAAAACCAAATACGAATTTTATCATCATTGAGTATTCTATAAACCTTTTCTCAATCAATCAAGTTTGACAAAAATACCTAACATCAATTAATTTCCATTTTAATATACAAGTGTGGTTAGAGACTTTTCCGTTTAAGTTTCGTAATCGGCCCATATAATAATGTTGCAACAATTGAATATACATGAAGATGTTTCTGTGTAATCAAAAATTTGAAAAATTATACTTTAAAAATGATAGCATTGTCTGCTTCTCAATTACGATTACAACGTGTTAAATCTGTTTTTTTTTAATTAAAAGCTACAGATAGGTCGAGAAACACCGCCGGAACAGTCCCATCCTATGTTCCTGCACTGATCAGACTAAATCATTACAAATTGAATGATCGAACGTGAAATTTTCAACATTCTACTATTGGAAAGGCGCGCTTTGCGACTTGTTTTCCCCTAAAAAAACGCAACAGCTTTAATCTAAATCGATAGTAATTTATTAAATCATGTCGATTACGGCTTAATCAGACGAAGTGCTGCTTTACATTTGCTGGCTATGCAAATCGGGCTCCTTCCGAGTCCGATCGGCAAATGATGAAATGCTTTTAATCACTTAAACCCGGCCCCGTTCCCTAGAGGCTCGTTAAGCATCGGCTGAATGCAGTGGTCCACACCGAACCAAACCGGGCATCGCCGCACACGGCACACCGCGTCTCCCTGTCGCGACAGGGCGTAATTTCGCGTAAGAGTCGCAGTTTATTAAATAACATCTAGCCGGCCCAGCTCCCGGAGGGATTACACCGCACCGGCCCCAGCAGCTAGAACATCCACGGATGAATACGCGAGTTTGGAAAATGGAATGGAGCCCGCCCCCTTTACCACCAGTAGCGCTTGTCGCGCTCTTTCCCTCTGTCTACTTACGTTATTGAAATGTTCAAGTCAAAATCGGGCGCGCTGGTTTTTCGCACGCGTCTCACAATTTTCACCCCGACGTGATTGTTGTTGGCGCTTCGCGCACCTTTAATTTTGCCTTTCAGTTGGGCGTTCGATCAGATGATGATGCCCGCACGCAAAAGACATGCACACTCACACTAGAGAAAACGAAAATACAACTTCACCACAAACAGGACGAAACAACGCTCGCGTCGTCCGATCACATGCCGTCGAACGCACGAAGCACCGAAATTAAAGAGCACCGAAAAACACGTGAAGGTAACACACCAGCTCGCACCAACGTTGGCTTGGCCTTTTTTTTTGGTGTGTATATATTCTTCTTCCACTTCGCGTCCCCGATTGGGACTAATTTTCATTCAATTTCTAATTTATTAGCTCACGGCACGCAATTCTTGGGCACCGCGCTACGCCAGCGACCACGGCCAGGCACAACAACATCAAGGGCACACGAATGGAGGCACGCACACTCCAAAAAACCGAGAAAACATATTCTGCCGCCGCTGGATATCTTACACACCCCGAGAAGCAACTCTTTGGCGCTTTCGTTTCACTTTCTTCTTTCCACATTCCACACAGGACGGCAAGGCCAGAATGTTATCCCGCTTTTTTCCGTGAATTCTCGCTCCACAAACACTCACACACAATCATGCACGTACAGGAAACACGTCAGGAACACCAGCACGGGGTGCCTTTATGTTTTCCACGTATAAGGAAAACCTCTTCTCCAGGTGGAAAACAGCCACAAGCACGCACACACAAACGCGCCCGCACACAACGAATGCCGGAAAAACGAAAAGACGCTTTCCTTCCGCGCGAAACCGGCTTCTGTGTGTGTGTGTGGTTCTTGCCGGAGTCGGGGTCGGGTTGGTGACAGGGGGCTGAAATTATCCGACCTGACCCGACATCCTCCCTGCCCACTTACGGAGATGATTACTATTATTATTATTTATTTTACGGCAACAGTAACGCACTCCACACCCAAACACTCGGGGGCACAACGAATGGCACAACGCACACCACTGGCTGCGGCGGTGGCTTCGGGTGTTTAAAGGACCGAATGTACGGGATTTCTCTTTCCTTTACGCACAACCACACACGGTCGCTCGAGCTTTCGGCGGATTTTCCGGCCGGTTTTTTCTTTTTCGAAGCGTTCCGCCGGAGCGGGGAGGAAAACTTTTTCGCGAGATTATTTTTCCGACTATTTTTTATTGATTTTCCTCTCCCGTGCTACTGCTGCTGCTGCTTCGGCAAGCAGAAGACAAGCGAGCAGGCAGGCAAATCGCCGCTGTTTAGGCGTTACTTTTATTTCGCTTTCCTCCGTCGGGGATTCACCACAATCGCGCACAACACACACACAGCACAAGGAGTCACTCCTCTCCCGACTCCAGCCGAACAGCTCGGCAGAAAGTAAAAACAAACACGCACTTTTTTCACCTCTTTTGGCTAGTAAGTCACCTTTTTCTGGAGTAATGAAATGAGTAAAATTTACGATTAATCATCAAATGGGCAGCAAAATATTGTGCCACTTTTAAATGCGCCGTTGCCACGAGAATCTTATCTCCCACATCTTCGCATCGCACTTTATCGCGGGCAAAATTCTTCTCCACTCTGTAGCACTGCCAGCCTTCATCAAGAAGACGACGGTCGGGGCTTATGGCACACTGATTTCGAAATTCCCGAGCGCGCACAAGAATGCCGGCAACACCAAACTTGATCTTCTTGTGCCGACCGACACCGCAACCGCTCTCTCTCTCTCTCTCTCTTTCTCTCTTTCTCTCTCTCTCTCTTGTTCGGGCTTATCGGAGCATTAACGCTTCATTAGCAACCAGATGATGATCGGCAAATCTTTTCTGCACGCCCGCGAAAAAGGTTGTTTCCCGCGAGGAACAGATGAGAACGCACCACAAGAATGGGGAGAAAAACATCATAATAACAGTAAATAACCACCAACCGAAATAGCTCGCGCACCAAACAACACCGTAGTGTGATGTCTCGATTATTCGCAAACGTTGTTTGCAAGCAAGGGCGGAAAGTCCGGCTAAGTCCGGTGTGTTTGCCGGGCAGACCGAACAAATAGCGCGCAGCAACCGCCGTGAATGTTTCACCGCCGAACCGCGACGACAGAATTCCGAACACTAACTCCGCTGTCGGCGATCCGACCGGTTCCGACCGGCCAACACGTGGCGAAGCGCGAGCAGGCACGCACGGTCCTCCGCTCGCAGTAGTAGTCAGTAGTAGTTTCTTCATTCATGCCTACGCAATATTTTCAATAACGGATCGTGGCGGTAAACGGTTGCTGAATTATGCGGTTAAGTTGTGTTCAGAGTGATGATATTAGCAAAAACAACTCTTTAAAGCAATTGTTCAAAACGGACCGGTTGCGTATTTTCATCAAAATTACAAACTTCGGGCATCCAGCCTCCATTGTAGACCAGACACGAAGATTGCCGAACATGTTCGAAAGCCCGAAGTGTGGGTACATTTTCGAACATGGCGCTCATTTGCGGAAAGAGAAAACTGTCGGGATCGAGAGAGGAAAGTAACTCACTGCTCTCAGAAGATTAGAATTGAGTATTCGATTTTCGCCCGCATGAATTTGCGACGGAGCGCGAAAGAGATGGACAGAGGAGAATTCGGGCGCAAATAACCGTGCTGTGTGCGAGCGCAATCACTGAAACGCGGCGAATTTTCCTCCCGCGGGAAATTGTGGTGTGCAGAATCAGTTAAGAAAAAGCACATTATTTGATTTGAGAACATATTTGAACACATTTTCAATTCAAATCTATTTCAAAATAAAATGTTTACATTGTTTATATTTTAAAGCACATAAGAACAATAAAACATAGACAGAAACTTTGAGAGAAGGAAACTTTGGGGTAGTTTTTACGACACCATTTCCACAAAAGAATTAAGCGATCTTTTTAATATATCAATCATAGTTGTTGAACAACAAAACATTAATGAATAAGTCATAGGTATGTTTTTGATTGTACGGATTTGCGTTTTAGATTTAGTTTCTGTTGTAAACAAAATTTCATTTTCAAACAATTTCATAATCTTTTAAATATTAAAGAACAAATATTAATAAAATTTGCGTGCTGCTGAGCAATTCTCGAGATTGATTTACTTCCAAGATCTCTGATAAAAAACCCCATCTGACCTCAAAAGATGGTTGTTTTTGAGCACAAACCGAAAAAAACAGTTTTCAACAGTAGATTTATTTAAGCATAATTCAGAAAATGTGTGAACCTTATTAAACATGTGTCTATACATAGCGCATATCGCGTTTTCCAAACTTCCTGAAGCACAAACCACGTAACTGCGCAATTTAAAAAAAAACTATGCTCAAAAGAAAACTTGTTGTGCTATCAAGGTCAACGCGCAAACGGAAGGAACAATGACCAGATAATGAAATACGTAAAATAAGGAAATTGAGCCTGCCATATGCGCGACCCAAACGAAGACAGCCGCAAACAACAAAAAAACGACACACAAATAAACTCCTTTCTTTCCTAGCCAGCGCTCAGGGCATCAGACCAATTTGAAACAGATCCCTTTTGTGTCGTCTTGTGTTGTGTTTGTGTCCTTTTTCTCCAAAACTGTTGCTCCCGGGTGTTTGGGCAGCGAAAAGAAAACGCAAAAACAATTCCCCCAATCCGGTTTCCACGGGGCCCCGCTGTTGTTCGACGGGTCCATTTTGCGTTCATTGTTTGTGTGGCGGAATATAGCGGAAAAGCGCACCCCACCCCGTCACTTCGCGAAGAAATGAAAACCCGGAAGAAATCCGTGGAAAATGAAAAAAAATGAAAGGAGAAAACCCATTTTACCCACAGGAGATGCTTCCCGTCCATCCCGACTCCCTGCCGAATAATGTGTGTACGCGTCGCCATAAAATGATTAAAATGGAATTAAAATCTACTTCGCTGAAGTGGTCCGGTTCGGTGAAAAAGGGGCCAACGGGAGCAACCGCACCGGACGGCACAATGATTTTCGAACGGGCAAGAGACGCACATAAAAGGGGTTAATGGCAGGGGGCAACACACGCAAGGATGCGGAAGGAAACGGCGACAACAAAGGACATTAATAAAGCGACGCACAGCACCTTCCTCTCCTCTCCTCTCCTCCCACGGACTCCTGCGGGGAGAGCGGCAACCGAATGTCCTTCGTGCGTCGTCACCGCCCGGAACCGGGAATAGCGCAAAACCAGGAACCCAAACAACACATTTATCCCGTCTGTCTGTCTGGCTCAGGCAAACCCCCGGCACCCCGTCCCCTGGCTGCAGAGTGTTGTGTCTGGTGTGAGCGTAACGAGCGTAAATAATCCTTCGCGAAAAGGAGACCGTGTGAGTGTGCAAAAGAGAGACGGAAAGAGAAAGAGAGAGAGAAGGAGACGGGATACAAAAGACAGCACTCTCCGCCGCACGACCCGGAAGGATATGCGCGAAAAGAAAGAATCCAGCTCTCCTCACCAACACACTTACAGAAGGGTTGCTGGAAAGTTTTTACACGGGAAACAGGATCAACGGAAGCGGAGCGTAGCACACTGTTCCCGTCTCGCTTCTTTGCAATAGCGGTTTATCATAAACTATAGCAAAACTAAAAGAAGAGAATATATAATTCTCAAAGCCGCACGCATCCTAACCTAAACGCTTTTTTTACTACGAGCCAGAACACTTTAACAGAAAGTGGATTCGCTCCATTCGACTATATTACACAGTAGCTTAGCAAGCAAAATGGATTGGCCATTAAAGAAATCCAGTGCCTAGAGTAACCCACATAACATTTGAATTTATTCCCATTGAACGTTAGTTTGGCCATAAGCAATCGCAAAGTTATGTTCATTCGATACGCATTTTTCGAGATAATCACAAGCAATGTCGAACAAAAATGTTGGTCTACAAAATGGGCCAACCCCTTTTTTCCTCGATTAAAATTGTAAAAATATATATAAGAACGAATAAGAAAAGTGCTAGCACGAAGAGAGCTACAAACTCCCATGCACAACTGGCCTGTCTAAGAGAGAGAGAGAGAGTGTGTGTGTACCGGAAATACGCTACATTCTCACCCAAGAAACGTCTCAAGGTCAGTGATGGAATCGAACTGGAGGCGAATTTGCGCGCCTCTCCCATTTTGGACCTAGGCCTGATTTTCTTTTTTGCTTCTCATGCCCACTCTCAAACCCACACACCATCAAACATCGCCTACACACACGCCACACGGTGTGGCTCCTTATGTACGGTCGTCGGGAGTCGTCCTGCTCGCAGCAGCACCTCGTGTGCCTCGCGCTCCTGTGTGTATGTCCTGGACAATCATCCGGCCCCGAGACGAAGCTCTTTCCTCTCTCAACCATACATACACACGCACACGAGAAGAGCGCAAAAGGATACGATCCTTCCAGAATTGCGCCCGTCACAACAGAGCAGAAACGGCACGAAGGATGTCGTCGCCTGGTGGTGGTGGTGATGGTGGTGGTACACACCACCGCCGTCCGTCGTACGAGAGATGGCTATTGCGCCGTAAATTCGAACCAGCACACACTCTGCCACAGCCAAACGCCAACCAACCAGCGCGTCCGGATAACCCGCAGGGATGTCCTTTCGGGGGACCACCAACCCACCGGGGGGAAGCAGGTTGCGGGAACATTGCGTAAATTGTGCGTACGCGATCCTCTCGCCGTGCGTGTGTAGAGGAGAGATTCTACACCAGGTCGCTTTCCGC
The DNA here is from genome assembly GCA_000349145.1 of Anopheles dirus. Taxonomy (NCBI): domain Eukaryota; kingdom Metazoa; phylum Arthropoda; class Insecta; order Diptera; family Culicidae; genus Anopheles; species Anopheles dirus. The sequence continues at coordinate 298,838 of KB673091.1, read as the reverse complement.
AGACGGCCACCGGGATTTTTTTCTTATTCTCCTCAGTTTGGCGTACATTTTCTGCACCATCTTGAATGGAAAATTATGGCGGGGCGATTGGTAGGATGGTTGGAAGCGGCGAGAACGGGACACTGATTGGAAAGATAAGGACGCTGCCATAGTTTGCCGTAAGAGGGAGCCTCTATCGTTGCTTGATGCATTTTAATAATGAATTAAGTTTAAAGTCTTAATAAAAAAGGTTTGATGATGAAAATACACGATAAAAAATTACTGCTAATAACCAACTGCAACTGTTTTCACAGATAGTAAGGCATCGATTAGGAAGTTTATGGTCGATATTGCATACTTTACGGCGTAAAATTGCGCAACTAGCCGCAAAGTATGCAATTCGGACAACACATTGCATTATAAACATAACAAACAATCGAGCTGTGTCGATTAGAAAGGAGGTTCAGAATCAAATATGTTTTAGTGCACTCGTTATTGTACTTTTGTGATCCCAAATGACTATTTCACCAACGTTATTCTAACGGTATTGCCTATATTAGAACAAACTCATTTCTTTCACACACTTTTCACCGCACACGACTCGCAAAATTCACCTCAAACATTACCCCTAATGATAACTGTTTTTTTTTTGTTCACTGTTAATACGTTCCCGTCGCGTAGGTCACGGATCCAGACGTTTATTTTATCAAACTCGCGCACCGAACGGCAACGACTGGGATGCTGCTGGCTCAACGTAATGCTCGGAAGCTCTCCAGCGTCGCTGGCGCTCTGTTGTGATTTCGTGTGGGTAAGTGGTATGTGTGTTTTGTCTACTACCTCACCCGTTTTCCCGCGCTTTATATAGCTACCCGCCTCCCTGTGGTTCGACATTGGTTCGTTTTTCTTTTGCCTGTCTGTCTGTCGTGCGGACTCCGATCTACTATGGCCTAGTTTCGTGGTACTACAGCGCGAGTGTGCGAGCGGGACACAGTGCGAATGCGCACAGCCGAAGGGAAAACGATGCGAAACGGTATAGGTATACGGGTGCAATAATTCTGCATCCATCACGGCTCCCGCCAGCAGCCGGGAGGGAGACTGTTCTCCCGCGTTCGCGCTCATCCTGTGTGTCTCGATCGTCCTTACCAACACAGCGGCAAGCGAGACGCGCCACTCGTATATACCCCGCTGCACATAGCGAAGCACAACCCGATAGTAGCCCTGCGATGCATCATGCCTTCGCGTGATAGTATGCAACTGCAACAAACTACAACTTCAACGAGTTCTAACGTTGAGGCTGGTCGCGACAACTGGCTACTCACACGCATATATACTCCCTTTCCAATGCATCGCCGTTTTTTCCGTTGATTTTCCGCACCCACTGCAGTGTGATGCTGGAAAGGCACCACCGAGAGAGGGAAAGAGCACGAACTTCGTCTGCTGCACGCGCCACAACCCGTGCGCTATGTGCAGGCTGATCCTGCTGCTGCTGCTGCTGCTGTGTGTGGCTCGTTCCGTGGAGGATTTTCGTGAATCAAAACGCTGCTGCAACCACTTGCGGGCAAGCAGAGCACATGCGGCACATGAGATGGCGAGAGCGACCGTGCTTATGTGCGCCTTCCATTCGTTTCGCATTCGGTTCCTTTCTTTTTCCTACATCCAGAGTACATGTGTGAATGCGCACAAAATTACGGTGGAAAAATGCATCTTTCCCCGAGTGGGTTCTGTTGCAGTTCTAGTCTGTTTTGTTGTTTTTTTTTTAGTTCAGCCACTTATGGGAAAATGCAAATTGGATCAGCAGAGCCATCAGCAGCGCCAGAGCACGCAACGTAAACTTTATTAACCTTACGCAATGCACACGATTTGCGCTATAGAATTTGGATTAATGAATTATAATTAGTGGTTAATTAGTGGCTATCATATTTGAAATCAAAAGGTGCTATATTCGACTACTCCTATTTGACTTGTTTTGTCTGGATCCTCCAAAGGATCCACATGATTTGACGTATTTGAATACAACCAACCAATGACTTTTGCAAGTCATTTTGAAGAAACTTATTTTAGTTTTAGAGATAATCCACATCGGGAGAGCTTTTAAAACTTTAAGATTGCCAGAACTCGTCTGAACTAATCATTCAGGAACCAATTTCTGTTAAGAGCAGACGAATTTATACTGTTATACAGAATCTAAGCCTAAACCAAAACCAACATTTTTTAATGACTAAAATAAAAAAAACAGCACTCTATCATTTCCCAACTCTCAAAAATCCAAATTTCCGATTATAAATTTCATCGGATTCAAAATAGTTTAAAACTATGAAATATACTCATCGATCCATTTTTATAGTGTTTAGCGAGATATTAAAACTGCTATGAAGTTATATTTTGTATATTTTCCAAGCTATGCAAATTTCTTAACACCATCTCGCTACACACGAAAACATCGATCCTAATGCCCAGCAGTACATTATTGAAAATCATTTACGCATTTTTTTTAATGAAGTTTGACAAACTTAGACAAATTATAATCATAAATTGTCCTCCATTTTGAATAATGAGTGAATTCGATGATGCCACGCAAATCAAATTATAAAATCATAAATGTATTGCTGTTTATATGGGTTTCTTCCAAACATAAACAACCATTTAAGATTGCGATGTTTATACATCCTATATATTTTATCTTTATTATATTATATGCTATATTATATTTGTTTATATGTACTCCAACAAACAATTTAACTTATGATACTAAATAATTTAAGAAACAAATATTTGAAAGTTAAATTTATTACCAAAAAAGAATACAAAAAATCGATACTAATAAGTTAAAACTTTAAGCAAAGGGGTAGTCAAGAAAAGTTTACGCACTATAGCAGCATAGATCAATTTATTATCTCACCTCACCTCGAGGTAGGGCAGCGAATTTCGCCGAAGAAATGTGCAAACAGCCCCACCCGAAAAGGATCTCTTTTCACCGGTGGAGGAGACAGTTGGTACTCTCCTGGCCCTCGAATTATGGGCGGAAAACGACCGAGCGCATGCGTCACAACCAAACGCGGGTTTTCCTCGCGAATGAGGCTGTGGACGCGTCTGTTGTGGTGTGCCGGGAATCAGGCACCAGCAAGAAGAGCTACCGCGGCGGGCATTTTTTTCTTCGCCTCTCACGAGAGTAAGCAGCAGCAGCATTCGTGTGTTATTCACAAAGCGAGTCTTCGTAGCGTGTAAATTATTTCGTCTGATATTGTACAGGTTGTATTGTAGTAGGTTGATGAGCATGTTTGTAAATACCAAACATAAACAACACGTGATTAAATTTAAAAAAATCACACAAACCGCCCATTGAACGCGGTACTGGGAACTTATCGAAGGCGCGGTCTTTCCCGGAACGCTATCAAAACTACTCCGCAGTGTGTTTTGCACCATCCGATGAGAACGCACAATCACCATATTCGCAGAATTCTTGAAAAAAACAACGAGGAAACTTATATACAACCGCACAACATGTGCGCTCTTCCAGGAATGGAGAGTCGTCCCGGAAGCAACTCTGGAATGCATGACGTCCGTCATCGGTCAACATCACGCTCGTCATTGGGTCTGCCCTCACTTGCCGCAAAAGTTTGCGCATATGACGTACGCATCCGATACTCACGCGTCAGTCACACACTACTTCCCAGATAACAAAAATGCGACACACATAACGATACCGGACACAACGCAAATTCAACGCCTTCATCCTACCGCACGCACCCCTCGATATTCTATCGATGGTTAATGCTGCTGCTCCGGTTGACCTGATTTTAAAATGCAATCAAACTCAAACACATCCCGTGTTTGAGCAACAACAAAAAAACTGCACCCCCGAGAAAGCACATGACAAATTTTGCACGGCGACGAGAAAGAACAGGGCTTCATGTGTGTGTGTGTGTGTGGAATGAAACTATTCACCATTAGCCCTTCCATCGCTGTACCTGTACGCCCGGAAAATCCACACAATCTTCCACAAATCAACGTCGTCGTTGGCTTGGCAGCGGGTTTCGCTCACAAGGAGAGCCGGTCCGCTGCTCAATGGCCTTAATAACTGACCGTACGGTGTACAAATCGGCCCGTGCCGGAAAGAGCATCCCTGAAACTCTCCGACATGCCACACACCGCCAACAGTATTGTATCTTGCACGTCGAACCTCGAATACGGCACCGTGAATTAGGACGAATCGATATTTCCCTGCGGCTCAAAACCTACCACCACAACCTGTCCGGACCCGTGAGCCTGATGAATGAAAAATTGGTTCACTGGTACGTTTCCATTAGCATTTGGTGTGGCATCATATACTAACGGCTAGTAACAGGTATAAGAAACTAACTGTAAACGAGAGCTCTATATTCTGGAGAGAACAATTCCTACGCGACACAATAAAACGAGGTAAAAACATATATCAGGTTAATCGAAATGACAAATCGCATAAAATAACCATTCAAACGTTCATTTTAGAACGTAATCAACAATACTAAAAAATGATTCAAAAATATAAACTATTGTAGAAAGCGAGAACTCAAGCTTCAAAACTCTAAAATTTTATAGAATATTACTATATTACTATATACAGTAGGAACAATAAACGGAAAAAATCGACAAAATGCTCCAATACCGTAAAAAATTAATATACACAACAATAATTCCCTTCGAGGTTTGCTCGAACCAATAAAATGTATTTGTTCACAAATGTTACTGTGAACTGTGATTTTTAAGCTTAATTTTAAATTGTTTCGGCCTATTGATGAATATTTAGTCAAGAGAAAAAATACATACAGTTTTTTTGTTGTATTTACTAAGAAATACAAATGAATTAACTTTGCTATCAGGGTTAATATTTAAAAGAACAATATTATCGCAAATGTGTTGGTTCTCTTCTGACTTTATGTCACTTGTCTTCTATAAATGATATTTATGTTCTACTTCATCTTCTTATTCTTCTTCTACATATTCTTCTTTTCATTTTATATTCTTATTCTTCGCAGTCGTCTTCTTATTATTCTTCTTTCTTTTCACAGCAAGTTCACCTAGGTCTGGGTTTACCATTTCTGACTTTCTTCGACTTAATTATTATCTGTAGCCTGAATACAGTACTGCGTACAGGGTCCAGCTGAGATTAGAACTCACAACCTGTGGTATTTAAAACCTTTTCTGATTCCAATGTTATTCAATATAACCACGAGATAGTTTAGCTATTGTTTTGGTTAATAGTCAAGCGAGTTAATACCACTTTTCAGGGGTAAATCCTGTATGAATACATGCTACTCATTTATTATTCAGTAAAAACATACTTTCTTCATACGGTATCTAATATTCTCGAAAATCTTGTCCCAGAAATGATAAGCGAGCGATTATTTTTCCAATTCAAAATGTATAAAACCGTATGTAACCCCTCCGGTCCGATTATGCCATCTGCGGTGCCGCGTGTGTGTACTTAGCCCCAATTTCGGACGCTCGAGTTCGGTACGAACGATGTGTCCTTGGCTCTCACACCCTGCGTACGGTTATTGCCACAGCGCGTCGCGTTCAAACCAACACCGAACTCGCAAGGAACTGACCTTTAGAAAATATTCAATCGACCGCTTGAAACCGCAGAATCGAATCAATTTCAAGCCCACGATGGCACCATGCGCCGGCAACAAAAACAAACAACATCACCCTCCGCTTCATTTGCGGAAGGCTAAGCGTGCAAGGAGCACAGTGGGATGGGAGGAACAACGAAAACAAGGCACAACAGAAAAAACAACTAAATAAAAGCTCAAAATACCATCTTCAAGTTGCAAGCTCGCACACCTGTGCGCGTTCGTGCGCGCTAAAGGCGAGTCCAACAACCGAGCGCGAACGGGTGATTGTAAGGCACGGCGCAGGCTAGAACAGAGGCTGGAAAAACAACACGCAAGCTCTTCCTCTCAGCCCACTAAACCCCCAAAAATACGCGTTTTGCGGTACGGGTCCCGAATGGGGGGTTTTTGTCGGGGTTGACGAACGGCACGCGAGCGTGCGTGTGTGTGTGTGTGTGTCCGTCCGAGAGAGCGCACTTTTCTAATGCGCAATTTGTTGAAACTGAGATCCGACACGTGTGTGAACCGTGGCGAACTTGGCGCGGTTGTGAGCCATCACCACCCAAAATATCCAAACCGAACTAATGGAAAGCTGATTAATGATGATACACCTCCGTCCGGTACCCCACCCCGGTGCTCGAAAGAGGGAGGCTGGGTGGTGGCACGAGATCTGATAATCATACACATCGTGAGATAAACGATTTTTACGGGTGCGCGGCGGATAAATAACAACGCAAAACTTGACCCCAAGCCGCCGCGCGTTCCACTCAGGAGGGTGTTGTGCGCGGTCTGGAAGGAGGGGGTGGTTGTTTGGGGTAGGATTTAAAAGGGCGGCTTTCGGTGGTCTCCCCACGCGGGAAAACACACACATACCACCGCGCAAGCATTACGCAACGTGAGGTAAGAGATTTCATTCATAAGTTGAGCGATCCGAAATGAGGCCGCCGCGGGGCCGGAAGTTGTCGATCGATTCGCTCTCCGTCTCGCTCTCCCTGCCACAAAACGAGCCTCGGAGGTTTCGGGTTGGTGAAGGAGAAAGAATGGGCGCAAGGCAAGGCCAAGCCGGGTGGGGTTCACTCACCAAACCAGCGAGAGAGTGAGAGAGAGAGAGAAAGAGAGCGAGCTTTGAGTGGAGCCGCCAAACCAAAGCCGTCAAAAGACACCAACATGTAGGCTTACTCGTTCTTTCATCCCTTAATAAGGGTGAAACGATCACCACCTCCCCATACCCCTCTCCCCACGCCCCCCCCCCCCCTTCGTGCATCACGCACCGGGGGGAGAAGAGCTAATGGCGTAGTTAAGTTTTGTACCCTCCATCATGATGAACCTCTCGCGAGAGTGATCGGTGTGTGCGTAGTGTGAGCGATGGAAGTTTCGTAGAATTCACCTCCTCATGGTGGAGCTGCGTCCCAACCGACCCCCCTCGCGAAGGGGATGGTTTTGGGGAAGCCACTCACCAAGTGCGAAGAGTTCCTCGCGTAAAAGAAATGTGACCACTCACTCGGATGGAAACTCTTTCGAATTGGTTCATGCGAGGGTTGCTTCGCACCCCGCCGACTCTGATAGGAGAAGGGCATGAAGAGTTCATCTCTCCTCCCCACAGTGCTCCTCTTTCATAGCACGACGCTCCGTTCTCTCACCTGTCAAGCAACCCGTGATGGTTTTGGAATCAACGACGACTCAATGATGATTGCATCCTACCCTACGACATTGGCTGCCACCCATCCCTCCCCCAGGCCGTGGAATGACGCACAGCAAAATGTAACGAGTTCGAACCCACCGGAAAGGGTGAACTACCCCCGTTGGGAGGGTGTGCAGTGGGTGGTTGGATGTATGTTGTTTGTTTTGATTGTAGGCTTTGATGGAAGGGTTGTTCTCTCTACACTTACACACACTCTCTCTTTCTCTCTCCGTTTCTCCTCGGAAAGGGTAAAAACAAATGATTGTACACACGTTCGAGTGCATCTTCGCGCCCCACGCACACATGCACACGCAGGATGCACTTGCTTGCATGATGACGGACCTTTCCCCCCCCCCTCGCCCATTTGTCGACGAACTGCAACAACAAACTACTCTTGTAAGGCTTCCCCCACCCCCATTCACTCTGTACATGCCGCCGCCGGGTTCTGACCGACCGGATGAAAGGGGGCGGATGTTGTTTGTTTATCCAGGCAGTATGTGCGAGTGGGTTCAACCCTGCCCTACTGCAACACGGTTGCGCTTGCACCTATAATTTGCATTGCACACACACACATACACACACGCACTCCGGTTGCGGTGCAATGTGAAATGTCAGCCCTGTGTGTACCGTGAGTAACGGGGAGCCGTTGTTACAAATTGGTAGCACCACTACGCCCACCTACCCCCCGGTTCTGCTTCTTCAAGCGCCAGCTCTAGCCGAGAAAGGAAGTGGCACATTTGGGTGGTGGTATTGTGAGTGAATGCGACGAAATGGCAAGTTGAAAATTTGGTACGAGCACGATGTGGGTCAAGAGCAGCGCGCAGAAGTAAGACGCTCTTGACATATGGAGAAGAGGTGACAGAGGCTGCTACTAACATGAAGAATTTACTACGCTATCATATCATCACGGCCCACGGCAGTTTACTGCGTATTATTAGGTAGACACGCCACAACTAACGTCGCTCCCCATCATACATTCAAATCCGACACGAAGGACCAACATTATCAAGAGCATCGTTGGTCCAAAGGAATCATAATCATACCATGATCATTTTCAAGTCTAATAAATGTTAGTTTTAGATCACCTATAAAAAAATCATTACGTATGAGTTTCAAACTAGAAGAAATTATAAATTGTTCAATTATTTGTTTAAGTTTATCATTTCAAAAAAATATTTAATAAGAATTTTCATTAGGATTCACCTAACAATGTAATCCAACTATTATTGATTATTTTTAATGTTTTTTTTGTTTTCATATTTTTAAAGATTTTTTTTTTTGTTGAATGCATCAGAATTGATGAAACTTATATGCATAATGGTCGAAATGAAAAAAAGAAGAATTTAAGTTTGAACCACATTATAAAAACGTATGCCAACATACCGAACATGAAAACATACCGACTGATAAAAACCACCAAAAGCATAGTTAGCAGTACATGATGATTTCCACAATAGTTGAGGTGAAATATGAAATATGTGGCTGAAAAAGTCATGCAACATTTTCAATTTGTTAACTTTTATGCACTTTTGTTGTGGTTTTTGTTTCGTAATTCTGCATGTTGGTAGCACTTATTACACATAATTTTACATATAATACAAATAAATAATCTCACGCTGTAGCACCAGCTTGTTTCAATCTTCACTCATCGCTAATTTCACAACCTCACCAACATCAACTTTGAACCAATACAAATATTCAAATTCGTTCCATTCCAACAATTTCAAATTTATAAATAACATATTTAACTTAATTAGCATGTTGAGTGAGTTTCAAATACTCTACCTCATAATTAAATGTTGGCCTTTTGCTTGTCTGCTTATTTGACAATTTATCTAAAGATTAAAATTTATTTAAACGAAAAATACAGGGTGAAGAGTAGATTTGCATTATTGACAAAAACTAGCAAATGTTAAATACAATATCAAAATTCTGAGTACTAGAAGTGTCCAGTAAAAAAATGACAATCGGTTTAAATAAAGGCGTACAACAAAACATGGTTCCCATCAGTGTTGGGAAATTTGACAGTCATTGACATATAATTTCCTACATTCATTCAGTGTGAAGCTCGACATTCGAGCCCGATGGATTCATTTGACTTTCACTTAAAAAACTTGTGGGTGTATGTATTTGACGTTAATATTCAAGATTTTCAAATGAACTCGAACGCTTTCGATCGCCTATCATCGATTTGTCATCCTGCTGTCAAATTTCGGTGAGACTTGCCACAGGAATTTACTTTTCTTTTAATCAATTTGGCACTCATTACTGCTACTTGCGCTTATTTGCAACCAGATATTCAGTTAGGAAATGAAAACTTATTATCCTGATTGTACTTTGAGCAGATAAACACATTTATCCGCGAAAAATGTGCGAAAAAGTCAAATGACATTCCATCTACTTTGTTTACAATTCATTTGATCGTGGCTGCGCTGACGGTAACAACAACAGCATTCATTTTATTGCTACGTCATAGGCCTGCATTTGAAAGGAATAAAGAAACTACGATAGTATGGCATTCGTGTCATCGTGAAGAAATGATTTTGACTCGGGGCATATAGCGAATGTCGAAAAAAGTGTCGACTGTTTACAACACTGGTTCCTATGCTCATAACCTTCCATCCTGATATGAATTGTCTAGAAAAGCAACAGAAAAGAAAGAAAATTGAATTGTCTAGGTAGTTCGTTTATCTAGATACAATCAAAAGCACCTCCCACAAAGGACCTTTGACTAAGAAAAGAAGTAAAAACAAACGAATCACACTGAAAACCGTTTCAATCGATCGGATTCTATTTTCGTACACATATACGCTCATTTCTATCTACCGCTTGGTTGTCGTTGGAAGTTTAAAAAGGATGTCCTTAGCAAAACAGCAAAACCCACACACAGGAATAAAAGTGTAAGAAATTGAACCAGCCAGAAATAGCAACACGTATTGTGTAAATGAAGCGTATCACCTACGCATCCATATAATCGTGGCACATGGAGGGAGCAACAACTACCATGGACGCACGGGCAAGGATAAAGTCTTTGTTGTCATGAAAAACACCAGGCGGCCCCATTTCATCAAGCAATCTCCACGCTGGAGTCGCCAGCCAAGCTTACAACTCTCTCATTTGCCTATGGAACTGTATGTAATGTATATTTCACGTGCCCTTCACCTACCTTTTAAATCCAGATGATGAAACGGCCGTCAAACAACAAACACTGAACTGGATCTCGCGTTTTCAAGGTGGAAACTGTTACGTTTCGTTCAAAAACTAATCCACGACGAACAGACGAACACTTTCACTCACGGTCACTTAACAATTTTCTAACCGCAACACGATCGCACGATAACTTTTCGTTAACCCCTTGCCGTGACAACAATACACTACACCACATCCATCAAATACACAAACACGCACACACCCACACGGCAATTTGGTAGCAATTCTCTCCCGATTCCTTTAAAGCTAAATACCACTAACTTGCCACCAGAGCCTCTATCTTGAACACAATTCTTTTGCCTCCTGAATTCTCCAACGCACACACACACACGCACACGCACAATTTACCCGTAGGTGAACACACACGTCGAACACAATGATTTTTGAACGCCCACCACAAAACAGTGATCAATTTTGGAAAAGGACATTAATGCATAAACACAATGCAGCAACACCACGGCGCGTTTGTATTTTGTTCGGGTCACTGTACTGCACAGAGAGGAAAAAAGTGTTGCTTTCCGGCTGTCAACAATGCTGCATTTACTTCGGTTGTTTTCTTTTGATTTGCGTTTTTTTTTTTCAATCACATTGTCTCTCGCTGATGGACCGGCGCTTCTTGATGTACGGATTGTTAGTCACATTTATGTTTTCGAGTTCAATGTTTTTGCACACGAGTAAATACTGAAATGAGAAGAGGCGTTAGTGTTATGTTTCGAAATAAACGTATAGAGAAACAATTGAGACAAAATATCAAGAAAATCCTAGAAATTGTGGTTTAATTAGGCCTATTTTAAATTAAAAAAAAAAAACGCGCGCGCAAATGGTATAGGAAAACCCGTTCGTCCCGATGCAGAACGGAAAGTTTCCCGACGATGGCGCGTGTTTGCCACTACGACCTACGACAACGCGTACCGACGTTGAGGTGCGCGCATATCGTCGTGCAAACTGCACCCCATTCATCTCTCACTCACTCACTCGCGCCATCGATCTTCGCACGTACTCACTCCTTCTCACACACACACATTCATCCACAGACCGTCCGTCCCTGTCGACGTTACTGCTGCATGATGCAGTTTTGAAATGACGACTTTCAGGGATTCCACCCTGCTCGTCCTGCTGCACCACTAACACCCACCCGCAGGAGAAACCCATTAGCTGGATGTTTTTGCGTTTTACTCATTTACGTCCCTTCCACCATCCTCCACCCCGTGTCCGCCATGTCTCCCCGCGCATCTGTCTGCAGTCAGCGACGTCGATGACTTCGCTTTCCCGCCGAGAGAGCAGCAGCAGCAGCAGCCGGGAGACACGGGAGACCTGCGAACACGGCGGACCACCCCAACGGTTTTTTTTTTATCGTTGTTTTGTTTTTGTGTGACGTTTGATTCGCTCGTATTCGATCCGCTCGCGCGTGTTGTGCTGCTGGTTCGTGTGTGGTCGACGGTCGTCGGAAAGCCAGTCGTCGAACGCTGCTGAACAGCTTCAGAAAGTATAGCGTGCAAACGTTACATTTAACGCGAGAATATTCAATGTTGTTCTCCAGCGTGAAATGGGGCTCACAATTCGATCTCTTTGGGAGAAGAGAAAAGAGTAAAATTTTGCATTATTATTACCTGCTATTAATCTCTGATAAGAACATTTCAATAGCTTCAACACCCAGACACTTTTGAATTTCGATATTAAGGTAATATACGTTCGGAACCGAGACACAGAAAAAAAGTTTGAAATGCATTCCACTTAGAAACGAACCATGAGATCGAACAGAAGGACCTTTATGTAAAAGCAGAAGAAAACTAAATTGAAAATTAGAAAACAATAAATCTTATTAACCAACATTCAATCATCTTTCCATTTGTTAAAAACGATTTCATAGCTATCAACAAACAAACTGCACAATGCACTCATAGAAAATATAATGAAATATAAATAAACAGAACCAAACTCTTCGCCGATGGAAACAAAGAGCAAAACCGTACCAAAAACACAACCACACAAAAACATCGCGAAACCACGAAACCAAACACCAAATGGTATTCATTGCCGAACGGCAGCCAAGGCAAAAGGAACCCAAAGATGCACAAGAAGCGAAAGAAACCCAGCCAGTCAGCCAGCTTGCTCCCGGGTCGTTTTGTTGTCTCGGTGCACCGTTGCACACATACACACACACACGCACGCCAGCAGATTGCATTTAGCACACAAGATGCACACATCGTCATCACCATCATCGCGATCGTCATCATACGGTCCGGGGTTCCGTTTCGTCCCGTGTTCGTACACTCGAGCAACGAGCGACGGCAGGTGCCGTGATGTGGATCCTTTTCCGTTTCGGGGAGGAATGGCGTTCTGCAAACAAAAAACCATGTGGAGACCCCGTCTCTTCTGAGCCTCACCATCCACAGCAGAGCGGAGGAAATATTTATGATGCTTTGATCGGCGAACGAAGCACAACGAAGAGAGAGTAGTGCGTTCAACAGCACTACCCAAACACAACCACGCGCACAAAGAAAGGATTTCGGAGCAGCTGCTGGCAATTAAAAGAACGGACGCTTGATTATTGGCTAATAAGTCTCTCCCGCTTGGTTTGTGTGCTGCGCGCGTGTGGACATGGAAATTGCTTGCAAGCTGGCGTACAAAACTAAGAACTGGCAAACACAGCAACAAAGAACCACCAAAAAGAACAAACAAATGCATAGCTGCCGGCAAAAAAAAATATAGTAAAATGTGCATACTAATTACAAAGAGTTATCATGAACGATAATTTATATAATTTGAATGTTTTTTATATAAATAGAAATAAAGAATAACTAAACACAAACGCAGATAGTTTACGATGCCGCTAGTTACCATGTCATCCAAAACGCCCAGGTCTTTTAGAACAAACAGTCGATTGATTTATCTTTAATTTCGTGAGTTGCGAATGTTTTTGTTACACGGTAATGGTATCATTATGATTCGTTTCAATGTAGGAGAGTCGCATTCCAAATCTACCTTCACACGATCTTTTGATGCCAAGCATCGGAAATGTTTAAACAAATTTAAACTTTCGATTCCTTTCGACCCTAAAATTTCGCTTTTCAATTTTAATAACTGTTATCAGTTACATTTAATGAAGGTTTTACTATCATTAATAAGTCAAACATAGATACAATTGGAGATAACATACTTCAATATCTCGAAAACATTTACTACCACAATATCATGGACAAAAAGTATCGCTGCAAACTTGATGGAGTAGCGTCACACGAACTTTTCCGATTATCATACTTTTACAACTGCATCACAATCAGTTAAGGACGTACCGAATTATGAGCATAATTATCTGCTATGTGTCCTGGCCGTTTGTATGCTAAAGTAAAACTTTTTAACAAGATGTTATATGTTTGTTTGAATAAGTAGGTGAGCAAAATATCGATTTAGACTATTGATTGATCAATACAAACAAATCATTGCAAATTAGCAGTAATAAATCTAATTTAGTAAGCTTTAATTTACAAACATTGCGATACGCACACTCAAAAATTACCCTAGCATTTATGTTAATCACAACAAACCACATGCTGTATTTCCCTGCTACCGTCTGACATGTTTTGACATGGAAGTAAAACTAATACAAATTTCATTTTCTAATGCAAGTCCCCATGAATCTCTATTTAGGGACTCTATTTTAATTTTAGTTTTCTAAAGAATATAACCTCACTCTATCGTGCTGGCGACAAAAAAACACTTCCACTATGGTGGGCTATTTTTGTGTCGCTTTAAGGTTCTATTTTTCCACCACATTCCTATTCCGAGGAGCGATCGAACCACGACCACTAAACTAAACTGCAACCCAACCCAAGGCAAAGAGCAAAAAAAACGAAAAAAAAAATGCACAAGAACCAAAACAAACTACCGAGACACACACACACACACCCATACAGGGTAAAGGTACATTAGTAAACAACGTCTCCGCCACCGTCCGTCCCCGAATCCCCCCTCCTCTCCCCTTTACTCAAAACCCTCCAGCAGAAATGGATCGCCGAATGGAAGACCGAACCTAACGAAGAAAATGTTGAGCGCGTCTAGGTAATAGTGGCACACAAACCCTATAGGTCCCGCGGTATTTTTACGTCGCAGCGATAAGTGGCTACACGACGGTGTGTTGTGTTTTATTTTTGCTTCTTTTTTTTGCCCTGCTGTTGTTTTTGCTTTCTTCCCTTTACATAAATGCACCACAAATGAAGCAAATGGCCCCACGATACCACCCGAGGGCTGGTACAGCGAGAGGAGAGTGTGCCGTGAGGAGGTGGAGTGCAATAAACATGCAACGGAACTTCAAGGCGAGTTTGCCGCACGCGCGCGCCACGCCAACCCAGACGGAGGAGAACTGCACCAGCAGCACTGTCTCGCGCGGAAGCAGGGCAGGAGTGCGATGCGACGGCCATCGCAAAAACAAAACAAAACCCACCCACCCTCCCGGTCCGCCACCCGCCCCCGCCCCGCGAGAGTGTGGAAGGGCGCACGCTACAAAACGAGAGTAAACAACGTCGTAAAAATCGTACCTCTACTACGGGACGCAAGCGCGTTGCAATATGCGCAACGTTTGCACAATATTGCACTCTCATGCTGTCTCTCGTGCAGGGCCCCTCCCACCCCAGCGTCATCCCACCGGTGCAGCCCACTGCAGCCGGCGAAAGAGAAGGAGCGAGCCGCACACACGCGCGAGAGAGCGAGCGAGAGAGGGAGAGCAGAGTAGTAATAATGCGTAGTAACGGGTTCAAGGAAAGGAGCCGTACGTGGAAGCGAGCGAGCGAGAAGAAATGTAAATGTACACACACACACACACACACACGCCCCACCAGCTTCATTCTGAAAGTTCGCGCCACAACGCTCCGAGAAAAGGTGTCCGGAAATGGGAGGAAAAATGAAGAGAGAAAGAGAAAGAGAGTTTCGAATGCACTTTCCTGCACTCGCTGGCTGGCTCACAAATACACACTCTCACACGCAGACAGACTGCACTTACGAGAATGCACGAATGCATCGGCGAAGGCAAACAGGGTGGGGTGGGGTGGGCACATGGCCGAAGTGGTGAAATTAAAAACATCCTCCATCATCCATGACACCTCCACCAGACGGGAAAAAGAACAACAACAAACGCGCACGGGAGCATGATCAAATTGTACGTAATGAGTGTATGCGCGGACGTGTGTGTGTGTGTGTGTGTGTGCGATGTACGTGCGATGCGTACATCCCCCGGGCAAGGCAGCGAAAAATTGCCACCCAACACTCGCCCGCCCCGGATGTGCATCTGATAGTGCATCACCACCGCCGGGCGGTTTTCTTTTCACGGTTTAATGCGGTGTTATGCTGCTTGTGCCATTCGTTTCCGAAAGGTGGCATTTAAAGAGCCGTGCGTTTCACCGTCCCCGCTACATTTTCTCCGATGTGGAAAAACGTGGCTTCAGTTTTTTTCACGATAAGCACTTGTTTGAGTAAACTTTGTTGAAACAAGCAATATAAATGGATTTACACACTATGATAGTTGCTTGTATCTGCAGTCAACTTTAGGAAACAATTTCCAAGCCCCCAAGGTAACTATACACCGAAACAAAGGTCGCTTTCCTCTCAAGGACTTAGGGAAAACCGTTTTTGTGAACTACAATTGGATGGCAATCGAACCTAAAAAAACACTCCATAATCCACAAGAAATTCAACATAACAGATAGTTAAGTCATGTCCACAAATCGTAAAAAAAATCCAATGCGGATAATGCGAGAATGGATTAGGGATTAATTATACTAGGGTATTCGATAAGTATACTCTATATGGAAACTGTTTATTTTTCTGGGCAGGTACTAAGCAGAGCCGAATATACATATATGTCATGTTCTCTTGCTTTCACAATTAAGCAATTTCACATTTTTCTAGCTGTTCGTTTACTAAATTTAGGAATTGAGCGAAAAAGATTCTTCAATTGTTCTTCAGTTTGAACTTTTTCCTCTCTTTTTAATGGATTTATCACTTGCATTTACTTTTTCAAGCATGTTTCAACTATTTTTTAAATTTAATATTTGAGTTTTAGCCCATGTTTTTAATTTTATGTTTTTAATAAAAAAAAATCTTCAATTATTTATGCTCTTTTCTGAACATTTGTGTTATGGCTTTTGCATATCCAATTTAATGTTCAGTTGAGGGAAGCTATGGAGATCAACAATTAATTAATTTTGGTGTTGAGAATAACTTGCGTATAAGCAGAAGGAAAATTCCGTTTCTGTTTTTCATGCCAAGCGGAAAGCTCTGGGTATTCGCAACAGAGAATCAGAAAGCTTAATAACGCTGAAAATAATTTAAAAAAAAAAACATTTTCTTTGCACATGACTTCCGTTTATTCCAATTCTAATTATCCGGATAATACTGTGCTTTCAAATCAAACCGAAGTTTCAATACTTACGTAAAATAGAAGGGGCTTACCGACTGCCGCAATCTAAGCACAATATTGAGATTACTCTTTCATTGGCACAACAGTCTAAAGTAGCCCTCGGCATGCCCACGAGGGGACGTTAAACCACATCGATGCATTAAACCACAAACAAGCCACCCATTTCTCCTTTCTCTGTCGCTGTCTCCTGTGCAGTCTCCCGGCGCAGCCTATATGCACCGAATATAGAAAAGCCCCTAACTGGGCAGCATACACAATCATTCCAACTGTACTCGTTGTAAGGTGTAAGTCACACGCCGTGCCCTGCGGCAGGTGGTGGAAACATGCACCGACCCACCACCATCGTGTTTGCGACTGATAAGCAGCAGCACAACGTGTTTTAAAGCCAAAGCGGAAAAGGGGGCTGGCATTTTCCTTTTCGTCACACCCATTCCATTCCGAAAGGGTGTTGAAAATTGAGTGCGCCACACACAAGACCGCAGCGAAAGGATACGGGAAAGAATTCAACACCTGGCTGCGAGGCAGGGCAGAGAGAGAAAGACAGCGAGAGAGGACTGCAGAAACAGCTCACTAAACGATTGTTTACAATGAGGTTGCACATTTATCCACCGGTTCTGGGCCGGTATGCCACCACACCACGTTTCACTCGACACCCGCGCGGCGGTCGGTCCCTCAACAACGTCACCAGCATCAACAATGCAAAGAAGGTCGCGAACGCGAACGTTCCGAATGACAAAAACAACAACAACCCAGCTCACGCCGCGTGAACCAACCTCCCCCGGAAGGCCCAGCTCGAAGCGAGGAATCGTTTGAATAATGCACGCCAGGTTGCGGGCACGTTGCGTGCAACGGTACACAGAAATGCATTCTCCTGATAAAGGGTGGTTCGCAGTAAACCACCACGAGCTGACTGGACGGGTTCGATGCGTGTGATCACTGTCTTGTTTTGAAGTATAACACAACATGTTTTCCATACTTCAACCGAATAGTTTCCACAGCTAAAAGGACCAAAAGGACATTACTCAATTCATATATAAATATTAAATTTAATGTATGTAAATGAGACAATTTTGTGCATTTTTTACATCATACAAAACAACATCATAGTATTATTATTCTTGAAGTTAAAGTGACTTCAACATCATACATCTCGTCTGTTTTGAAAGAAAAAATGTTGAAATTCATTCAAAACTCAAATTCTTACAACAAACAACATATAAATTGTCTATATCTAACGTCCTTGCAAGAAAACGGATAGAAGAATACTTAAAAAACACAAAATCCATGTTGTTTGTACCTAAAACAAATATACATAATCTATTGAAAATATAGATCATTGTACAAATTCACTTGTGTTTCATTGTATATTGAGCACTGAAAGGAGTGCTGAATTCGCCATTCGGTATACCTCGAGAAATGATTATTCAGATTGAGGTTATTTACGCTTTAGGAGGTATGCAACAAAAAAAAATGTTCAAATAACTTTCCACGAAAAATTAAATCAAATAATAAAATTCAAATTTGAACATTTCACAAACTGAGATTTTTGGAAAAGATAAATATTATACTTACATCGACTCTATGATTTTTATTTTTATTTTTGCATTCCAACAGTTGTTGCCTGTTTCCTAGATCTCGTATAGCATGGACCAATTGTTTAACGTTCATTGCTTTTATGAGTAGTTTAACAGATGACGTATATTTCTTATGCATATCATAAGAAATGTCTGTCTATGGGTCAATTTAAATTTTAAACAGAGAGAAACTTGTAATATACAAAAAAAAAGTCAAATTTAATTATTTTATGTGATGAGATGACCTACTTCAAATTATTAAGAATATTTCAAATTTGTGATAATACAAACAGCTTACGCCATTTCCTAAGTTCAAATTTAGAGAAAAAAAATATCTACAAGAGCAAACACAAATTACCAAACATTTACGACAAATTTCTCGAGACAAAAACATCAAATCAGCAACGAACCGCGCCGAAGCCTATCACTTTCGGTTTTGGAAAAGTAGGGCCTGTTTGTTTTATCTCTGTTGTTTTCATTCTTTTAATTTGAATTCCAAAGTTCACGCCTATGCAACCCTCTCCCCCCAGGAACAGACAAATACGGCAACAACAACAGCAAAAAACACAAGCCACTATTTATCAAACGCCTTCTCTGACGCAACCGCCCTTAACACACGGCGCCCTCCCCCTCGGGGGAGAGGCTTCCCAGGCCGAATTTTTCGGCTGATAACCTGGTTTCTGGATGAATTTCTCTACCTTTCCCGTTTACACTCTCTGCTAAATTTTCTC
>KB673091.1:162260-232250 GCA_000349145.1 Anopheles dirus | reverse complement strand
CACTGATGCGTCCACACTCCTCTCTCGCATTCCCCTATATGTTCCTTCTCGTTCCCTTCGTTCCCGTGACTTCCTAGCTGGTCTTCCAAGGCGCACTCGGTACGGTTTAAACGATCCGTTTCTCGTTTCTCTTCATCGTTTCAACAGCCTCTTCCATTTGTTCGATTTCCACTCTTCCTTAGCCTCCTTCCGTTCCCTCTCTTTACAATTCATCCAATCCTCATCCTCTATCCCACGCTAAGACAGGCGCTAATTAATGTTTGTGCAAAGTCAGATTAGGGTTAGTTAAAAGTCCATAGATATAAGGCATTGTTTAACCGTAAGGCGGACAATAGTAATAAATGAAATGAAATGAAATGTCACAGTTTGCTGTGTTTAAAGTCGCGCACTGTGGAGTTGAAAATTACAAAACATTACAACTCTATTGTACTCGTGAAGGTGGGAGCATACGTTTTGACGGTTACGGCTATTTTCTTCTTATCAGGTGCGACCGAAAGAAGTGTCCGAAACCGCTCACTCACATTGGGGCGACGTGTCAGCCAATCGTTTACTCCGGTTGATCTGCAGGAAATTTCGGCGCCACCTGTACATTGCAGTCCAAGCCTGCCACTCCCCAGCTGGCCTAATAGCATTTTACGAATTGAGTAGTCTAGTGCCATTCTACTGACATGGCTAGCCCACCGAATCAAGGGGAGTTTAATTTGTTGCACAATAGTAAGGTCATCCTACAGCTCATAGCGCTCGTCACTGCAACGGCTCCTCGATTTTCTTTCCACATCTTCGCATCTTCGTCTCGAACGCGGCTAAAGAGGGTTTTGTTAGAGAGATTGCTAGTGGTACCACAATCAACTCTATCGTTGTATTAGATTGCCAGCTCAAATGTTAAAACCCATCAATAACTCATTCCTTTTGTATACGGCACAGGGTGTTTAGAAAAGCGGATCCTTGATCGCAGAGAAATGTTGAAACAAAGGTAACCTTAGCTTAACGTGGATTCACACACAACAGAAATATCGCGGATTGTTGAGGTGACAAACATGGCATTAATTTCCACAAATTCTCAAAGGCAAGACAATAATATGTTATGATCAGTCCAGGGTTACAACAACCTCGATGTAATCCTTGGAATGTATAATCTACTCATTCGAAAAATTATTCAATATATAACTGTACAGACTAGCTCACCGTGATGGAAATCAAACATACTATTATGTTGAATGACAATCTCGCTATCGGGAGGATTTACATATTTGCTAATTGTACTTTTTTCTTTCATTTAAACAGAAAACTTCAATGCTCAATTCATTAGCATTTTTTATGTAATAATATAATTGCTTTGATATAGAAAGGCACAGTTCGGTATATCCAAGAAAATAAAGACTCAATAATACTTATTTTATGAACTTTTTGGATACTACTTACAATACCCATAACACAGCTCTCGTACTAAATTTACGTTCTATTACTGATCTTTTCAACAACCGTCTGTAACTTCAACGAACATATCATGGCATCTATAGAATCTTTGATACATCTAGTGATAACAAAATAAATCAATAACTCAGAATTCATTGTTGTAAATACCTTCCCGAGGTGTGTGGTAAAATAATATAAAATATAGATCACTTTAGAATGATTGAGGATTCGGGAATAAAACAAAATTTATAAAAGTTAGGAATTATTTGAGTGGACATTTACGTGGAATATAATTTATTTCATCATTCACACGTCTCAACTGTCAAAAAACTGCTCCTTAGCGTTGGAAGGTTAGTTAAATTCCGGTAATTGAGTATTTGCATACATTCTACATCATTAAGTTCAGCATATAATAGCTCTAACATAGCCAAATCTCAACGAAACACTTACGAGATACTACAAATTGGCTCGGTCATATAGTCTCGAATCGTCGTTGTACCAAAAACATAATCCACGGACAGAACCTATGACGAAAATAATGTAAATTAGTTTGATTTAAGTTTAAGAAGAGATCTTCTGATATAAACCAACGAAATTTTAAAGAAAATTGAAAAAGAAAAAAAAAACAAATCCAATCCAATCCAATCAACGATCATGATCATCTTATCCTTTCGTAATTCGCCTCGAAAAGAACCAAATTAAATAAACAACATTGCGCACATGGAAGGCACGTCTCATCCGCTTCTGGAAGATCGCTAACGCTACGGAGTTCGCGATTACAGGTAGTAGAGCTTGTCGTTGAGCGATTCCGCCGGCATTCTCTTCACCGACTGTCCTATCAGGTAAGCCAGCTTATGTGCGTACTAAAGAGGGAAGGGATGAAACAGCGTAAGTGAAAACGTTTCGCATCGGACCGTTCGGGGGTGGTCAACTTACCTGGCAGCAGGCCGGCACGCGAATACTCCCCGGCCAGTTATAGTACATGTAGCACAGCTTGTAGCTCAACCGCTGCAAAATGTCGGGCGCAAAGTTGGCATCGTCGCGCAGCACGATATAGTGCGTCGGCGTGACCGTACCCATTTGGACGGTTTGGGCGACGAGGAAGTAGTCGTACAGGTAGCGCCGTGTCACGGTATGATCGAGCACGGTGCCGGGTGGAGCGTTCGTGTGTCCTTCGCCACCACGGTCCACGCTGAACAGACGCGTGATGATGCGCTTCTGCACCACGATGAAGGTGATCTTTGGCGTGTAGTCCGGTGCAACCAGCTTGCAGGCGGCCAGCAGCTGCGGTATCTCGTACTGCTCGCAGATGACCATCTGACTGTCGCTGACACCGTCGCGGAAGATGATGATCTTCTGAGGCAGCTCGCAGTTGCGGCGCCGGTACGCTTGCAGCGTCTTCTCGAGCGAAACGCACAGCGCATTCAGGAACTCTTCCTTACGCTCCTGCACCGTCGCCCGGGAGTACCAGTGCGTGAAGGACGCATCGAGCGAACCTACGAACGCCGACACTGAGTTGGAGCGCTGTTTGCCCTCGTGATACGTGTCGATGCCGCAGATCATTGTGCCCGACAACGGAATGTTGACGCCCCAGAGGGATCCACCGAGCTTGCAGTTCATTTGCAGCATGATCTTCAGCACCACCGACCGGTTGCGCTTGTCGTTCGAGAGCGTACGGGCGTTGATGACCTGTGACGGGATCGGTACCTCCGTGCAGAGGATGCGCTTGATCGCTGCGTATCGATCGTCCCGTGCGGTTGGGAAAATTATCACCACGATCTGGGTCCCGGGACGGACGCGGGTGCGCAGGGCCTGCACGTACAGCTGCGTGCCGTCCTGGGGCAGCACCTCCATCTGTGGCTGGGCAACGTCGACCCCGAGCAGCCGACTGCAGCGCTTCACACAGTCCATGAACATGGACGCGACCTTATCGTCACGCTGCGTGTAAAGTATCATCCACTGGCGGATGTGGACGACCTCCAGCATCGGATTGTTGGTGGCTTGGCGGTTAAAGTCCGCGGTCGGACCGGCACTGCCGACGACGCCCCCGCCGGAGGTGATGTTCTCATGCGCTAGCACCCGACCGGGCATCATCTTCGGTGTGACGATCAGTTCGAGACCCCAGGATGCGAGCAGGTTGCGGGCACCTTCGTTGTTGTTCACGTTCTCGCAGAATTTCTGCATCGCCAGTATGCGCTGATTCGGCGTGATGCGCGTGTACGTTGCAATGTCACGCATCACCTGCAGAGTGGATTGAAACACAACACGTATATTAGGTGACGTTTAACTTTACGTAGGGTAACTAATTTTAAGAAGGGAATGTGAGGTACGCAAGGACGGAACATCCGGCTATGGTGGTTCTAAAATCTTGATATATCTAGTAAGCTGTTCGTCTGTGTGGCTATACTCAGGTCGATTTGGAGAAACCAACTTCCTGGGCCTTCTCCAGGTAATCTGTAAGATGAAGCCACAAAAGTAGAGACCGGCAGCTCAGGGCGTATGTCGCGACTGGTAAGTCTCAGTAGAAGACGAATATTTGTAACAGTGTATTCAGACTATTGAGTGACTTCGACTATTGTAAATCGTACACCTCTCAATCGTCCCACCTCTCACCTCTAAATCATCTCTTCACTACAATGCACTGCGGTAAGTTGTGATGAATCACACGACGTATACTAGCAGAATTCAAGCTAAAAAAGGTTTGATGAGACTCACTACTATTATTTTGTCTTTTTTTAACTTATTGGTTATGACTTGTTGTGCTTATGTACTCTGGTGTTTTGAAACTGCTTTCTATTGACTTCTGTTCTATCGACGTTAGCAGCAGAATCTATTGTCGTCGGACTCGACGATTATCGATATTCCCCGATATTACTCATAGTTTTCGATGATTTTCCTTTTTTTTATCGTAAACGACAACAACTAAGACGGATCAATAAACTAGAATAATCGACGCATAACTGACATTACAGCCCAATAGATCACTAAACACTTTGATAAATACCCATTCAAATACATTTCCAAGTATTCAAACCTAACTACCTAAATACATTCTTAGTAGTAAGTGAACGAGCAATTGTCTCGAATTACCTCGATATGCCGTGATTTCATCGACAAAATCAATTTAGTCAGCATTCACGAACATGGTGGTGCTATTCCATTCAGAGAAAACGAGCTGGGAAAAAACACCGACCCACATATTCACTGATACATAATGAAGTATGTACATCTGGAAATCGAGGGGCTCTGTCCAGTTGAGATTCGAACCCACAACCTGTGGTATGTAAGACCTGCGCAGGCATGCGCTGCCCACAAGACCATATGCCTGAATGGAACTAGTGTTTGAAACTCCAGAGCCGCCTTTGACATGAGACCCCATTTTTGTTTTCTGATTTTACGTACCTTGTAATCTCTTCGCATTGTGTCCGTCAGCCCGGTCAGGTAGCATATTTCCGGTATCAAGCACATGATGAATTCCTCCGGCTCCCGTTGACCCGCCACTCGGCGCTCGGTTCGATTCAACAGCAACGGTTGCTGATGGTCATGAATATCTATGCCGTACTGCTGCTTGTAGTATTCGACGTACGTTATGTCGCGATCGCCGTATCGGAACGTACTCATGGGGTTCGCATCGAAGCAAACGTCGTCGATTCGGTACGTTCGCTTGTTGTACCGCGTAAGCACAACCGACCCGAGCAGCGACTTCACCACGGCGTCGCGAAACTGTACCCCTTGGGCCTGTGCGATCGTCTTGATGTGGGAGTACACGGTCGTTTGCATCAGCACGCGATGGGTGACGTCCAGGTTCAGCATCAAGCCACCCTCGAACTCGTTCACCGAAGTCACGAAACCGGGCCAAATTTCCAGCTTGTGCTGCGGAACGATGCGTGCCTGGGTGGGATCGAAATGTTTCCGTCCCATCTCGGTTAGCTGCAGCATGTACATGATGCGCCGGAACAGCTTGTTGTATATCATCACATTGTCGCTCATCCGCTGCTGCACACGAAACACGACGGTCATCACCACCTGGGTGTCTTCCTGCGGGTGCTTCGTGGCGATCGTTGTGCGCTCGAGGGGCAGCGCCTTCGGAAGTAACAGGATGCGTCCGTCGAAGGTGTACACCTTGCCGAAAATGTCCTGATGACCGTCGAGGCATCGTTGACGAGCCTGTTTTGAGTCTACGTTAGGCTGGAAGTCGATAGTATACAGAAAGATGCCCCGGTCCGACTGGCATCTCAGCTCCATGAAATTGCTCATCAGCTGGACCGCTTGGCCTGACGTGCCCGTACGTATTACCGCCTCCTTCGGTTCGCTCGATTGTCGCAGCACAAACGAGTCAGCTGACGCTGCGGCTTCATGTGAGGGATCCTCTCCGACTCCCGATGAGGCAGACGAGGGTGCAGAGGCAGGTGGGGCGGTTTCAGTCTTGCTCGGCTCGGCAACGGCAGCACCAGCTGGCGGGTCATCGCTCTCCTTCGGGAGCAACGAACGCAGGAACGCACCACGGCCTCTGATGGCCAAATTCTGCATGGGAGCTTCCAGCGAACCGAGATGCGACGCCATAGCGTACGCACGGCCACGGCCATGGCTGACTGGCTTCGGTTGCTGCTCTTCGCTGGTCGTTGGTTCCGATTTGTAGCCGCTATCGGGGACTTGCGATCCGGATCCGGAACCTTCGGCGGAAGCCGACGATGAAGACTCGATAATCGAGCGCAGAAATTTCATTCGCTGGCTCATCTTGGCAGTTTACTTCGCGGATGGTTACGACGCAATCAATCCGGGCAAAGCGGGATGCATTCGTATATTCACCAAACAATCGATATCAATACGTTTCCTTTCCACTAAAATGTATTATCGCGGATTCAAAACAGCGTGGTTTCTTCGGATTTGTTAATACGAAACTTCGTCTTCTTCTTCCTTTTGCGCAACGCCTGTCATAGAAGACCAGGTCGCCGAAAAACAACGTTTTGACGTTTTAAAAAAAGAGAATAAAAGAACCTGACACCCGGTCACCTAACTGTCAAACGATGTTTACATTTTATTTGAACGTTCGGTTATAAATAAGTAATATGCGAAGGTTTATTTTACTTTCCTCGTGAAAAATACAAATGTGAAGTGTTGCGTGAGAGTAAAACGATGACATATCAAATGAATCTATTTACTATGGACCGTGTGAAACTTGGCAGCGCGTTATTTGGACGAAAACAATTAAATGTTTTCTATCACGCACCCCGGAATAGTTGCGGCACTTTTACCATCCGTTTTCAAGGAATCCTCTTTTCAGTCCATTGCGAAAGACCTCAGATTGAGTTAATCCGACCCTGCACGTGTATAATCAACGACTGACAGTTTTGATTTCGTTTCTCCGGCTGATAACGACAGAGGACCATCGGAAGAAATATCAAAATTCCAGACTGGTAGTTCGATTACATTTTCGCTGAGCTACGTGTTTTGCCACAAAAATAACAAGGTGTATGTGTATTTAGGTACATATGCGTACTTTAAAAAAATGTATTTTAAACTAATTTATTGAATATTGTTATGGTTTATTTCTGAATCTTCTGTTGTTTACCCAAATCCATAGCAAACATGATCCTGCAAGATAAATGTGAACGAGAAATTCTAAAAGCTTATAGCGTCATGAAAACTGTAATTTATATTTAACGTTAAAGTATGTAAACAATAACATACTAGGTGGCTGCATTAAATATTATGTTTTTTTATGTTCCAGGCAAGACCCGGTGAGTTCATCTACCCAATAGAAAAGACGAATTTCTCGGCTCCAGTGACTTGATGATTCAGACGCTATTTTGCTAAATGTTTTGACGATATTTCCAATGAATCTTCTAGAACATCTTCTAAAATTCCATATTTCAAGTCAATATGCCGGGCGCGTTTTTGTATAGTGGATAGTGATGGTTGAGGGTAATTTAATTTCGGATTCTCGGAACATGAAGATGCACGACACGCACCAATACAAGGATTACGAATTTATTGTTTGCTCGGTTTGAACAGATTTCTAGAAACTAATGCTGATTTCAAATCAGCTGCTGAAAGGACACTAGTGTTCAAGGTTTCTGCGTTTTAGCGCTACTACACAATTGTCATTAAAAAAAACACACACACAGTTAAACTACGGATCGTACGAGCGATTCTCATCAGCACCACCGTCTCCCATCGAACGCGAAAGTCGCTAAAAACAAAACCTCGAACCACCAATTGTGCTACGATGCTGCCTTGTGAAATGTTTGCATGCGCATTATGTACAGACACTTTCATTAACGTATATTTTACAGAATCTCGATTGCACAAATTGAACAACATACGCAAATATTTCCACCGAAAGCAATACGACAAAGCGATAGAACTGGGCAAGTGGGCTCCCGCTGACAGGTGTTATCATTTAAAGTTTTGATTAACGGCTGGCTGGCTAGGTACGGTACGAGAAGGTTAGCGTTTCAAAGGGCAAAATGTGTGTTAGCTAGCAGCGGATGATTGTACGATAGATGGAGGATCCCGTTCCTTCCCACGAGCGGGAGATCGAGACCACACACCAAGCGATTGTTTAAAAAGGGATTAGAGGAGTCAGGGACAAATAAAAGAGCTTTTCCTTCCCTGGTTGTTGTTTGTCTCTCTTCTGGACGAATCTGCATATCAACAGGCACTCGTATTACTACGTTGTAATGCTTAAGACCCCTCTTGTGGGGGTTTGCTTCTCGTTCTTCAGTTAAAAAAGTACGCCCCACCTTTCGTTTTCTTCCCTATTGTAATGGATAAAAATGATAAAATTTGTAAAAACATAAAAAACACTACAACAATTCCGTGTTGAAAAACATGGAGGACTGAAAACAGGCCCGTCCCGGGGCAGGCACGCGTATTCGCCACAGACACGCTCTTCGCAGACAAAACGATCATGCCACAGTACACAACACAAAGCAAATCACACATCACGCACACGCTCGAATACTCGCAACCACGAACTGAACCGCGGGACGGAAGTGGGTGAACATCCAGCAGGGTTGGCTTAGAAATCATCATCCCATCCGGACAGATCGTCCGGTGGTGGACCGTCCGGATCGGACGGGTAGTCGTCGAAGTTGGCCGTATCGACGACACTCTGCACCTTCGGCAGGATCGGTGGCGGTAGGGAACGATTCCGCAGGCCCTCCCAGTAGAAGCCATCGAACCACCTGCGGGGAAAGGGAATGAAATCGTGTGTCAGAGCGTGAGGTTGCCAGGGAGGGCCCGGTGGCTTACTTGTGCTTTTGAATTTCACTGATGCCTCCCCGCTGGTAACCGAGACGCTCGGTCGGATTGTCTCGGCACAGCTTCTTGATCAGCGCACTGGCATTGCGGGTGATGTTGCGCGGGAACTCGATCGCATCGATACCCTTCAGGATGATGTTGTACGTGCGCATCGGATCAGCGCCGGTGAATGGTGGTGTGCCTGGAATGGAGCGATGCCAACTCGTTAGACAACATTGTCGGTGTACACAGGGCTAGTTCTTATCGTACTCACCGGTCAGCAGCTCAAACATGAGCACCCCAAGCGACCAGTAGTCGGCACTGATGTCATGGCCTCGGTTGAGAATAACTTCCGGCGCTACGTACTCCGGTGTGCCACAGAACGTCCACGTTTTGCGTCCTGCATGTGACAAAAGACCGTATTCAATCACGGAAGATAGAGCACATCTACTGTGCGCGTTCCTACACTGCACTCACCTGACTGTAACTTCTTGGCGAACCCGAAATCAACCAGCTTCACGTACCCGGACACGTCCAGCAGCAGATTCTCCGGCTTCAGGTCGCGGTAGATGATGTTGCGCGAGTGCAGATAGTCGAACGCCTCGACCACGCACGCCGTGTAGAAGCGCGTGGTACCGTCGTCGAAGTGACCGCGGTCGCGCAGGATCGTCCACAGCTCGCCGCCGAGACAGCTCTCCATCAGCATGTACAGGTACTTCCGGTCCTTGAACGTTTTGTACAGCTTCACGATGAAGTCACAGTTCGCCTCGCTCATGATCTCCTTCTCCGACATGATGTGCTGCTGCTGGCGCGTCTCCACGATCTGTGCCTTCTTCATCTGCTTCAGTGCGAACGAGCGCGATTTGTCCTGGGCGAGCTGTACCAGCTCCACCCGCCCGAACCCGCCGACACCGAGCGTCGAGATGACGCGCAGATCGGACAACTTCACCTCCCGGAACTCCTCGTAGATCCTGCTCGGAAACCGGAAGACAGCCATTAGTCAGTGGCGGACGGAACAAACGCAGCCGAACTTACTTCTTCCGCTCGCTGACGCCCTCGTCGTTGTAGCGGTTCCGGATTTCGTCCAAGTTCGAGATCAGCTGATTGAACGTATCGCGATCGATCACCAGACAGGTGACGCCCTCCGGCGAGTCACAGATGATGTTGGCCGTGCGTAGATCATCCCTGAGGAACATAAGAGGGGCACAACAAAACGTATGATCATGTGTGTATTACCGCGCAGTAAGCCCTCTCCGATACCTACCCTTGCAGGGCCTTCTCGCCGAAGAAATCGCCCTTCCCGAGCGTTCGGATGAACTTTTCCTCCTGCGTGTCCGGCTGGCGTATCGTCACGCGCACCTGACCCTTGGAGATGATGAAGAACGTATCACCGCGGGCACCCTGGCGGATGATGTAGTCACCCTTCTGGTAGTAGCACTCTTCCAGCACATCGGATATCTTGCACAGTGTGTCCTCCGGGAGATTTTTGAAGATCGGCACGCTGTGAAAATCGGTAAAATAGAGAAAATATGCTTGAAATATGGTAGTATAAATGAATCTAGTAAGCTATAACATGGCCCTATGGCCGTGAAGGATATGTCAAAGAAGATGAATATTTGTAACCTATTTTTTCTGCATTTCTTATAAATAGGGTTTTTGAGAACATGGTGACTATTTACCGGTGTTTAAACATATTTTTAAACTTTAGACCAACAAGAATACTTAGTAATCTGTCAATTCACCACTTATACATAATTGCTAGGATAATTACGGTACATAATAGATAATGCTTTAAAAGCAAAATACAATATACAATAATTCTATACAATATCTTATTGTCCAATAGTGTCGATCATATGAGGATATACTAAATGTAATTAACATTAACTTTTTTGAAAGACAAAGCATTTTCTCGCGAACGAATTAAAGACGTTTGGTAAATATGATAAATCCCATTTCTCCAGCATTCAGCCATAACATTTTCCAAGCAATAGCAATAGAGCAAGCAATAGAGTTGTGTAAGTACAATGTTTCCACAGATTTATCATGGAAACATTGAGCCAATACATCGTGAGTATCGCGAGTGACTAGCTGTTTGAACCCCAACTTAGTGCCCCATAGAACCTCATGCTCCACAAATGGCATCTTTTATTAGTTCCTAATTAATTGACCGCATTCAGTATGATAGCTACAACCATTTTCATATAATTTTTAGTCCATTATTGATTCGTTATAGGTGTTGTTGTGCAACGTAATCATTTAAACTTCAGATTTCATCTTGATCATAAAATTGGCACTCAAAATAGTGACTTCCTTGTTTTGCTCTTTTTCTGTAAACAATTTCTGAGCTAAAAAAGAAACAAATGTTAATTCTTATGTCTAGCAACTACACCTTTCAATAGTAAGAAAAAAAAGCTACCGGAAAACTTTGGCCCCTCATTGCCCACAACAACCTCCCACACACCAACCGTAACTATGTTTCTTTTTTCTTCAAACTGTTAATTTGTGTTTACATGAACGCACCAAGGGCACCAACCACCCATTGTGCTTCAGACGCGGCGTGAACAAAGCGCATAAACTCTGCGCACAGCAAACTATCTCTGTCCCATGCCGGTGACCAGCTCCTGAACGCATAAACACCGCAAAAACACCCTCACTTGGAGTTGCGTGTGTTTTTTTTTTGTTCCTGTTACTGGCTTATGCGCATGGCCAGGGCTCTGGGCGTAAACAATAGTCCGAGCGGGCCAATTTAATGGCTAAGCACAGGTGCGAGGTGCGTGCAGAATGCTGCGCTTTCGGCGGCGGTTTTGCGATCGTCGGTCGGATGTGATTCCACGGGGGCATCAATTGGTCAAGTCAAGGGTAAATGAAGCCTCAAGCCGTGAACGCCGGACCAGCCGGAGGTCGATGCCGTCCGATGCCAGTTTTTGCTTGCTGCCGTGATGATCTCCAAGTGGGGGTGTCATAAACACCGGCGAATATCGCCACAGGGTCAGCAAGACGTGATGAATCGGTTATGCATGTCACATTGTTGATGAGGCCGCCGAGAAGGAAATTTCGGCTGTTCTGGGCTGCTCGTGCCGCCGAACTGGTGTTTTTAATCTACCATTGCGGGAGACCGACTACCTTGCCTGCCGCCGCTTTTATGGAGAATGATTTTGTGGGTCACGGTGCCAACAACTAGCGGAGAGTGTTATTACCGCGGCATGATAAACGAACGGTACACACACGCTGCATTCAGTTCGATATTATTCAACGCACACTCGTGCGGGACTTGGAAACCTTAGTTCTTGTGGAACGGAAGACGGGAGCGAGTGGTGAGCAAACAAACATATCAAGAAATGCACAGAAACGCTCGATGTTGCACTGAAACATTGCTTTCGCTTCAAATGCAAAGTGTACTGGATGCATATTAAGTGTTTTGCATGTGCGCTGCATGCGCACTTTCAAACATTTTAGAACACAAAACGGTTGGAAACGAATTTATGTGCGCTCATAAACCGCAAAGTCACGAAGAGCGTCATCTACATGTCGGCACTACGAACGGCACGCCATCACGAGAGTTGCAATAAGGCGACCTAAAATGGCGGGAATGCAAGAAGACGGCCACATTATGTCATCATTACCACCAGCATACTGCATAATACGTCGGGCTCGATCGGCTCGACTTCATACGGAATAGCTTTGCATCATAAACCGCATGGGAGATGCATTCACACTATTAAATCAAGTGCATCATCACCCCTCGCGAGTTTACGATCGAAATGCACTTATGCCATCTTATGCACACGGATCACTGTTGTGTTGCTAACCCCCAAGAACGCTACCAAGCAAACGGGCGGTATCTTAAGGGGATTTCATGTGATGAAACCCTCCCCCAGCCCAGGGTGTACCGCTAACTGGTGGGTAGGCCATTGGAAAATCTATTAACTAATCAATCCCGGTCGATTCGCATGGTTCGCAGAGGTAGATTCCCTCACCGCGCTGCTGAGCGTGCAAAAACGCCGGTAGCGACAAAATAAAATAAAGAAATAATGCGTTAATTACAGATCATCGAGATGAATGAATGAGATTTCTCACACGCTTCCAACGTACTGCAAATAGATTTGTGCTTGCCGAACGCCACCGCCAGCGAGGAAGTGAAGAGCAACACGCTACACCGCACCGCGACGTAGCCTTCTCCCAGCATGCCCCATCTCAAGACGCAAGGTAAAGAAACAAATTAAACGATAATAGAACCGCCACCAGCAAACGGTCGGCGCACGTTGCACCGTTGTTCTTGGCAGAAAAGAACCAAACTGAAGGCGGCGGAGAAGCTGAGCCGTGAAAAAAAAAGAACTAATTCGCGTGCCGAACGTGCACCGAAGGTGGAACGGTGGCCGTGCGAAATTAGCAGCCGACTCTAGTCGCCTATCCTTGGTGCGGGAGTTTTAAGCGCGGATAGGAACCGCAATTGGTTTCGCTCGGTGTGCAGTAATGGAGTTATCAAAAAAGATAGAAAAACGGTAGTTAAAGAGATTTGATGGCAAGAGTGAAACCGCGTGGGTGGGGAAAAATTCAATTTTTGTGCCTGAGAAACGTTTAACGTGGGTGGACGCAGTTTTGATAAGATTCTATGGTGATAAAGTTCTTTCATGATCTGCGATTTGTTACATATTTTTTTTACAAAAGAGGAAAAGTTGAAGCGAACATATCGTACAAAGTTCTATGTAATTTACTTATAATATTACATAGTTATGATAGTAACCTAAAATATTTGTGATCCAGAATAATTATAGAAAACAAATCTAAGATCACTTAATGATGTTCCAATCTTGAACAACATTATTGAGGCTTTAAGTAATAATAAAAATGGAATAATATATATTTTGTGACTGAGGAACTATTTCTACTAAACTAAAACTAAAACTACTAAACTAGAACGAAAACCACATCACAAAACTAAAGTCCACTCAAAAGATTGCTTGAAACAATGAAAAACATAGCAAGCGAAGCTCATAGCAGATATGAGCAAAATATAGCACTGTCATCTTGACCAGTGGCGCCATCTCTTGATGGGTAGCGTAAGTAAATACTATTTTTGTATTTCACGCTTCTCCATAGGGTTTTCTCCTCATTTCAAATCAATCTCTCAGGGACCATGAAGAACGTTTCATGGATATAATCTTCTAATCAGTCTAACTTTGTCAGCTAAGCCAACATATCTGATATATGGATCAGTTTAGTTTTTAATTTACAGCTCGATACAGTAAGTAATACATACGAATTTGTAGTTGTGTTTGATGTTGTATTTTTTCAATTTATTTATAGTTCATCAAACTAAGAACAATTTGCTTCGAAATATTTATTTCACTTGTAATATCAGGCAAACATGTTTTTAACGGTTTCGGGTTTAGTATGGAAGATTCGAATTTTGTTTTGTTATATTCAAGATAGTACGTAAGTTATTTAGGTTTAGGCTATTGGTAAATAAAAGCGAAATGAATCATGAATATATATATTACTCTGCGATAATTGTTTATATTATGCTTTTTAAGTATAGAAAGGTTTTACTGCATGTAACTGCAGTGTAATGCTTCTACAATTCAATTTTGATTATGATTATTCGTTGAAACTGACAGAGAGTTTGAAGAAACACAATTCAGT
The DNA here is from genome assembly GCA_000349145.1 of Anopheles dirus. Taxonomy (NCBI): domain Eukaryota; kingdom Metazoa; phylum Arthropoda; class Insecta; order Diptera; family Culicidae; genus Anopheles; species Anopheles dirus. The sequence continues at coordinate 217,943 of KB673091.1, read as the reverse complement.
GTCTATGATTATGTAGCTCCAAAAATTAATCATTCGACATTTGGGAGGAAATTGGTTCCTTCTGCAGAGCGATTGACTAGACCACAACATCTTGATCTGCCAAATATTTACGATCCTCTCTCGCCAGACCTGACAACAGACTGTCACCCGATCACAGGAAGTGAGAGCATGTTTAGACTCCCTCCCGTCGATCGCGTCGGCACAGTTGTTCGATCAAAATTTGTCTACAATGAGCGTCTAATGCCAAATGCCCCCGGGCCAAATATTGCCTGTAAACACACGCATGTCAGGCGCGATTGCCCACAATTAAGCTGCGGTGGAGATGGAAGTGTAAAAATTGGTCCGCTCCCTTCACACACGGCGGAATGAAACAAACACACACACGGCGACCCGAAACAGCACCCGGTTGGACAAAATGATCGAATCGCCGCAGGGGATGCTTTCGATTTCGGTCTTCCTCGGGGCGTCTGATCCTGTGCGATGGCGTAATGGGGCACACCGAAAGACGAATGCGGGACACCCAAACAAAAAGGCACACGCGCTCGCTACGTGCGCCAATCCATCATCATCGGTAGCCCGGCCAGCTTGGAACAACTTTCTCCACAAAACAAAAATAAATAAATGGAGCAAATTTGGGGTGCAAAACCTACCGCCCCAGCTGGAGTGACTCCTTGGGGCGAGAACATTATGTCAGGGGGGACACGAACAGGTTTCGCTGGTTTTATGTCACCGCAGTAATTGGCAGTGGTGCTTTATTTTGCATCACGATTGCACTCTCTGTTTTAGTTGGGGTTGAGTAAGGCAGAAAAAAATCGCGTTACCACAACAGTGAAAAGGTGAGGGGTCCCTGGAAGGTCGTCTGGAAGGTTGGTGCCAGCATAAACCTTCGGTGGCCGTTTTGCTTCCGATGCACACAATTAAACGCATGGCATTCGGTAATGCGTGTAATGAATTGGCAATCAATCCTTTTGCAACAAACGGCCCTCCTTTCACCGAGCGGGGCGCTCGTTAATCAACGGGATATGTCATATTCCTAAAGTGCGCTTTACGCAACGCAACCTCTCTAGACCTAGAGTTTCCTCGTGGGAAATAGGGAGAGAGTTTAAAAGCATGTCGTGTGAGCTGCATAAAGCACTGAAGTTATGCAGATTGAACGGCCATTTGCTGTTTATTTATTCCAAAATAAAGTGCCTTTTAAGAGTACGGGATCCATTTTAAGCAAGTTAATAACAAGCTAGCTCCGTATCCATACGTTTCGTTCACGATAGTCACTGAATGTGTTATTAAACGATCGTATTGCGCATTAAACCCGCTCTTGCTCAAACTAAACCGCGGTAGTTACATTTACCTCCGGCGTACTAATTTCTTCCTGCTGCCCAAAACTGTCCATAAACCAGATCAAAGATCGGCTACAATGACTTAAAGACCACCATCCGGCAATCATGGAGATAGAAAACGAAAGAAAAAAAAGCACGCAAACGCTCTTGCAGCACAAAGACCGGTTACCGTTTTGCTTCGTGTGACTTGTGCTTTATTTCGCGACATGCCGACCAGTTTCTGATATCAGCCACGAACGGCACGCCACGGCAAACCCACAGCCCACAGATTAACCAACTCCGGCCGGCACCTTGGCAGTGCGGCTACCGTACAGCAACCGGCAGGAAATGTAATGTCAAGCTGGTCGCGATCTCTGGAAGGTCCCTGGGGGGACCTTAAGTTGCGACAAAAAAAAGTGAATGGAGCCACACTTTGGAAATGTGCGCCGAGAGGTGACTTTTAATCAATGGCGTTTTTTTTGTTTTGGACGGATGATGAAAAAGACAGAGTCGATAGTTGGGATTGGGTTTTATATTAATCGGTTTTTAATTGATTTGTAGGCCACAAAAACGATAGTTGGACGTTTTTGAAACAATTCTTCAGATACCATATGCAAGAGCAAACGTTGTTACATGCCATGAAGTTCCTGTCTAGAGTCATTAAAATGCTGTCCCAAGTACCTCAAGTTCCCAGGACTCTACAATTCTAATACACACTCAGTGTCCATTCCCATAGCAGTGATCTAAGTCCATCTATTACTGCTCCACAAATAAAACATGTAATTTGCTTCGGAAATTACCGGGCAAAAAGCCATCAGTCAAAAGGCTTACGGGGGCCTGGGAGTCTTGGTTCCCACGTTGGAATGGCACCAAGCGCCGATCAATCGAACCAAACGGTACCTCCCATAAATCCGCCTCTCCAGATCGATCACTGGGGTCGATCGTGACAAATTGATCACTTGCTTCCGTTCACCTCCGGTTCTGATTCCGATTTGACGGATGTGACACCCCAGGGCTGGTGCGCTCGTGTGTGTGTGCCTTTTCTTGAATGAACTTACCTCTTGAGGAAATCGGAGTACTCGGCCTGCCGTATCAGCCCGGTTCGCATCATGATCGTCTGGAAGCATTGTCGCTCGATCGCCCAGAGCTTGCAGTCGGTGGCGGCGGTGATGGTGGCCGTTCGCTGGCAGTGGTAGAGGATGGCCAGCTCACCGAGGACCTTCGCACCGGACAGCGTCGACAGGTACTTGCCTTCGCGCGACACCTCAACGCGGCCCTCTGTGGAACGAAAAGATATAAGCAGAAATTTAGTTTGGCTTTTTTGACTTTCGATCGAAAATTGTTCTAAACACGAATATCAGGGTCAGTTTATTCTGGTAAGCAATAACATCGAAAGAAATATTAACATGATTTTCAACAAATAACATTTACATACCAAGAAATCCAAGAAATAATGGAAAAGGTTTAGTAACAAGTTGAACGAAATGGTATCTTAATAGAAAATTGACTAAGGACATAAAAGCTAAAGACATAAAACCACAGACTTTTACATGAAACATAAACAAAAGGCAAAACACTAAGCGCAAACTTAATATGCACTGATTTCTTGATGTTATTTCTACAACAAGATTTGGTTCTTTAACATTGTTGTGTATTATTTCAATTATTTGTGTGCCTTTGAAATTCGATTGATTTTTAAATGTAACAGCTAACTAACTCTGAGCTTTTAAATTAGAGAACATCGAATTCATAAGTACAAGACAACATTTTCGCAAAGTTTGTGTTTTTGTACACAAATCGAATGATCTATTTTCTGTCAAGTGTTTCAGTCTCATTACTACCAGTTTTGTACAAACATTATGATCAACAGGAAATCGATCACAGCAATATCCATCCGATCGTTCAAACGCGGAAGCGGCTCGTCTTGCAGTGGAGCAGCAAAACGGAAAAAATCCCGTTCCCGGTTCCGATCGATACGAGGTTTCCGGGACACAAGTGTTCTGCTTGTGCCGGCGGGCCGACGAAATTCCTTTCTCGACACACACACGCATACCGCGTGTGGACCGGCCCACTGGCTGTCGGACGATCGTGGCAAAACATCGGCAACCAGTTTTCCCTCTCGTTTTCCACACAACGCCTGTGAATGGCAATTACATCCGCCGTTTGTAGTCAAGTCAGGGCAAGTCGCGATCACTCAAACGGAGCGCTTCATTATGCGTCGCGCGGTTGGATGATACGTCCGGGCGCGCGCCCGGTCTTGAGTCCAGCGAGCTGCCAACAGGTGAACCATTTTCCGTGGGTGCTGTCCTTGTGTGGCGCACGGCCCGAGGAAACCGCGTTCGCCCTTCGGGAAAAAGCGGAAGTGGTGAAGAAAATTGTGTTGCCCTTCCGTCGCTGCGTTACTGCGACGCATGACGGACAGGTTCCGGGGTGCCCCAAAGCCCGAAGGAATGGGTTCCGTTCCTTTTGGAATGTGATTACGCGGAATTTAAAATAGGTGAGACTCTCTTTTTCCTTCAATGTGTGAAGAGTTCAATAAAACTAGCGATAATTAACAGTGTTTCAGCTAAAACCAAACAATCAACTATAAACAAAACAAAAACTTGGTTGATCGAAAGTGATCATGTTTGTCGTACTCTACAATGTTGGAGTATGTGTTTGAAAAGGAAGATAGACAGGCCACCAAAAGTGAGCGTTCATTACACATCTTTCTTATATAAATCAATCACGACATCACGACACTAACCTGGCACAAAAATAGCCACAATTTCGCAATAAAACCCCGCAGTTTGCCCGCAGCACCTGAAATATGACGTGTGCGCCGGCGTATGTTGGCTCGATTGGCCATATCGCTACCTCCCCGGTACCCTTTTCGCCGGGTTTTGCAAGCGCTGCGAATTTTGTAAGTACCGTTTCACCGGACCGGGAGTGAACGCATAAAAACTAAACCAAATCACCCGATGATGATGGCCACCATTTACAGCTCGTAAAAAACCTCGAAGGCTCGCTCGCTGACCACCACCACCACCACCAATTGATCGGCGATCGGGGTGCGAAAAATGGCGTACTGCGAAATGACCGCGATAGGTTGTGGGCAAAAGAATTACATCCAAACACACAGATACACACAGTGACGGGACCTCTCAAGCTCAGTTTTACGAGCCAAATTATTGGTGCAAAAGTTGCGCGTGGAATAATTACCACCGATCATCGATTTGCTTCTCTTCCAGCACTGACAACCCGCGGCTGCGGAGAATGGTTTGTGCGCCGTTGCGACAGGCCACACGGAGGAATGAGTGTAAGTGGTTCAAGCAATATCCTTCCAAGCTGATTGCAAACCCACAGGAGCGAGCGGTGGTAGTGCGATCGAACTATTTGTGTTTGATTGGCTCATTAGCGGTGCGATTTGCAGGTGGGCTTTATTGCACTGCTCTCATAGCTCTCAATTTGGCAATGTTTGTCGACGGGCGTCACTGGGCGTACCGGGCTCGGACTGGCGAAACAAAAGGGCTACAAAATTCTAACACACACACACACACACACACACTGTGGGGTTTTTATGATGGTTGTGAAAAATGTTTACGCTTATGTTTGAGCATAACGGGCGCGTGCGTTATGCTTCGTGCACAGGCGACGTGGGGTGTTTTGTTTCGAGATTTAGTGATGAGCCGCTTACCTAAGCGGTTACGTTTTATCGAAGGGCTACGATCGGGGTTCATTTAAATGCGGTTCATTTAAATTCCTAATTAAGAGAGGCAACGATTTTTTTTATTCAACCGTACTGCACATTTTCGTTTGTTTTGTTATCACAACAATATCATGTAACAATCCTTCACGCGCTAAAATGTTTAGAGAAACCTAGTAAAACGCTACATTTGCTCGCGCGTACCAGTCGCTTGTCTGTTTGTGCAAGTGCTTCTAAGCAATGCACATCACACATTCCTTGGTGCACCTTGGACCCTTGCGATTACAAGCAGCCACTGTCAGTCTGGGCGACTAATGCTGATCGATGACCCATGTCCCTTCCCTCTTTTATCCGTGGTTAGGGAGGTACGAGACAAAACAAAGCGAACTTGAGCGAGCGAGTCTACCTAGTTGCCATCCCTTGGTGCCTTATCGTCGGAAGGGAGGAGCGTAGAAGCAGCACGTGTGTGGATTAAATAATTGCCCTTGCCCCATGCACCTTAAGCGGCCGAGCAAATGGTATGCAAATGGATTTTCCACGGCGACGTCGATTTGAAACGTGCCGGGGCAATCCGTTTGCGCAATCGGTCCTCCCGGAGGACCGTGGGAGGGGGAAAGCCCGGAAAGGGGTGACCATTGATGGATGTTCGAAGGGCACGGCATGCCAATGTTCGCAAGCGCGACCGGGTCGGCACGTTTGTGTGCGGGCATAGAGCGGGTTCTTAAGCAGTTGATAATTGCCCGCGGGCCTTTGTAGTGTTGCCTGCTGGATGACACAGAAAGAGTCCGTTTGCGGGACTGAGGATACGAAGAACAATGTTTTCTCAAGTTTATTTACACAAATAAGCCTATTCCAGCATTAGGCACAATATAATTAATCTCTACTACCTAAGATATGTAACAAATAAGATCGTATTAAATGACAGAAGCGTATGATATTTTGAAAAAGTTGCAAAAGTTGATTATTTCCCTATATTGGTTGGACATACAATTGAACTTTTGCGCTGTAAAGTTTTGAGTTTATATTAAAAAGGAAAATGGTTTCGTGCAGTTGTCACATAATATTCACTAGGTGCTGCCCAAGTAAATCTTAACAGGTAACCTCAGATGTGTCACCCGTAGCTGTAGAATTAAATTTCGATGTTCGTGTTCGATGTTGCACTGCTGCTGATATGATACTCCATTAACTGCTTTTTTAGCATTGAAAATATGCAAACTTGGCAATAAATTGATTTAACATATGGCAGCTAGTTAATAAGTAATACAACATAAAGTTCAACATATCAGGAATAGGAATAGGAATAGAATAGACAGGAATAGTTACTAGTGAAGTGGAGGTTTAAAAAAGAAAACCCCTGTCCATAAATGATACCATTGTGCAATAGTTGTCAAATCTTCGCCTAAAACGTCAGTCTGTCGAATGCCGGTCTGAACATGGCTCGACCAGTACTAAACCGGAATCCGGAATCCAATAGTGTTTACAAATCTATACATCGAAATGAGTCAAATATGTTAATTTGTTGTAATATGTTCTAATATGTCCTCAGATTCGACAGTTTAATTTGTTTTTGTATTTTTTTTTAAATGTTTACAGTAACAATATTGATGGAGAAAATTTTAAAATGGAAAACCTTCCGGTGTGTTGAGATTTGCAAGCGATATCTATCATTTTATTGCCAACAAACAAAACATGCATGTTACGACCCATTTTATTTTCTCGTACAACCATACTAGGAAATACATTGAACCATATACGTGAGTGCATTTCTTCTCCATTTGGTGCAATTAATATGCCAAACGAAAACCAGTAACGCATAGCACATTAAAAAACCTTTATCTCAAACTAGTTCGAACACGAGCCCCGGTACAGGAAGAGCACCGTCGCCGTCCAACCGCTTCCCCGATAAAGTGACCAACCATAAAGCTACTTTTTTGTCGCATTAGGAAATCGGAAACCACCACGCCGACGTCGGGAGCCCGGTCGGAGCACACGTCCTGCCCGATGTCACCCGCATTGCTGCACGATGCCGGAAGATGCGCGCGGTGCCGAGCCGCAAAAACCGGGTGGCATCACGATATCGGGCCGACCGTGTCTAACCGATTGCGTAAGGCGGGGTGGTGGTTCACGCCAGGTAACGATTTGTAACGAACCTCCGGCAGCCGTGTGTGTGTGTGCATGTCGGGCAGCACATGACGGATTGCGGAACTGACGACAGCTGAAGAAGAAGAGTGTATCGTTCACCGGGGCCTGGGAGAGGTCGACTGACTGACGATGGAGAGACTGAAGGTGGCAGACACATAATTTTCATTACCAAAATCACCCACATCGGGTGGGTGGACGGCTTTCCACACACAATGGGCCCACAGCCGTCGAAGATGGACCACGCGCTGCTTCTCCGGCGTCGGGTCACAATCCGTAACATTTTGCACGCTGACATAGCAATTAACCTACAAAACGGTTGCAGTTCCATGGGGTGAGTTATTTTTCGTTTGGCGTTGTTGTTTGGCAAATTTATGAACGAAAAATTGCCATCGCGAAACGCTTTCGGTTGCCATCAGGCAGCAGCCGAAACGTTACGCCCTTTTCACATTACGACGCTGTTGTATGCTTTTTCCATTTAATGTTATTATGAATATGCCTTTTTTGTGGATGCGAGACAACTCTGTAATTAGTCCGGCGGTTTGATGAACATGAAGATTTCGGAACGCGCCCGGTCGGGTAACGTTTGGCAGATGAAGACGAATGAGCTGCTTTTTCTCTCTTTCGAAGAAGAAGATTGTGTATTTTTTCATGTACCACCCATTCTACGCTTGCACAATTTACCGCAGGGCAGACATGGTTCGCAGTTGGCAGGAGAAAGTTTAATGTTTCACGTTTAATTCGAGTATGTGTCAGCGGGTCAAAGTGAAGGTACGTACACAGCACGCAAGCAGAAACGGTTCCGAAGTCGAAGAGTCACTATAAGCAAAATATGAGCTTTGTACTTTTAAACAAAACAACCAGTACAGGCAACGAATTGAAATAAAGCATCAAAGAAATAGAACAAAACAACAAACCAGACAATAGAATTGTACTCGCAATTGCACGGATCTTTGGAAGCTGTAAAAGCAACAAGGAAATTGGGCCAAAACCTCATCAAGCTCAAAACCTCGTGTGTTTTTTTCTCTCATTCGGCACCGTTGTACCGAGGAAAAACAATTTTCACTCCCAACTCCCGGCCGGAAAATGCTTCATTTGTGTGATTATCCATCGTTAGTGCTAAGTACCACTTCAGTTGCGATCGCGAGTCGAACTGAGCTCGTATGCAAAGGCAGAGTGTCCGAATGGGAAGCCTCTTCAGGTTGCTAGCAGCCACTTCCCTAATTCTGTTCACTTCATTTCTTCCCCCCCCCCCCCCCCATCACCATGATCAAATGAATGGCTCATTGAATGGAAAACCGTTTGATTGATTGCTGGCGTTGCTTTCGCGGGAGGGGTGTTGTTTTTCGTGTTGCGCTGCCCGCTCGGTTGCGCTCGGGTGCGTTTTGTGTGAAAATTAATTTTAGTTGTAAGCGAGTGCGTCGGACACCGCCGGTAGACGGATTCTCGATAGTATCGATCGCTGTCGACAGGATCGGAGGTCCGTCATTTCTCCTGCGTATTGAAGTGGGTTAAATACTCCACCAATCCAGCCAACGAGATCGCGATCGCACACAACGGAATTGCTAAGTACGCGCGTTGCGGTGGATAAGTCGGCTTTGGGATCGGCATGAAATTTAGCACGGCTCGTTCGCCGCCCGTTTTTCCATCGATGCGCCCCGTTCGAGCGCCATTCGCACACCTCACGGAGTCAATCGCCCGACGGAATAATGCTGAGGAGAGCAATAGATAGAGCATTGTGCGTTCCGTTTGTTACGTTTCGGAAGCGTTGGGTAGTTGGCCGCTGGTGGTTGGTTTTGATTTTTTAGGTTAGCTTGTTTTTTTTTCAACGCTCAGGAAGACCATTCTTCGCGTACGCGGTGGCCTCTTCGGTTTATTGATAGTGGATGTAGGCCAACGAGATGCATTGCTTTTTTTCGGGGTGGAGCGTTCCGAGCGCTTCCGTGGGTTGGTTTGTTGATGGGTTTCAATGGATACCTCGTGTGCGGTGGTTGTCGAACAACGGTTAGTGGGAAAAGCAATAGAATCGTGTGAATGGGGGTTTTCTGTTTCGCCAAACACAGGTATGCTCCGTGTGTGGTTTGATAGGCATAAGAGGAATAAACTACGAGGAAGGATGTTCCGGAGGACTAATGAAATTGCGGGGCAATAAAACGGAATGGAATATTGTATGGTAAAATTTAAATGAAATGTATACGACCGATTATCAAAATTTACGAGTTAATAAAATATGGCAACAGCCTTGTATAACTCAGATTCAAATTCAAGGATGTAAGCGAATCTTTCAACCGAATTAATGAATATGGATCTTTAAAACAGAGAATTATGATTTTATCAATAAATCGTAAAAGATTCATCCAAAAGATAGAAATGTTCATTGATCTTCAAAGATTTAAGGATTTGTTTGACATTCATGAATATTTGTAAAAAGAAATATATTCCAAATGTACCAAAGTTACCATAAAGTTTTTAATGTATAGTTTTAACGCGAATCGTTGCATGCGATGTCCAGAGCATTTGTTAGTACGTTTAGACCTTGTGATTTCCACATCACGATGATGAAAAAGCATTAGAATAAATAATACAACACTGAAGCAAATTGCTAATGTATTAAGAACTAGCTAAAGTTGCTATATAAATGTATTGTTTAACAATGACGTAATAGTATAGACGTGAAGTTATGACCTACATTTAAGTAAAGACTTCAAAGTGTACACTCTAGTTTTATCCAGGATTTTACATATTTTATTGACGGACTCTAATTTTTACTCAAATTACGGAAGATTTGCAGAAGGTGTTTTTGAGCTATGTCCAGGCCGACCGGTGGCAATGGACCGACTGACAGCTGTCAAAATCTGGATCGGGACGACCGCACAGTGGTTGGTTGGGCACAGGAGTTTACAAAAGTTAATTATACTATTGGGAAAAGTGTTGATCGAGTACTAAACAATTTAGCGATGTGGATGAGCATGTGAAGAAGCTGATGATTTTCAAGCTTCCCAAGATTTACAGAAGCTCAAGATCTTCGACTTTAAATTTGTATACAATTGATTTGCAATTTTTTAACAAGCAGACCCCAAATCATGATAGAAGATAAAACATATACAGATGTAGGTGGAATTGGTGGAACACAATAAAAAAACCACCACATAACAACTAAACTAACGAATCTTCTGCAAATAATTAAGCTATTTACTTACTTCATCGACCAAGCCGTTTTACATACTGTAAGCGGATCATCCTATCGCTGTACTACGTGCTTCACACAATGCTAACAAAATAAACGGAAGCAAAAGCCAACGGGTTTTGTTCTGCCCGTTTATCACAAAGGAACCCAAGTGTAATGTGAGCTATCACCAGCTGCGTACATGCTGGTGTCATTCGGGTTTACAATGTATCCTCTAACTCCTCCGTCAAACGAGCTGCGAATGGTGTACTAGGATGAGTGGGAACAATCGCAAATGTCGCACCACCCCTTCGCCAAAGTGCAGTGACACACGAAATCAGAGACCACCCGAAGGGCACTGGGTGACAAATTCCTCACGCATCTATTCACCAAACAACACCAAACAAGCAAGTTATCACATTCCAGCAATCCGACTAATTGGCACCGTGAGCGCGCGGCCATAAGTTATGACTCGTCCGTTGCGCCCACATATTGGCGTTGCCAAATCACACTTTGCATATTTCGTGCCGTTCGAGCTGGACGCGTCATTGCATTCGTGGTTAAGTAATCACTTTTCGAGTGCATCGAGCGGATACATGTTTTAGGGATCATGGATGATTATGGATCATGTTTTTAGTTCGAGGTGCGAAAATGCAACATGCAGCGAATCCGGTGGTGTAACATCCGCTAAGCAGTTTTATGCTTTTTGCAACCTGAGATGTTCCCAAGTAATGGCGATGTGAGTCACTCGCTTTGCAGGGATGATTCATGCGGGTCGCTGCGATGGTACCGCCTTCTTGGAAGAAACGTTGGGTGTTTTTGTGGGTAACATCGGCAAGCCTTCCTAGAAGGCGGAGGTTATTTGACCCACTTTTTCTCAACCCAACCCCATCCTCATGTGAGGGATTCAAATTGCAGCTGGAGCTGATTCCAGCACTTTATTGGAACATTTCAATTTTGTTTGTTTTGTGAATGTGACGTGGAAGTGATGATAAAAATTGATATTTGTGGGTATTAGTCGGTTCCAACCAAACGTACACGGTGAAATTAGGTTAATGTTCCTATTCTTCCAAGATAATGAAGCATAATCTTCAAACGATCGCGCTTCTGTCTTCCGGAACAACGTGGCTAACCTTAGCGCGAACAAAGTAAAACAATTACTTCGATTAAAATCGATTCGCTCAACACTTTCCTAACCCAGTTCCGCGACACGGAGGTCAATTAGATTGCGACACTTCACCCGGCCCGTTATGTGACGCATCTGGAAGGGATACATTTCACCCGACGCTTCCAAAACTCTGGCACCCTTTCTCGGGGATCTAATTTAACAATTTTCTCTGTCTACAACAACAGACCAACAAGTAGGGCAACAGTAACGCCGGGTGGTTCGCTTATTTTGTACCGAAGTTGACAGCAAATCGCGCGTCGTCACCGTTGGCGTAACACAAATTGTCTTGCCAGCGCCAGCTAGGGGGACGCGAACCGATGTCTGCTTCCCTAAAACGCTCTGCCGGTGCGGCGTCATCATCGCGACACGATGGGTGCTCGTGCAATTGCCCAAGTGCAATTACCGGCCCAGTGCGCTGGCAAAACGATCCTACCGGCCCGGGGCGACGATCAGCCTCTTTCGGGGCCAATGCGAACACACGATGCCGGAGTCTCGGAGACGATTTCTGGGACGATTTCGGAAACTTGTCGCTGTTTGGTTAACCGATCGATTACTGGTGAAAATTGTTTGAAGTGACCTCAAACGGGTGCCACTCGTGTTCTTGGGAGCCCCTACATGCTTCCAAACGCGTACCATTCGGAACGATGCTTGGGTTTGGGTTAGTTGGTTTCTCTTCGCTCGCCACGGTTGCCCGTCAAAATTTGGAACTCCTCTTCCGTGATTGAATCATTATCGTGCAGTTTTGTTGTTTGACTTCCGCGATCGAGCTTAGGGGGTAGAGCTTGACCGCTTGACGGGCGCTCTTGAGATCGTCACGTACGAGATGCCGCGGTGCAGGAGCAATACGGTGAGTGACGTGAGGGGTGGTTCGCCTTTTTTTCTTGGCACGAAAAACACAAAACTGGCACGCGCAAACGCTACTCACGTTCGGGAAGTGTTCAACAAATCGCAATTTCGGCTGTGCTAGATTTCGACTAAAAAATCTTCAATGTCGGTTGTGAGCACGCTCTCACTGACGTAGATTTTGGGGTGATCGATAAGTCTTTGAATCATTCAGTGTACTTTTTGGATTCAAATGCCGCCGTTTCAAGATGAACGAGCTCGATCGTGGATCGTCAGTGTAAGCTGATGCAAATAAGTCGAAGAGTTTGCACCACCAACATTATGTTACTAACTGCTGTGCAGTTAGGTGGTGTAAGTCCTCTTCAGATAAAAAATAAGTGTTTAGCATAATTTATATGCTCTCTGCAGGTTGAAACACATGTTTGCAAACAACAAAAATACTACAAATAATAATACTGCAAACTATTTATTGCACCTATTTATAGCAACCTATTTTGCAAAAAATTGTTTAATAACCCAGTCAAGCGAACATTTGTTCCTACTTTTATCCAGAGAGATCATTTTCACAAGTTAATAACTTAATCATTTTCGAAGATTTTCCAATACTCTTTACATAATTAACAGATAAAACTTTTGGTATAATAGATTAATACTATCTCATCTTTTGCAAGCTTTGATCAAACAGATAATATTCGCGTTTTATGATATAAAAAGTTGGAGCTTATGAACGGACCACGCTAGCTTAAAAATGGTATTTTTTATAAAGGGTGTAAATTAATATATGTTGGATAAAAACATTACAGTTTCTAGAGCCTTTATTGATACTTGTATTAATTAAAAATGAACTAATCGCTGTTTTGCGTTCTCTCCACGACAAACACAAATACCACTTTGAACTGAGCTGGAGTAAAAACGGACACGCTCGGTGAGTAAAATACTATATTATTATAACATCTTGAATAATTTTCACATATTACAATGATGTTACATGAAGAATGTAAAAAAATACATTAAATGGAATTTAATTATCCATCCCCGCAAATGTTGTTATATTATTTTGGTACATATAACAAAATATATGAAAAATCTATTAAATCTGATTAATTTATTAATTAAAAACTCATAACAATTGAAAAAAATGTTATAAATACTCGTTATAGCATTGCATCTTGTACATAAACAATACATAAAAAGTAAATTTAAAAAGTAAAGGATAAATGAAAAAGAATGATGGATTCTAACAATCATCATACTTTAATCAAAAATATAATTTAATTATCGTTTTATCATTTTCAATATTCGTTTCAATATTTATGTCAAGTAGTCTCAGGAGACATTTTACGCCCTCTCCTAATTTCCTCCTAATTAATTTCCTCAATGTTTATTCATTTCATTTCATTTTATCTATAGTTATACATTTATTTCAATTTAGTTTATTTTTTTGTCATGTGTCATACATTCGTTAGCTTCCCCCTTTACGAATTGCTAATCCTCTTACGAATAAACACTTGCGGCTCACCTTACCGATTTCATCGATACGCCTGCAGCGCGACAAAACGAGCTGATTAACATAATCGTCGAAACACACCCCGCGGAAGGAAGCGGTGCAATCATAATCAGCTAATTGCGCAGCTTTTTAGCTCAATTTAATACTCTCATTTCGAAACGAGCGTCAAGCCATAGTAGCCCAGCGACACCACCGCACACATCGAGAGCACGTGGAGCAGTTGCAAGTGTTGGGAAAATTTGTGAGGCAAAAGCAAAACATAAAAGAAAACAGAAACCATCAAAACACATCGCACATGATAAGATTGACTCACACGATGCGCCCCCGGTGGCTATCACTTTTACGCAGGCGGTTTTGTGCTCGGTTTTTATCGTGTTTTGAACACTCGCACTTTCGATCCACATGTGTGCCCCCCTCACGCCCACATGTGGGCGGGATACACGTGTTGCGAATTTAAAAGCGCGGTGAAAATTGGATTGGCAAATTTGTTGTTTTGGCACACGGGAGGGGGCCAATAAAAGTCTGCGCATGGCCCGCACGGCCCGCACGTGGTTGGTGTGAAAAGTGCGATGAGATCGAAGTTTTCGGGTGCATGCACTTGCGGCGCCATGCGCATCTCACATTATTAGCCCGTTCCAGATGATGCAAACTGCAAGCTCCCACCATCTATAGTGTGATTGAAAATTTTGATAAAAACGCTTCAAGCTTGAAAGCGAAATCGGGTTGGACGGAATGGGATTGGAACGTGAGCTAGATAAAAAGTGATGCTGCAGATGGAATCTGCATAATTGCAGAAATGATTGAGCTAAGTGGATAATATGCACAGCGTGTGTGGCAAGGTGTGAATCGAAGAGAAAAGAATACAACGAAAAAACAGGCGCACGTCCATCGCTGCCAGGAGGCGATCTTGGCTGGGCGTTTATTAAAATATCACTTTTCGTTGGGTGCGCGCACACTAATACATAAAAATATGCAAAAAAAGCAGCGCGATAGATATGCTAATTTCGAACAAGATCTTTTCCTTTAATGCCTACACGGGAAGGAATCAGATCGGGTCTGGTAAGAAAGAAAAGTGCAACAACACCTCACGCCGAGCGTTAACGGGCAGCAGAGGGTTTTGCCATTATAAATCGCTCAGGGCACGCGCGCGCGTGTGAAATTGAAATTATGCCATAGCCGAGGGAAGAAAACGACGTGTGGGAGAGTTGAACATCGGGTAAGATTGAGACAAAAAAAAGAGATTTGATGTGACTAGAAAGATAGTTCGAAGGAGAAAGTTGTGTAAAGGGCAAGCTTTTTTATGCAATCGAGCTTCGCGGAGAAGATAATATTCGTGAATTCGCTCATTATGACGATACTGACGCACTGCGAGCGGTTTATAGTGCACAGTTTACTTCTTGCACTTCAAGCTGAAGTACTATTTGATCATGTAAAAGCTATCGTCATTTAGTAGTAGAAAAATGTAGTAGCACGATGTTGAATTAATGTTCAAATCGTCCTTTTCGACAATAAATCGGAAAATGAAAGCCTGTTACGGATAAGAAAGCCCTATAACCACACAAAAGAAGCGCGCATCAATCATAATCAAATACCCACACCCTTCAATCCCTTCGTAAACTTACGGCATTAAAGCGATCCGTTCGATTAAGGTCGCTTGGGGTGAAATTGTTTCTAGTTTGCCTCGGTTCGAAGCGCCGAAAAACGACACCGTAATTGCAGTAAAATATGCGCGCCCGAGCAAGCACCGATGCACGCCGCATGATATGCGATTTGATTTGATTAGAGAGGCCTCTTATGTTATCGAAAAGCACTTTACAATCGGCACGGGCAGCACTTGCAACATTGTCTTGGCTGGGCAGAATAGGCGGCTGCTGCTGCTGCTGCATTGCGTCAAAGATCAATCAATCATTCGTGCAGTGTTCCATTCGAGTGAAGCAGCGCCACCGCCTCTGGGTGGACCGAGCACACATCCGCCCGCGGTGCAGACGCGTTTGCTGCAACCGAACCCAACGTCTCGGGCTGGGGCGTTCGCGAGCGAAAGTGAATTCGGTGCGGTGGTGTAGGAAAGAAAAACCAACTGAGCAAAAGGCCCGTGCCCGCCCCATTCGCAACCGAGCGGTTGCTGTTTAGCATACACACACACACACCATCACCACCACCCGCGACTCGCTGATCCGCGACCAGGCCCGGGGTTCGCCTGTGCCCCGTCAGGTGGAAAACTGTTGTTTCTTCAGCTCCGAGTGGGCCGTCGCGGCGAGCTGCCGATACGATCGATCGCCCGTTCGAACGCGATCTCCATCGCGGTGTGGATTTTCCACACGAGCACGAGCACACGACACACCGGGATGGGTGGGTTCGAGGTGGGTGGATTTGTCAGATTTCGGCATTTCGAACCGAGCCGTTTAGAATTGTTTTTATTAGCGGATCGCTTAGCAGGCGGCGTGGTTGGCTGCGAGGAGTGTAAAGATGCGCTCGGTTTTCGTGTTTTTTCCCCCTTCGTTCATCGTGCCAGCTAGCCCAGTCCAGTCTTTGCAGCCCACTTGTTCGCGCAACCGAGAACGGATGATCGAACGGTTGGGTGTGGTTTGTGTTGCTTCGTCGCGGTTTTGATCAACTGTTCCGCAATCCGACCGATGGGGGTGGATTGAATAAATACACCAGTGGAACAGTGTTTGAGTTCCATGCATTTTTTTGTCGACTGTCTTTCACAACTCAATCGCACGAACGTGGGGAGGTAGGAAGTTGTCTGAAGGATGTTGTGGATGTACTGAGATCACATACCTTTTAGCTATGATCGTAACGCTTTGTTGTGTTAAAAGATATCATACAATATGTGTTTCAAATAGGATAGCATTTGAAAATGTTTCTTTCTAATTTAAAAGAGAGATTCAAGCGATCTCGAACATCGGTACATATCTGAAATTTCTGAACTGATACCGGCTTGTAAATATTTGCAAATATTGTCAACTAAAATAATTATAAAAATTTGTTATTAAAATGTCTATAATATTTTTCAATTTGAATTTCGATTTTCTTTTTATAAACACATCTTCCTTGCACATAGGTAAGCTGATAGCAAACAATAAAGTTGATACAGTTAATGAAAGCCGCAAAGAAACATATTTTTCCCACGCTAAAATCAATAATGGAGTGTCCAATTCTCTGCCGGTTTAACATATGGACAAAATGGATGTATGGACAAAATAAGATGTAGACAAAATTAGCCGCTTGATTTCTTGATATCCCTAAGGAATACAAGAGGATGCTTTTCAAGTCAGATGGAGTAACGAACTCGATGAGGTTATTCTGTAATCTTCCGGTGACTTTAGATTCAGACTTTAAAATATTGTTTCTACATTCCATTCTTAGATCAACAATTATAAAGGAAGCACAAGCGTGTTCAAACTGTGACGTGTTAGTCGACCATCTCATAGACATTGGAGGCAACAAAAACCGGAACAGCACTTTCATATTTGAGAATTGAAATGACTGTTGATTTGTTGAAGGAAGCCTTTTGTAGCTAGTTGTTATAATATTATTGCTCCTCAAGGTTCAAGTATCGATACTGTTTAATACTTTTTGAAGTTAACTGAATCCACTCCCTTGTCAAACGGGTCCTAAGTAATAAAACATATAAATCCATCGCTTTTATTGCCCTCCTTCACAGGAGGATCTACAGAAATAAGGAATGCCAGAGATTGATGATCGAGAACCTTGTTCAAACTGATTAAACAGACACTGGTTGTACCGTCAGCGACTAGGGCTGCATAAATCATTGCATTGACATGACAACGACTAATGCTCTCTATCAGCACTCCAAACACGGTGGCGTAGATAAGGCACATCGCTTGGACAACTCCACACGAGAGGAACACATTTTTCGCATTTCACTTACTCGCTGGCTGGCTGATGGAACTGCTCCAGGGTAGCACACGGACAGGTAGTGATGGAATTTTTGAGCCCTTCACGGCAGCGTCACGGACCCATCCCAGTGGCCGTGGGATGCCATGCTTAGAACCGAGCCCGGTTTAGCGTAGCTGCTTCCTACACGACGATAGACTGGCTGGCGGTTGGCGTGAGTTCATCTACACCTCGGTTACAGCAAATGGCACCGGTGTTGAGCAAAACGCAAAACTCCCAAACCTAGTCACGATCGTGCCAAATAGAACGGCCGCCAGGTTGAAGTAGCGCAGACAGCGGGAGCGCCTGTTACCGATTGCAAACAAGGTGTTTGCTCGCCCGACTGCCCGAAGAGTGCAAATATGCTCGCACAAATCGCGGTTACACTCCCTCCGGCGGGATTCTTTTTGTTCGGCTCGATCCGGTAGAGGAAGCCGTTGGAAGCCGCTTCGAACCGCGAAGAGAAGGGACCAGCGCACACATAATTACCGGGGTAATTGTGATCGTGAAGCACACTTTAAAGTTCAACTCCGGGCGCTACACTGACACGTTGACATTTGGAGCAGTGCTGGCCGTTTTTCGTGGTGCTGGAACAGAGGCATCCAGAGGTTGGGTCTATCCCACTCACGAGAAGGTCCGCGGGCGCCCCGAAGCCCCTGCGTGATTTTATGCCCCAAATGGTGAATTTATGATCGGCATTCGACACGCCCCCCCGGGTACGGTTCGATTCTGACTGCCCCTTCGAACGGTCACCACTATCCGATTTGGGACTTTTCTCACTTGCCACCGTGCTATTAATCGATCTATTGGTGCACGCGAACAAACGGGAAACTGGAACTCCTACCGTGTCGTCACGGCGCGACGACGCCGGCAAGCCATGAAGGTGAAACCTTTTAATGATCGTGTCAAACCACTTTCTTCCGAACGATTCCGCGTCCGCAGCAGCGCCCTAGAAGGAAGGGATGCGCGACGCGTTCGCTGTTGGCTAACCGTATAGCGTTCGTGAGCCGTGGCTAGCGGACCGACCAGCGGATGTCCCCCGTTAGACCGGAGTCCGCAGCTCGTTGGTTCGCGATCGTTTAACGACTCGCTTTAAGAGTAAATTAATAACGATTGGTGAATAAATTCTGTTCTACGATGCGGTTGGGTTGGGATGCCCTGAGCAGGGTGCGTCTAGAGCGGTCCCAACGGACGTACAAGATCGATAATAATCGAGACAAAATATTGGTCACGATCGGTCGGAAGATGGGCATATTCGATCGTGCGCTTTGAAATAAAGGGGCCGCTCTAATGAACTTGATTTTCATCAAGGGCAGATAAGCGGTTTCTTATTAATGCTAAGTGATTTTTAGATTGTAATATATTGGGATAGTTAGTCTGGTAGTTCAGTTAGCTAAGGGTTTTGAGATCAGCAGAGCTAGATGTTTAAGAATATAAAAAATCTAGTTGGAAAAGTAAATAGCGTGCAGTCGCTATTTGTTATGTTCATTGTTTATTTAACAAAAAGTACTTGTCCACCATAAAGTTTCCACAAGGTAATACAATGCTCTATTCAGGAAAAACCATAAAGGTATTACTCAAAAATAGCAAAATAATCCTATCCTGTTAACATCAAAATTCTACAAATAACCGCAGGCAGAGTAGTTTGCAGAATAAAGAACATAAGAAGTATAGTCTACAATAGATATAATTACTCGAAGCATAAACTGTTACGAATAGTGCAGAATGCAGATTAAAGAACATAATTAATATAGTCTACAATAGATACATTTACACGAAGCATAAACTGTTACAAATGGTAATGCTGTTAGTGCTGTTGAAATCAAAATGATTGGAGAATAAATTGAATTGTCTAATGCTCGAATACAGTGGATCATTGGCAGTGCAACGCGTTCTTCGATTTTCTACACTTATTTATTTAAACCGACATACAATGAAAACCGTGTTCTTGAAAATTCTAGATAAAATCAATCATTGTATCTAGTCAAAAAGAAATCATTGAATAATATCTGAAGGCAGTTTAATTAGAATAAAATGTAACTTCCATCTGAGGTTGCTAATTTCCTTCGTACATTATTTATAGCATACGATCGCTATCAATTAGTATCATTATAAATTTAAAATAAAACCCGCTTATGACGGTGCGTCGCCTGATTTTTATACAGCATTTCTTCCAACATCTAATGATCATTTCTCGTTGCTAATAGCTTATTTTTCTTCAGCGCATTGGAAACGCACGTACAATGTTTACTGATGCCGGCGACCGATCGCAATCGAACAGCAGAACGGCAATTGTTGCTCGTCCAGCGAAGGGAATTAGAGAGAGCAAAAAACCTGTCTGGCTGATCGATTGAGAAAAAAAAAGAAATAATACCCCACGTTTAAAAAATGCAACCCTCCCCTTCAGTGCAAGTGAGTGAGTTTTGCTTTCGAATAGTTTCGTGTCGGCGGAAGAATCCGACACGACACGCATACCGGCCGAAGATGGTGCCCCCGGTGCAAGAAATATAAATAGGCATTAGAAGGAGGAAGGGCCGCAAAAAATGCGGCCCAGACGCTACAGAACAGACGCTACACAGGCGGATGCTCGTCGTGTCGACACACAAAAAAGGGATCCCTTCCCGGCCCGCAACGCATCGGGGGAAAGCAGACAATATCAACTACTTCTTCGACAACCGGCCGCTGCGCCCGGACCTGTGCCAATATAAAGTGAAAGGTACGTGTAATTTTGCTTTTGTTTTCGTACGATTTACGCGCCCGGGCCCCCCTTGCACGTGGGAGACACTGTCGTGGCCGGTCGTGTCCGTTCGTCCCTTTCGTCCCTTTCCAGTGACGAGAGAAAAAAAGTGGAACAACGTACAAAAACCGGCCCCTCGGGAATGGTGCGATACCGATTCCCGGTGGGCTGGCCGGTTTCATGGTTGCCTCGAACGGCAGAGAGGGAAGCGTGCTTTGATTAGGTCGAACATTGAAACATTGCAAGCGTGGTCTGGTCTTGTCTGTCTGTCTGTTTTTTCCCTCTTTTTCCACTAGCGCGCACACGTTGACATTTGCCGCGCCCTGATAATGACATTTAAGTGGCCCGGCAAGGAAAAAACGGCACGGGATAGCCGAGATTGATGCCGGCCGGTGAGGTTCGATCGCTGGGGGGATCGTGATAGTGGGCTTAGGCTGGAAGTGGGCCAACGGGACACACACACACGGCAACGAGATCGGCCGTTTTGGAGCGTTTACCAGCCTGAAAATGGTTCGCACTTACGCGGGGACACTTCTGCTCTCACCGTCCTCCTCGGGGGAGGTTTTTCCTATCCTATTAGGAGGGGCTTTCACTCTTACCTGGAACGGGAGAAGATAAATGGGAAAATGGGGTTTTAGTTGGAAATGTTTGCAGAAATAATTAAGCTTATTGCGGGCGAAACGCTGGACGGAAAGGAAAGGATTATTAATTTCACCAGACAAACATAATTATCTGCATCGTGAATTGAACGGATAATGTATTGGAAAGGTGTGTTTTAATGGTTTGCTAACTCAATAACCTTATTAGAGTTTCAATTATCAGTTTTCATGTTTGACACGATAACTTCTAGCTCTCCAGCTTCCAGCGATAACTAAGTCTTCCAAATATTCCACTCCTCATTTCTAGTAATTAGCTCATAGTATTTTGAAGCTATTCAAAGTCTTTCATGCGTTAATTTATTTGATTCACTTCATTCTTTCAAACCAGTTTGGAATTCGTGCATTCATTGCTAAGGCTGTAAAGCTATTGATGAGCAACTAAATATGTTTGTTTGTTATTCTTTATTAGATCAACAACCTTTGTTTGTCTTCTACTCATAGCTGGAAGGCCAGACCTGCGTACAAAAATATACAAGATTAGATGCCAGTGGTGTGTAAGGCCATGAGTTACGCACCTGAACATTATTATTTATTCAAATAGTTAAGATGCGCTTAGAACCATAGTTGAAGACCCGAGATTAGGTTTCCATAAAATCTAACGGCAAAAAAGCACCTCCATCTCAAACTCCACTCAGTCTGGAGAATACCGCAAACAATGCAAACACTGCAGGCGAACCGTTAGACTGTGCTTAAAAACCTTCACTTCCTTCAACATGCTTATGCATAAGGTACGCAGCGTCAGTGGTGCATCTCTCTTGTCTGGCAGTAGCATACGCCCCATACAGCTCTGGCAGTCACAGAAGTCTTGTTCAGCAGTTTTATATACTCCACTATCGTATTTCGCGGAGGAAGAACAGTTTTTCAATTTCATCACGGAACGATATTCTCTCAAGAAGCCATGACCGGAAAACTCCTGCGACAAAAAGAAATGTATCTCTTCATGCTTCCAGGAAGCAATATCTGGAAGAAAACGATGAGTCCGACGTTTGAATCTATTTGCATTTTTGATCATACGATCGCCTCAATTTGAAGCACCAGTTTTGTAGGAGTATTGAGCATCATTTCAATCTGAGTTATGAATAGTTCTTTGATCCACCAAAGAACCACAAAATAGAACAAAACAAGTAACGAAATTCATCTGGTAATGAAATGTTGAAACATCAGACAATACTACTCTATTTTACGTATCATAAAAGTGAAATTGGTATTTTGGTACAATAATCTCGTAATCTGTTTTATCTGGCAGCTCATAAACTGTTTGTTTAAGGTTTCTTAGTTTCAATCGAAAGATATCGATTGAAGGTAATGCAATACTCGACATTGGATAGCTATATATTACGTATGTTACATTGCGAGTTTTGAAATTTCAATAAATCAAAGGCACATAATATGAAGCCGTTTACGATTGACCAAAGAACTTAACCTAAAGCAAATCTAGGTATGTTAGTTCAGCTGCGACTGTTTTATTGAATTGCTTTTAATGACTGTTAAATATCGATTTAAGTTACAACCGTTTCTCTTTCCGAAGACGGTTCGATTGGGCTGCCTCAATTTACTTTTCCTTCGTTCCAACTTACCAAAAATTAACTGTGACCGTGTTTTACAGCACCCCGGTTGAATAAGCAAGCAAGCTCCTTTCGGAGGATTTATTGCCGCCATTCGCAAGTCGCGCTTGCAATCGATAAATCCACTCCAGTTCGCATACTGATGATGGAGCGTTCCAAACAAAAACCGTCCGCGCACCTAGTCCGGCTACGGCGCCGTCAGACAGGGCATTTGGCCCGCTACTGGACGGAAACATGACGCGATGGGGGGCAGCGAAAGGGTCGATGGTCTTACCGTTATGAATATAAATATATCGCGAACTGCGTGGCCCGCGCGCCTCACCGAAACCCGTTAATGGGCAAATCGGATCGCTATCGGCGATTCGGGGGGAGAAGAGCCCGTGCAGCGGAAGAAAACTTTAACCGAAACCGAGCGTGCGGGCGGCAGAGCATGCGAGAAGTGCTATTTTATGAGCTGCCAAAACGTTCGGTGCTTCCTTCTTCCTGGGCCGAAGTGAATGGGCTTCAAATGGGTAGTATGCGTACGGACGGGTAGCTAACATTTGAATCATAACAACTAGCTACAACAGAGGAGCCTGACGTAAAATGAGAATGAGGTTTTTCTGGTGTTTTGATATGTTTATCTTCCCGGTAAGAGATAAGAGATCGCAAAGAAAGTTTATTTCTTCGCAAAGAAAAACAACATTACAGACAATACCGCAAACTTTCTACCGAAGAACCTATGGAGGCTTATGGAAATATTTATGCAAATTAAGGCATTAGGGGTGTGTAACAGAGACCCTTAAAACGAGATCTCTCCACGGCTGTCCGAAGGCTTAGGAAAACATTTTCAAACAAAATTGCGCAGCGGAAATGAAACCACACGTCAAACGTTGGACCTTAAAATCATCTTTTTCCGAATGCGCGCTCCAAGTAATTTCCCCCGGCGGTAAGCAAAACAAACACGATCCGATCGCCGTGGGATGTCTCTGTGTTCTTTGTTTCTTTTCCCGGAGCGAAGAGAAAAGCGGCACCCACCACGGCCAAAAATAAAACAAAAAGCGCACGGAAAATCGCTCCAAAGCGATCGCAAAATATTGACTGTTTTTCCGGTTGTTTGGCTTTCGTTTTTTTTCTTCTCTTCCTCCGGTTTTGGCACGGTTGCAGGCAAACCCCAAACACATAAATCACGCCGAAAACTTTGGAAAACACTTGCACACCGACCGTGCGAAGGTTAAAGAGTGATGCGGCGCACGTCATTGAACTACTGCGCGAGCTTTTACTTTCATCGGCCTGGGGGGCTGTGGGTTACGATTTGCGCATTCAGAGCATCTTTCCCCGGGCGACAGCGTCATTATGCAGCAGCGTGCCGCGGGGGTCGTTGTCGTTTGTTCAATTTACTGCGACGATCGCATGAAAATCGCGATCGCGATACTGAAAGTTTTGTGGCGTCTCCCGTTCGATGTTCCAATGTCTCGGAGACTTTCGCAGACCACGGACGAACCGACGCATTTTGGTGCATGCAGACTTGGCGAACGAAACGGTCAAACGTATGCACCATCGCACTCTGGCCAAGGTGATTCAGTTTCTCTTCCATCCGGAGGTTGTTTTCGTTCTTCAACGCAATTATATGCGCTGAGGACAACATCTCCCAAACGACTGTTTGTGTTTACTGTCGGCAACGGATGATTGAGGTTCTCTTCAGGGTACGGACAAGCGTTCTTGCATCTTATGCATTTCGCCGCTTTACATACTTGACGTGTACACCGAGGGGTGGAAAACTCGTTACCGACACAAACCGACTCGCAAGAAAAGATGGCAGTTGAATGAAAACAAAGAAATTATTCTCACGGACGTGTCTGCACGGTGGAAGACGGTTCGTTCTACAGGTCGTAATTAGTGTCCTCGAGAAAGTCCAATATTTTGCCTCGACTGGTCCTCACGGTGCGCCGACAAACAAACTTGATTTAACGTATCTTTCCGCACGTGATATTTGGAACGAAAATGTGTGCCAAGGTGAGGTGAAGCAAACAGAACCATCATTGATCCAATATTTCCGAAAACTCTGAATCGAATAAATATCAATACCGAGGAGGAACGTCGCTTGTGTTTGTTGAGTAAGTAGCGCATAGCTGGCATTCAAAGAAATCAATATTGAGTTTGAGTGTCTCATGCAAAGTTCCAATACTTTTAAAGATGAGAAGCATGTATATGTAGTATTTCAAACTGAAATGAACAGAAATGTGGATTAGGAAGATAAAAATGCTCCTCATAATGAATAATTTCGCTGTTAAAAGGAGACATGCAAAAAACTAACCTATAAAACCGCAATGTTGAAAAGCCAATGATCACAATCTAATCTCCGCCACCATGGGGTGATACTTTGTAATCAACAAGTATGCGACTAGAAACTCCTCCACCCGTGACAGTGTCACAGCGGGAGTTCCGCTTGAATAAGACTGTTTTCCCCGCCTGGCTTTATGCAGACCTTGCGCATTACACGCTACACGGTTCTCCCGCTACCGGTGTCATAATTTATGATCCGCCGCCATCCAAGACGATCCGTCCCGCGGACGGCATTCGACAGTGGTTGGGCGTGCGGGAGGGCGACAGGTTTTTAATGACCACCACTTATGCACATTCTGTGAAATATGCAACGAAAGAAGCGCGACCGGTACGTGGAATGCGAGCCAGGCCGCGTATAATCGTGTGCCCCTGAGAAAGGCCGAGATCGCGATCGCGGTGGACCTTTCACGGTTCATATACTCAATGCAAATGACGATGCGAAGAGGCTACGGTGGCCCTGATAACATCGGCGGCTCTAATGATCTGGGGCCGGTGGAGATGGTACCGTGTGTTTGCTACCCTCGTGGCGATCGAGAAAAGCTCGCCTGAATTGATTCCCGCGCGGTGTACCGCTATCGATCTCAATTCCAACCGCGTGTGTGGTTGAGTGACAATATGCAGATGGTGGCCTTAATTAAGATTGTCTAATGTGGTGCATTGCACGAAAACGAGGAGTGCCCGGGGTTGGAAGGCGATGAGATCTTTCGTAAGAATTAATTGAGCGGTAAGAGGATTAAACGGTACGTGGTACGATCATCATCTGTTTGATGTAATGCGGTTGCTCGGGTTTTCCACGAAATGATTTATTTACCATTCATGTGTGAGAGAATGTTGTGTTTGGGATTCAAATGAAACAAATGGACTGCTTATGATATAACCTATACAGATACAAACGATCTTCGTACCGTCAAGAATCTTATAAATCTTTTTGGTTTGATTGGGATGATCAATAAGCTCTTTTTTGAGTTCAACATGATATGGTGAGCTAATTGTTTTTCATTAAGAAACATTGACGATCGTAGAATCGGCAGAATCTTCATAGATGGCTGAGAGTAGGAGAATTGTGATAGCTTCATAAACTAGACGATCGTGATGTCATATGCCCAATTCATGGAAATATTGTTATAAAATGGTAGAAATTGTAGTGCAATTGATGTTAACTTGCTCAGTGGAAACTTGACAGGAATGTATTAGACTCTATACAATGATATATAACTCGAGAGTTTATATCAAAACAAGATGTGAAACCATTTTCGAGACATTTTTTCACCAAAACCTTAGAAAGTAATCTTCATGAAAGATCTATCCAAAAAAAATGAACTTTGGTTAAAAAAAATGGTTTAAGTGAGGCTTGAGGTGATCGTATCATTGAAAGGATGATGGTAGTACGAGCAATATAACCAATTTCTAATTATTTTTAATAATCACAGTTGTACTGGAAGTGCTATAGAAATACAAAAAAGCTAACATCTATTAAATTGCAGAAAAATGGCTGGAAAGAAATGTAATGTTTCTATTTAATTTGATAAATCGATACCCGAGCCGTTATTTATCGCCAGCGTGAGCGGCGGATAGGCTTTCAAAGCATACCGACCAATAGCCGCAACACAAGCGCAAAGCACATAAAAGATTGCACACCATAGAATATCCATCGCTGATAAACCACTCACCGCCACATCGCCCGCGGGGGGGCCTCATTCATCAGATGGTGCGGTGTTTGCGTTGCATGCCCATACCGTACAGCGCATCGAATCGTGGGTAGCCCGGGCCCTCCGCGTTGCGCATTCCTGTAGTGCGCACAGGCGGCGAGGCTCGAAAGTAAAAGGATGCACATCAACATTTCGTTGCTCACGTTCCGCTCGAAATCAATAGACACACGGGAGGGGGGTCACGAAACCAACACGCGCGGCTCGATCGCAATGCACGGTGCATCTTCAGTGTTCGCGGCACTATTCAAGCGTCCGTGGCGGCCATTGGGCACTTTGTTTTAGACGATTGATCCTAACCCACGGAACGACACGGCATGGTAAGGTACCGTGCGAAATCGCCGGGGAAGAAGAACGCAGTGCGAAAACTATGCAAGCAGAGCGTTTGCCGGGAAGGCTCACGAACTGCACTTTCGCCACGGGGAGGAAGAAGCACCACACGGGCTTACGTAATCCTTTCGTTGGGTGATCCATGAATGCATGATGATGCATGCCCCTCCTCGCTCGGAACACCCTGCCAGGAAGAGAGTGAAAGTGGCTTCTGCGACGATGGCGTGTGGTTACCTTCTGGCTCGCACAGTCCGTGAAGATAGGCGATCGCGATAAGCAAATGTATACGTTTCTTCCTGTTCTGTGCAGGAATGGAACCGCAAACCACGTCTTCACCGCTGACAACCGGAACAGACCGAAAAAAAACGATCGCATAATCAAGCTTCCGCTCCTGCGCTCATCAAGATCTGCGCGCCAGAGCTCACGCAGTTTGCAATCTGTTTTGGAAATAGGCGTACACGTTTGATTGGGAAATTGAGGTTGATTTTGCAACCGTTTGGGCGAATAGAGCAAAAAAGAATAGGTCTCTAGCAGCGCTGGTTTTGGTGTAAGGGGCAGACCTCAAAGATCGACCAGCTAGCGATCAACACTTTGTGTGAGTCTAATTTGTTCCATTCGGGTGCAATAATTGCGTTAAAGCACCGTAAAATTGCTGTGAGAATAAATTACAACGGTCGTGGCCGACATGTTAGTGTCTCGTTCGTTTTAGATTTTTCTTGCTTGTTGTCTAACTGGCGTAGAGCCAAACTTGCTTCTTTTTTTGCTCTAGGAATAGAAAGAAATGCCTGTGCCCGGCATTGCAGGAGTATTACAATCGAAGGAGAAGAAGAGTTTTTGTCCAGCATCATGGAAATAAAAATTGAAATAATAATTTTAAATCCAATACTAAGTTGAAAACATGTTAAGCCAACTTACGTCTTAATCCAAACAACAACCGACAACCGACAATTAATTATCATACATAACAGAAACTGCTATCTTGGTGTGATAAAATTTCCAATTCCTATAAATAAACGTAAACATCACACGATAAATGAAACGTAAAAACGGGGAAAAAGGCATGAAATAGTCTGAAAAAGGGGTGATAATGAACTAAACATGGCATATCAATTTCCATCGGCACGTGAAAGTAACAAACAAAAAACACACACCTCCCCAAAACGTCCATTCGAAAGTACTTAGCCACCAATCCCTCCTGCCGGCAAGCAGTAAGGGTTTAGCTATCATTTACTCATTATCACCCTCGTACGTACGGCCGATCAACCCACCGCATTTAGCAGCGCGCCATCGCCGCTTTCATAATAGCGCAGTGTTATGTCAGCGAGCGTGCATATCTAAAATGGCTCAGAACTGGCCTTCGGTTGACATCGGACCGGACACCGGACCGGTGCGGAAAGGTGGTGTTTACCGGAGAGAGGATTTGGCTAATTACGAAAGCTTTCCGCACGAACGAACGTGGGCAGTGGATGGGAGGTGCGCGATTAGATCTCCCCACACTGGGGAGGTGCTGGTGAGGTGATAAAAAGCCTCCAGTGAAAGGTTATAGGAAGAGGAGGCTCGTATGTGTCTGATGGGGTCGTCTTCATCGGACCCATCCTTCGGCAAGCGGCATTAGCTCATGCTGGTATTGAAATCTCCACCGGAGGACGCACCGATTATCATGCCGGTCGTCTTGGCGAAAGTTCAACCGGGTGCCTCTTCTCGGGTGCTCCGAAGCCTATGTCACTGTTGGGAGCATCGTGCTCATAGGCGCATCACACCACGGGCGGGTGCTAAACAAGCTGTTCCAAGCGCGCGGAACGCACTAAAAGCGGACGAAAGTGAAAGTGCGATGCTGCGTGTGTGTTTGTGCTCGACGACGGACTTAGTCCTCACCATCTCCTGGTGACTTTCTTCGCCGTTTTCGAGTTTCGAGTCACCAAAGGGGAGATGTCGTCGGGAGCGAGCACATCTGGTGTGTCTGGTTTGTGTTTTGGGATGCAACTTCTTCCCCGCGATAGAAGCCGGCGTTCGATCAGTTCCACATTTCACACACGATCGTTACAAAATCGTCATGTCGCTCGGGACCATAAACGTGCAACGGATGCAACGCGGTTCGGCATGGTTCGTTCGAAACGGTTAATCGCCTAAATGGTCAGGTGTGTGGATTGTTTTCCGGTGTGCGGCCTACGGAAGCAACGCCGGTTCTTTCCATACCGGCATGGTAAGGGGTTGCTTCTCTCCAGTGGCAGCCGCTTTGGTGCGATCGTAATTTTCTCGCGCTTACATAAAAAAACACCATTTGCGGTGGATTTAGGCAGCTCCATGGCAGTCAAGCCATTGAACGTAGGATGAAATTGCTCCTAATAGACGCCTAATGCGTGGCGCTGAGCTGAAATATGATTTTGTGAGTGATATTTAATAGTGTCTTAGGGCAATCAAGCACTTTATTGCGCGAACACTGTACCACGGCGGGAGTCCAGAAGACCTGAGGCCGTGGTACAAAGATTGCAATTATATAAACTGTTCCACAACTTCACGATCGAACCTCATATTCATCATCCATGGCATGGCAACGGAAGTCGTTTCTCCAGGTGCCCGCCAGGCGCAAATCCTTTGTGTGAAGTAAATTCTAATGGTTCCCTTCACATTCATGGATGCAGAGTGCAAGATAAACATCACCCAGCATCTACTGGGATGGCTGGGAACGTAAACCGGACCTATTGAAGCAGCGCGGAGAGTGTTTACATTACGCTGTAATGGTTCCCGATGCGGATCCAGTGGCTCCGAAGATGACACTCCAAGCACCCTGTTGCTGGCATCATCCGCAAACGGGGATCAATTTCATCGTAGGCAGGCGAAGGAAACAGGTAAAGGTACCGCTGAGTCGTCATTTATTGTTATCGGCAGTACCTTTCAAAACGTTACGATTATGAGGAGCCATCGCGGAATACCGCCTTGCGCTGGCGCAGTTTTTGCATCTTGCTTTCTTGAAGTTGGCGGTAGACGACTGCACAATCGCACAGGAGGATGCCCTCCGGTGCATCCGGCTGTTTCGCGCTTACCATGCGCGGCTAATGGTTATGATCGTGACGAAGGCGTAGATCATGCTGATGATGATTACAACGACGATGATGGAGATGAAAGTTTGTATAAAAAATGACATTCGATGGAGTAATTTAGTGTTACCGGAGACGCTGGAACGAGCTGGAACAGTAAAGGGAGGCAAGCTATCTAATGCAGTTTTTCCATTTCGTTGCATCTGTCAGAAGTACATCCTCTTTGTGAGAAATGGCCTAACTGTTCCAGAAAAAAAACACCCCACTAATAAACGAAGCGGTAAACGTGACGTTTGTAACTCACCGTCGGGATTGGCGTAGATCTCCTCCACGTTGCCGTAGATCGGCTCGTTCGCGATCAGATTGCCCGTGCGCCGCTTCCGTGCGTACGTGTGCACCGGAACCAGCGACGAGTATTTGCCGCCAACACCGGAACTTGGTCCATGTCGCGAGGCAATTATGTAGGTGTCACTAACATCATCACAGAACTGTCCCCGGCGCTGCTGATGCTGATGATACACATTGGCAGGGCTGGTCGGGCCGTTACTGGCGTTGCTGCTATTGCTGGTGCTTCTGCTACCGCCAGCACTACCACTCCCAGTTCCACCTCCACCACCGCCGAACAATTTCTTGAACGACGACTTGGACGACGATGGCGG
The DNA here is from genome assembly GCA_000349145.1 of Anopheles dirus. Classification (NCBI taxonomy): domain Eukaryota; kingdom Metazoa; phylum Arthropoda; class Insecta; order Diptera; family Culicidae; genus Anopheles; species Anopheles dirus. Next base: position 187,200 of record KB673091.1, on the reverse strand, counting down.
CGAGGCTGAGAACGATGACGACGCCGACGAGGACGACATCGACGAGAGCGGCGAGTCTTGGTAGCCGTTGGCGCTATCATACTCCGACGTGTCCTCCCGCGAGCCGGCCCCGCCAAAGTGTGACTTGAGCAACGTCCTCGGGAACTTCGTGCCGGCCGAGATCGTGTTGTAAAGCATCTTTCCGAATCCCACCTTCTTGCCGGACCGTTTCGGCTTTTCCGGTTCGATCCGGGGCAGCAGGTCGGCCGGGATGTCCTCCAAGATCGGGCGGCCCTTGATGGTGCGATTGCGCGAGAGTGTCGCTGTCGCGCGCGGAATACTCGCCAGCGATCCGTTCCGGCTGCCCTCGCGGTAGATCTGCGTGCAGAGATCGTTATCCGATCGGTACGACGTCATACGATCGCCGATCGAGAGATTGCTCTCGCTATCGTCACTACCCCGGCGGTAATCGGCCGGACTGGATTTATCACGATACCGGGACCCACCAGCATTATCACAGTTTGAGCTAGACCTTAGCTTGCTGTCGAGCCGATCGACACTGCCGACCAGGTCGGACATCGGCTCCGGATGGTGACTGACGGGACGGTGCAGGTGGTCCGAGTATTCATCCATCGGCTTCTGCTGCCGAACGCGTTCCTTCTTCTGCTGCTGCTGCGGTTGGTACTGATGTTGCTGATGCTGGTGCAGGAACAGTTCCCGGCGATCGAGCGTTCTCTGTTGGGCCGCTGGAGTCTGGGCCGCTACCGTGTTCGACCGCTTCAGGGTCGAATTGCGGGCCGGCACCTGGGGAGCATCGGACGAAGGAAGCAAGTTTGCATAGTGCCCAGCGTCAAACTCGGCCATACTGGAGCCTCTCAGCGCTGGCCGGGGTTTGTGAGTATTTTCAAACATTCGTCCACGAACCGTGTGGTACTTCGTGGCGCTCGAGTCTTCCGGGAAGTCTTTCGGATCTTTCAGTTCGTCCCACTCCGGGAACTGCCGCTGACGGGCGCGTCTTATCGTGGCCGGTCGGTAGCCATTCAGTGCCTTCATGACGCCACTGCTCTCCTGGAACGTATCGCGCTCCTCCTCGTCCGGGAGGCCTTCATCGTCCTCGGAGGAACCGGCAACGGCTGACTTACGATAGGACTCTAAATTCGCTGGACGACCCGTCGATTGTGCGACCGGCTCGTACGGGGCCGTCTCGTGGTGACTCTCGATCAGTGCGTTCATACTCGACTGCACCTTGTTCCAGTTGGCCTCGTACAGGGCTCCCATCGCGCTGCGCTGCTCCAGCGACAGGCTCGCATCAACCGCTCGCCCCGGATGGTGGGTGATCCTCATCGCTTCGAGCGCGCACACGGAATCAAAAGCCAACAAATCACAATCGCACTACAATTCCGACGCTGGAATAGGAACAGTTTGAGGAACTTCACTTTGTAGCACCATTCATTTTGATCAGGTAAATGCACACTACTGTCTGTCACACCGGACTACGCCCGGTTGCGCTGAGGTGGCCGCTCGCCGATCGCCACATGTAATATGATTATATTATTTGATACGCTTCGGCAACGAGCTATCGCGAACACAAAACAAAACAAAAAACATCGAATCATTAACAACAAAACCCTCGCCACTGTGGTCGATGAGTCAACGCAACGTGTTGGTTCGGGGATGGGGGAAGCGCTGTACACGGATCTTCAGAGTGCGCACGATCGTCTACGATTGGCCCGATAGGTGTCTGTGAAGTGTCGATTGCAGCTAAAGCCCATATGATCACCGAGCTACAACCTCACTGGATGATTGTTGATTACGGTGTGTGCATTCCGTGTGCTTGGAGTGGAGTAGGTCACGTTCGAGAGAAAAACAGAGTCACTGATAACAGAGTGGATGCAGAAACACCAACATCTCAACCGACAAGTGACTGGGAATGTTTCATCCAGACGTATACTTATTCGGAATAACCCAGACTAGTCTAATGCTCAACACAAATCGAGCTCGATTTCAAGATGGAGATTGTGGATTTTGCATCCGAAATGTCAACACGCTCTTGCCGGATCACGATGTTGGGGGAGATTGCAAAATATTTGAAATATTTCAACGTGCGCAACCTTGACGGCGCAAGCACGGCGGCGAGACAAGATGAAAAATGAAAACAATTTAGATTGTGTTTCTGATTTTTTATTCGAATTGGGTGTGTGGAAACCACCTCCATTCGTTTCTCGTGTTTTTTTTTGTGAATGTATAATTTGTTCTGGCTAAGGGTGTGCTACACTACTGACGCATAAGGAAGGAGCGTTCGAAAGGCGGCTGTTTTCAAAGTAAGGCAAATATATCATTAAAGTGAGCTTATTACTCATCAAATATCGCACTGTTTCATAGCCCTTTTGCACACCCGAGCGTTAGAACGATACTGTTTCCGCTCGACCGGCACCGGCTAAGTGAATCGATTTATAAGTACAACAAATTTTGGTTCAAAGAACCCGCGTTCCTCGTGGAGTCGCGTGGACGATGAAATCGCCACTTTCCGGTCTCGATCCTTGAACCGGTTCATTCGTCTCGACGCTCGATCGCATCCTGGAGCGCTGTTGAGCTGTCGCTGTACGGCTTCCTTCTGTTTGCTTCAGACGAACGAGTTTTCAAGGTTACGATACGGTTGCCTCTCTCGCGTGAAGCAAGATGTTGAGGCGCGAATTCGAAATTGCCAAACGAAAAAAAAAAACGCCACCGGTTCAAGCACACACACACAACAGCTCAATCCAGTTCGCTCGGAAATCGATGATCGGATCATTTTTTGGGGCCTTTACACATTGATTTCGACCGGTATGATTTTATTTATTTATGCCGGTCGTTGTTTTGCTGGATTTCAAATTAATGAAAGGAGAGCGGTGAGCTTTGTTTGAAAACGGATTAAAAATGTGCTGGCGCTGTTTGTGAGAGGAAGCCTCATCGCACGAATCGCATAAGCAAATTTGTAGTTTTACCTACGAAGAGACCGGTGGATAGCTTCAATTTCCATTCTACGCATACCAAACGCAAAATAGGTTACTGGAGCATAGGGTTTTCACGCCACAGCCAAAACAAAACAACGGAGGTTAACTAAATTCGATCGGTTGCGCACCTGTCTACTTTGCCTTTCGCGATTTGCTTACGTTAAGGGAAATTCGATTTTCATCCCCTGTCAGGTGCTGACGCTGACGCTAATTAACGGAGAGACTTACGCGGCGTGGCAGCTACTTTATTAGCCTGCATTTGTTTCCCACTTCGTTCGGGAGAAGGAAATTAGATACATTATCAGTTCTACTCTACATATTACGGAGCGCTTTTGAGGGAGATAAAAAGTGGGCCACTCCGGTTGCCGGTGTTAATAAAGATCGGACCCAAACTGGACGACTATCTCATCGCGCACCGAGCCGTGCGCGCGCCCAGCGTTCCATTTGATAACGTCCAACAGCGCTTAACGTCCAATTACGGGTGGAAAAGTGTGTTCCGATACGGTTGTAAGAATTCGGAGCCCTTCGAACGCGAGTTGAGCGCCGCGTTACCGGCACGCTTTGAAGGGACCCCCTCCCGGGTACTTGCCCAGTCACGCGACGACTTCGGTTCGTGATGTTTGCCAACGTGCAAAACGTCCTCCTCGTCGAGCCTTTTTGCGTCTGAATAAAATATCAAAAATGGCAAATTTCGCTCCGTGTGCGATGAGGAAGGTGCCCGATCGATCATTCAAATTCATGAGGCGCAGTTCCGATGGCACGGTGAAATCTTGCAACGGATTGGAATTTTGCGAGAAGGAGTGGGTTTCGGTTTTTCCGTGAGGTATGTGAGGCCTTCTTTTTCGCGTTTCTTGGAAAAGCTACAAATACTGGCACAGCTGTGGCGTTTGGAGGCTCTGCAAATCTGGCTCCAGTGTGTAGCCCTCTAGGGTCGAAGCGTTTCACTATTAAATTGAAGATTTAGTGCAATATCAAGATCTATGCTTATGCATAAAGTTGATTCTAGGCAAAGTTCTAGGATTCAAAGTTGATTGTATATTACAAAGAAATAGGTATATGCTAATTATTTTCACAAAAGGAGTATAAAAAAGTGGATTTGGCTTTGAAAAGTACATGCCCCAAACATCAATTAGGATTCTTTATACTCCTGATGGAGTTTGGAAGAAGATTCTGGCTTCAAGATTAAGTGCATAAGTATAAGTTTCTTTTTCAACTATCTCACTGCAACCAAATTAGCCGAGAACCAAATCTTGGAACCAAAGGAAAAAGTTAAAAAACGATCTAATAAAACAAGCTTTGCCGTAATGGACACGGAACAAGGATTTCTTCATCCTTCTCCGCGGCTTTCAGCCGCTTTACAGCTCAATAAGGAAGCGTGATAGTGACTTCTGACCAGCCTGACACACACACACACATACACACACACACACTGCGACGCTCGTTACGGTCTGATCTGCTGGACTGACCACCCGATTACCAAATGGCTTTTCAATTTGGACGATACGATGTCTCAATTTGAGGCTCACAGGCGCGACCAGTTAGTGGTGATTTCGGGGTTTGAGCCGTCACACCGTCCGTTAAGTGTGCTGCCGCCGGTGCCGCCGGTTGGCAGTATGTAATCGATTTTCGAACCTTCGTCCGATCGGTTTTTGGTTTGGAACGTAAACTAAAATTGATCAGCTCTGAAACTTGCTGCAGCTACTTGAGATGGACGGACGGTTCAAATTTCAAAACGTCGTTAGCAGTCTGGCTGTGTTTGTGAAAATCTACGGCTCAACGAATCTTTCGAGATGCTATAGAGTTTCACTTGCAAACTTTAGAGTTCGCGGATACGTGCCTTTCAATTCTGGCAAAAAATACAACCTGAAGAGCGAAAACAATCACACGCAAAGATCTTTTAAGGACACGGCCGGCAAAGGCGCAACTTAATTATTCACAGCGCATAAGCCCCCCACGGTGGGTGGTCATGGTCACACACAAACATGCGGCGCGTTAGCGCCAACTGGCCAACACCCGTAACAACACCGCGTCTCGTGAGTAGAACAAACTCTCTCTCCCGCACGGGCTGCGGCTGCATTCAAGTACCAATTGGTTCGCTAAAAGTGCTGCACACGGTGACCGTGACGGTCGGTTTGGTGTGCAGCGCACCATCACAAACACAGCCGCACACACAATTTGCCCTTTTGCAGACAGGGGGTGCCGCCTGCATGCGACAATGTGTTGCGGTGTGGTGTGGACTTCCAAACCAAAAGCGACCACAGAACATATCGATCCGATCGTTACCTTCGATCGGGGCGTAGTGAACGGTACAGAATGGAACGGTGGTTTTTTGAAATCCAAAGCCCGGTACAATCCACAATACGGCCCAAAGGGTAGCGCACAGTCATGGACACACAGTGGCGAAGTTGTCAACCGAGAGAGGCTGATTGCTCATTTCGCAAGGTGACATAAGCTGCTTTGCTTACTCAGCCACTACAGGCTGATCGTCGTCGTGCAGCGCGTATGATGGAATGCTTCGCCAACGTCCTTCCCGACGACCGTTCCAAACGTGTCCCAGATGACTCAGGGTGTAAAGGCGAGAAAGAAATGGAGGTCCAAATCGGTCTGCCACCCACCCACCTTTTGTATCCAACCGGTTATTTATTCTTGTGTTGCCATTTTTTTTTCGCTCGCACGACACTTTCCGTCGACTTCCTTGTCCAAGCGTATTCCAGACATATGGGCCCGGTTGGGAGAGAAATTCATCTCACCGGTGCGGAATGATGACTATTTTATGTGGTCGCTAAACTCGAACCGGCGAACCCACACCTACACGCACAAAGAAAGAAGCGCTCGGAGGTACATAGCGAACGCTGTTCTACACCCTCTACACCCGCTCGAGTTATAATGGAGACACTTGAGATGCGGAACTTTGCAACGCGCCCGCCAAGCCTTGACTGGATGCGGAGGTCTTGCGTCAAGAAGTTTCCGATTAACCCTACGATGGAGAGGCGGTTTTTTGCCGAGACTACGTCAACGGTGTCCTTCACTGTCACTTTCATTTCGCAGCAACACTTTCACATCACCGGCAGCGGTCGAATGCATCTCGAGGTCCATCATTGCGGACTAGGCGTATCTGAAGATCGTGCGCAACTCTGATGTAACGTGTGGCGGGGAGAGGTGGTGGAGCAGGACTTGCAAACGGTCCCCAGGGGCGGGACTCGAGGACACGGGGACATTACAAACCACATAAGACACCACATACATTGATCACTTCTGTGTTGGGTCAGCCCACCACTCCGAAGGCTAAGAACGGGTTTTTTTTTCTCTGTTATATCTCAAGGCTCTCTCACAGTCGGGTGTACAGCCTGCTGGAGCCGGTGGGGCTTTCTTAAGGACGGTGGAGTGGAGACTTCAACAGCGGCCGTATAATGCACAACCCAACCGCAAACACACCACGGAACCGGCCCGCACACACCTACCGAAGCGTACGCAAACAATCGCCGCAAACGCAAGAAACACAACACACTAAACCGAAACCGCACTACCGAAAGCGCACGTGTGCGTGTGATCGTGGCCGCTCGAACGATCGTACACTTTTGCATACGATCCACCACCGCCCGCGCCTGCACTCGATCCCCGACGACGACGGCAGCAGAGCCCGGTTTCTTGCCGTTTTGCTTTACTTCACGGCACGCTCAGTAAACAGAAGAAAACAACACGGGACAGGGCGCACAGAGAGACGGCGGCACGCACGCACGGAACCGCGGGGACCAACGTCCGTTAGTGTTGCACTGCCGACGGAACGCGAAACGTGAGTGAGCCGAACGATCGTGCCCGAGCTGCGCGAAAGCGTGTTTCGCACCCTTATTCCACGCGCAAGAGGGGATGAACGTGCACTCGTGCGAGCGAAAAAGGGAGCTGATGGGTTCGCTCTCGCGCTCACGGCCGGAGCTTTCGGTCGATCGTGGCTGGAGCTTTGGGTTTTGTTTTGTTTTGCCTTGCTGGCGCCAACCGTTGAACAGCTGGTTTCGGTGGAGCAGAGGCATGGGGACAACGCTCGAGGCGTGATCTATGGGGTGGAGACGCGAGGAGAGACAAGCACGATGCCAAATGTCAGATCTGCCGACGATGGGCTTGTTTACGATGGGCCTTTCGAGTGACTGGATGGGGTGCGATAAGGTGAACTTCATAGGAATTTATATTAATAGCGGATAGTTACTGATCTGTTCTAACGCGGTTAACAGTCTACGGATGCGAGTGTATATGGGAGAGATGAGAGAGAATAATTAAATAGAACATTCATTAAAAAGATCGTTTTTAGATGCAAAAGTTGTGAGTTGACTATGAGTTTTATTTCGAAAACGAAAACAATGAGAGAAGTTTTCCCCTTGTATATTATTATATTCTATGACTCTTGTATGATTGCAAGTGGATTATAGTAAGTTAGCAATCCTCATTGGCCTGGTGCTATTAATACATTTAAAATTTTCATAGGTATGAAATGCTGAACACAATTAACTTCCACTTTCTTGTTTAAGCCTAGAAAATGGTTAAAACATATTAACATATCTGTTCAGAGCTATCATATTCCAATAAGCAGTTTCATTTACAAAAGTATGCTATAATAAAATAAGCATATCAAATATCGCATCTCATACTTAACTTCCTACAATTTAGTGTGCAATTTATTTGGACACGGGTGTAACATTAGCGCGAACCAGAAGTAAATAAAAAGAGATAGCGAATGCGCATTCGGGTTTCGTTTACGCTCGGCTTTCGGGAGCTTTGCTCGGTTCTGTTCGTGTTGTACGCGGTCGGAGCTTTCGATCTATGCCGTACAAATTCGTAGGCTTTTCTTAATAGCATGCTAACGGCATACATTTGGTATTTGCTGAATAATTTAATTTATTAATTGATATTTCATAACATCCCACAGTTTTGCAAGGATTGAGAAGATTTTTTTGAGGATATTTGTTTGCCTTACATAAATACCTTTAAGATCGTGAAATGTTCAAGGTGTTGTAATAAATGAAAGAAATGTTATGAAGTCAGTTTAACATCAGAAACAACCATTATTTTTTATTCTGTACATTTACATTTGTATATTATATAAAACATGTGAGCAATATGTATAAGATATACTAAAAATGCCATTAATCAAAACATTGTCAAAGAGCTAATTATAATGGGAGCTAACTGTATTGTTTCACTCAACTTAATCAACGATGATGAAACGCAAGCAAACTTCGCCATAACGAAACAAATATCTTAACCATTTACATTCAGTTAGCAACCCTACTGTAGTATAACATAAATCACGATGCCCTAATTCAATAAAACAATTAGCACCGCACCGAAGACAAAGAAGAGCGAGCAACAAAAAAAAACATTCAATTAAAATGTTAGAGGGCACGAGTGTAATATTAAGCGATCGCCTCTTCTTTCCAAACGGCCCTAAAATCATCAGCCTCTTCCCCGCACATTGTTTGCTTTTAGTGCATCGTGGTGCCGCCGCTCGCAATATCTCGTGAGAACAAATCTATGCCGATTGCCGAATCGGACGTTAGATGATTGCCAACCATCGCCGAGCCAGAGCACAATGGCGATCGGATCGGGCGGGTTAACGTCTTCGAAAATCCGGCCCGACGACGCCGTCTTCCCATCTTTAACCCTGGCATTTGCTGCAAACGGCGTCGGCGGCAGAATCTGCCCTCAGGTTATGACCCGCAAGTGAGTGGTGATGTTAACTGCTCCAATGCCACATTAGGGTATTGTTCTGTGGCTGGCGGCGGAAACCGAAGCAGATCCGGACGGACAGAACGCATGACAGTGAGTTGGAGATCGGAGCGCAGACGGTGTCATAAAGTTGTTGCGATCGGAGACTTAGCTGCTTTGGACCCGAGTGTCGGGAAATTTTGATAGAGGATGACTCCAAGACGGTATGGTACAAACGCATTCCAGCCCAAGAATCGCAAGTCGCGATCGGTGTGCTTGTGTGAGTGTGTATATTTAACCGGAGGGCTTATAGTAGACGTCGTCCTTCAGGGGACGGTTATAATGCTACCAATACGTTTAGTCAGCATGTATGTCTTTGGGCGAGCACTTTGGGCGGAGAAGGTACACTCCACAGAGACAACACGCGATCGAGCTTTTTCAAATCGCACAGATCAGATCTTCGGACAGCTCCATTGTCACGGCAAAGCAAAGGAACGGCTCCGTCATCGCCGCCTACCTCGACCTTGACAACTGAACTGAAAACAAATTCTTGACTATGCAAACGTTTGGTGAACGTTAACCAGCATGGTGTGCTGGGTGAACAGCACAACGTACAGTGCGTGCCAGTTGCTGACAAGTTTTCAAAGTTAAAAAATACAGAGCGACTAGAATGCTTTTAAGAAAAACAAAACCCTACCAATATAAAGCATACAAATATATAACAGACAGCATAATCATTATATACGTTTGATTAATATTAAATAGCGATTAGTGCCAAAACAAAGATCACAATCAAACTTCGATCAGAATGATTCTGATAAAATGGACTATCGCTGGATTGAGCTTCGTGAAAATAGAAAATATTATCTATGCATTATGATGATTTTAGTTAATATGATGAAATTGAATTATTGAAAGGGGCCATTTAACTGTTATAGGAATGGATTGTTATTCAAATCAGTAGGTAAGTAAATAACATAAATTCTATATATTTGATCTAAACTATGATTAAGACTTGGTTCAGACTATCCGATATTACGATGCTAGAAATAGTAATCTCGATACTGCTATTAGAAGCATTCATACTGCTATTAGCAGCATTGTTTGATGTCTTTGAAAAGCGCTTATTCCAACATCCGTTCAATGTTTGATTTTTTTCGGACTGTTGTTAAAGTATAATTAACAAAAATATACTTTCGTTCTTCTTAAATCTGTGTGTAAAATAGATTCAAACTTTTACTAAGCGACATTATCATTACTTTTAAGCCACATTTCAAGACGATTTATGTACTGATAATACAATTAATTCAAACAATATTCAACGTCATGAAAAATCAAAGCCTAGACTATAGACATTTGAAGAAAAGTTGTTTTAGCAACGACGATAACTTCTAGTAGACGGAGCCAATCTTAGACGCACGAAAACAACTTCTCATCGAAGTGAATGCTCGTGTACAGTCGCTCTGCAGTCGCATGTAAACACGCAACGCGTAAAGGGCAAGGAAGTTTAATGAAGCTAACACCTCACGCTAATTGGCCTCCCCGAAAAGGGCTGATGAGGGTGAAAATTCAAATAGAACCAGCTGTGGAATGTCGCTCTCGTGCATTGTTTTTGCAGGAAGACGTCCATCGAGCCGTTCTTCTGCAGCTGCAACTGCTTGAGAATGGAACAAAAAAAAAACCCTACATAAGAAAGCGTTTGAAGAAACGGAAGTGGCCGGAACACCTGACGAAACCCACGGTCGTTTGCATCGCGATGACGACGGCGACGCTGAACGTCGAAGTCGTTAGTGGAGCGTTAAATTATGTTGCACCAGCGCCAGCTACGGACACGGGTTCGGGGTTTGTTTCGGTTCGTCTGTTTCGTAGTTCCGCTTGCTTCCTGTGCCCGCGAGCAGCGAGGGTTGATTAATTTGTTTGCAATCGTTCGCAACGCACGCCGTCCTTTTTTCCGACCGATTTTGCACCGTGTTTCGCATACCACGCTCTACCACATTCCGCTGGCTACAGACGTGTATTCGTGTTAATTTGCCCGGGGGAGCAGCCGATGGTAAAGATTGGTAGATATGCTAATCGGGTTAGTTGTAGCAAATTAAGACATTTGTTATAGTTTGAATATGTTTATTTTCTTGCACCTATATGTACGAGAAAATAAAACATACAGTAATGTTTACTTTGTAAATGAGCTTCAACGTATATGAAACATGCACTCGGTGATAAAAGAATAGCAATTATGCAACAAATATCAATAAAGCGTTCTGCGGATAATAACAGCTGGGACGGTTACTATTCGGACAAATGCAACATTCATCTGCACACAATCACGCGATCTGCGCACAACCCCCGATCCCGGCGCAATGAATGTTTCAATTGATCAACATATTTCTTCTGGCCGCTGCTTTCTTCGGGCAGCGAATGGCAAACAACATTTCTTCTTGCCAATTACTTTCTTCTCGGCGTGCCCAAGAAGACACCGCTTCGCTCGTTTGCACGGTGATGGTTAGATAATTCATCGATTGTCATTTGATCTGAAAGCGAAAGCAACGTCCAACCAGCGCTAGACGGCTGGCAGTCATTCGTCTTGCCGCTGCGGTTGGCAATATTTTAAGCACGATGCGAAAAACCTTCCCCCGCAGCATGAGGCTGTCGGCGCGCGTGAGACAAACTGCGCGCTAAGATCATCGATCAACGCATGCGGACACGGAGGTAGAAAGTGATAAGTGGTGGAAAAATCTTTATCCATGTAGCAGCATCAGCCACGCTGCATCTGCCGGGTGTTCCATCGGCGTGTTTCTTCTCGCAGCGGGTTGGTGAGGCAGTGCCGTGTACGCTACCTCTCGCCCACTCCGAATGCATGTCCGCCCGACGACAATGCATTTCGCCCCGTCAGCAAACGAACGGATGTTGCACGAATGCATCGCTCATATGCAGTGGCTCGTGAAGGTAGCGTCACGAAACCAGTTAATCTTCTTAATATTCTTGAGTCAAAGCTGTTCAAACCATGAATTTTGTAGTAGATGGACGTATGAGAAAAAATGTTTTTGCTATAATTTGTTTTGAAATGCATAAAATCTTTCATTAATAACAAATTCTAGATACAAACGAAAATTTGTATGAAAAAATGTCGAACGACTCCTAGATGTATGCAATGCGCAACGCATCAAAAGTGAGCTCTGTTGGTGAAAGTTGCAAGCTCCAAAACACAGCATAACTTCAGGCGATATTCACCGTCGACATAGACGTTACCACAGCAACAGCACGCAGAAATCAACTTTTGAATCGCGATCAGGTTTTAAAGACTATAAAACATTCTACGCTCATCGATATCATTAAACGCGATTTCGATTAATTATATCCTCTTAAATTGTGATTAAATGTGTGATTGTGACTTGCTGATGCTGGCATATGCAAGCTATCCTTTTCTTTTATTAACTGCCATTATCTGCCTTGAATCACAACCAAAACCCCCCAAGTAAACAATAAAAATACAAATGATTGAACAACTCACCTTCCATCACATACACAATGCTGCCTACATCGCCCTCCTTGATGATGAGGCTGCCGGCGGCGTACTGCACCGGGTACATACAGTCGACGATCTCGCGTATCTGTGTTATTTCCAGGTTCTTCATGAAATCATTGTCCAAGATGGCAGATTTGATTATTTCACGGGATCTACAAGCAGAAAGAAAAAAGAAATGATAACTCATTGATCATGTTAATAATTCGCAGGCGCATGGAAACGCCACACTCTGGAATTATGCTCCCCCGTTCAGTCAGACTCGGTTGGCGTCAAGATGATCGATCGATGATCGGATCGGAATAAGACGGAGATGAACGTAATCAAGCCCGACAATCGCACTCACGTGTAGCAACTTAGCACACGCAAAGGTCGCCCGGTAAGACAATTAGCGTCAGTGAGTGCAAATGTCCTGTTTGATGATTGCGATCATCAATCACGTACGCGTCGAAAAGGCATAATTTGTTTTACCATCTCCGAGGCTAATAACACACATTTCCGCGGATAAAGGAGAGTGTGCATAATTTGTTATTTGTAAATAAGTACTTGACCTAAATTTAATTAAAATAAATCAAACAAATAAACCACGTATAGTGTAGGTTAATGCTGAATTACTTCAAAGTATTATAAGGTTAAAAAGGGTTGAGCAATGCTGTAACGATCTATTTTGTAATTAACACACTGACTTAGTATTTGTTAAAAAATAAAAATAAAAAAGATATTAAATATGAAAAAACGTAGATAGACTAGTTATCTTTATCTTTTAAAAAAAGTTATTTTAATATCGTATATGGTATAGAACGAGGTTTCCTGGGTCAACTGGTCGTCAACAAATAATATACATAGGAATTAACCAATACAAAAATGTCCACTCATGAGAATAACACTTCCAGAATGTCTTAAACCAAACTGTCAATGAATCGAAATAGAAACGAAAGTAGCTGGGGAAAAAGCCAAAAATATCACCAACGCAATAGGATAGGTGCAATAGAGTGTTCAGCAAAGTACTACCACCCGCTGCGAGAAAATCATTTCTTCTCACACAGTCGCAAGGTAATGAAAACTGTCACCCGGACCGTACCTTTGCCGGACAATAAATCCATCCAATGTCCCACCCCCTTGCTGCGGTTCCACCTTCGCAGCTACCGGTTGCAGGTACAATGTTTCGACCCGTTCGCTGTTGTCGCGTGGTTGGAGTTATTAATTTTTACGATTATTGTCGAAAGTAGCGCGAACGCATAAAACATTTAGCGAAAAAGATCAGCAAGCGCAAGGGATCCGGAGGCGAACAAAAAAAACACACATATGCACACACAACGAAGTGAGTTAGTGGGAAGATTGTGAGCATCGGGGTTTGGTCCGGTCGGAAATATGCCGCTGTTATTACGCCTGGTGGTTAATGAAATTGTCATCGTTGTTTAATGGTGACAAGCGATGACTGTTAGAGTCTCGGTGAAGGCATAAAATTTACCGACTGCAAGCCGAGCCAACGTATTAGCGTGTCGAGTGAGAGACCCGGTACGGTGACGGAACCGCCAGGTGGGTTGATGGTTGTGATCATGGCTTTAGTTTGCTGATCGTGGGCCTAAGGTTATGATACCTAGCTGAAAGGGACGTGTTACGTCCCTCGCTAGGTGAGGATACTGGAGCAACCTCGCGTACTAGGGGCAGGTTTTTTTGTGGCTAGCGTCACCAGGCCACCGGCGTGTGGGCGTATGCGGTTCCCATGGAGTGCAAATGTCACCAGGCACAGATTTCTGGGCGGAATAACATGCCCGTGGTATGTGTAGGCCGTGGTAGCCGCTCTAGACAGTAGACTGAGCAGACAATCTGGGCACGGCACGTGCTATAAAATTCGAAACGTGCTTCCCGCTTTACCATACACTGCACCGCGCAGGCCTCGCCAGGTGTGTCTGCACTGTCTGACGACTTCGCTTTTCTCGTAAGGATCGCACGATCCCCACCTTCGAACGATGGCTTCATGTTGCTCTGTTTTTGGGAGTGTGGCCTCCGCATTGTGTGTGGCCATGTTTGCATATCCACCGCCTCGCATATTACGACCTTTGCGGCAGCCGCCGTAGTGACGTGAGTACAATTATTAATGAGGTAATTAGCAGTCGGTTACTCACGCCTCGCTCAAGGTGAGACGCCGGTGGTTTTGTTCCTTCATTTGAACGCTCCATTTTTGGAGACAACTGAAAGAGCAATCAGTTTGGTCGGCGAGGGAGGCGAAGATGCACCGTCCTTATGTTGGATGGATTCTTCGAAAGCCTTCATGCAAATTATGGTCAAATTTGATGATCATGTGTGCCGTACAGGTTTACGTTTGAGAGGGATTTGTTTGTTAAATGTGTGGGTACAATTAAAATCATGACACGGCAATGTAATGTAAACAAATCTAAAATGAAAACATATTATTCCTTTTTAGAAGGTTGATTAGCTAGTTTTGATGAACAAATGTCTAAATTATCGAATTCAGAAATAGATATATTAAAAAAAATCAGATAACAAAATTTATCTGAAAAAACTCCATATCGTATTTTGCCATCTTTAGAAGAAGTTTGATGTTGTTTCGTGGAAGTTAATGCTCACTAAAAGCGCAGTAAATAATGTGGGAACTATTCCTAGTACAACATTCTTTGCATAATCCTAACTTGGAGTTAACAATGTCTTTGTAGAGGTATCGATGGTCAATAATTACTCCGATGAGCCGAGAGATGTTCGTTGAGAGGCTCTATATCTAATGCGACGTTAATGTCCCATATGATAACTATGTTTATTCAGGGTCTGATGATTGAAGGGCATGAAAGCATTGTTGTATTATACGACACATTGAAATAAAAGTACATGATTTAAAACTTTTGAAATAAATATAAGGGCCTCGTTTATAGTAAAAAAAGTGTATGTGTCATCGCCTAAGAAACGATATCAGCGATACTGGAATTTCTTGAGTTTACTGAGATGTGTGCTAGATCCCCAGTGACAGTGATAAGCATATAATTATAGGAACTGGCACCACGGCTTATAGGAACTGTCATCAGACTGTCCACGATCGATGACACGAGTCAGTGATCGAGTAACAGTCCTACCTCTTTGATCTTTATTAGCCGAACTAGATAGACGCGTGCGTAGAAATCGAGCAGGGAATAGATAGGTTTAGGTGTTAGGATTAGTTTGGGTAAATTTAATGAAATAAATTATGTTATTATATATTTGCTCTAATTGCAACTCCAATAATTTTTTATACCTCGATGTAGGGGTGGATTACTTTATTTAAAAAAAATGTTTTTAATTAGAAGAAAGTTGATAAAATTAATAAAAGATAATAAAAACTAAATTATATTGCTATTCATTTATGGATAACTATTTTTAAAGTAATTGTTTACCTTCAAATTTATACAATTTAAAGAAGCAGAAATGAGTGCCTTAATCTTGAGGTAATAAACGTCCATAGGACAAGTGTATGTTTGTGTAGTAAATGAAATAACTAAAGCAATGAAAAGTGTGATGCTTTCATTTTTAATGGAAAGGACACAAAAAATGAATATTTCCTGTTGCATCATTGAAACTTTTGCCACCCTTTTTTATATTATGCAACATTCCTTCCAACATATAGAGAAACCAGAAACAGGATTTAATCTGGAACAGTTTACTGCTGTCGTGCAAACAGGTGATCAAGAGATTTAAGATCAGCATGGCAAAAAACAGCACTTCCTCCAATCAACCATAGCAAACCACACTGCGTGGTACCGGCCACCGGTGTCGGGTCGGATTATTTCTAATCAGCAGTGAGCTATTAATTTAGATTGAATTAAATCGCCGTCCATCGTAACGAAACGGTTCACAATTCACGTTGGCATTAGCTGCGTACATCGACCCAAAGAGGTTAGTTGCGCACAAACACGCATGAAGGCGCGTATAGATGTTGGTGCACACACCGTTGCGTATACCATCGCTCAAATCAACACCGAAAGGTGTGCGGCGAGGGCGCGCTGGGGCGCGCGCGCGCGCCGGGGCAAAGGTGGTCCTAATCAGTGACAGAATTAATGCCGCTTAATTTGCGCGACGGACACGCCGCGAGCCGCGAGTGTCACGGAGAGGGTGGAATGTAAACATTTTAATTAACTACCAGCGGACACGCAAACGAAATGGAACCGTAACCGTGGTCGGAACACGGGTGCCGGAGATGGATTACATCCCTCTTAGTGGAAGTGCGCCTGAAGGTATGCAAAGCAGGGGGCACGCGTTTTGCTAAATGATCTTGGTGCGAGAAAAAACAAAACTCCTTCTGGAGGCAAGCGCTCGTGTTTTGAACCATTCGCAAACCTCGAATCACCATCTCCTGGAATCCAGTTTCAGACTTGGAGTGTACAAATGTCACACGAACACGACTGAAAGAAGTTCTCGTGGTTTCTCACGCGATCGAAACGGTATGTACATGTCACCGGAAAAGCCCACACTCGTTTCTGACGCGGAGAAAACCACTTGTCGCCATTGGTAGTACTTTTTCCAGCTATCCTTCGAACAGGTACTGCTGTGTTCCACACGGAACTGCGTGATACCCGGTTTTATATACGCACGGAGGCAAACAGCCATCTGGAGCGTGTGAACATCGCCTCCACAGCCGAGAGCGAATTTGCGGAGTCGAGTCTTCAATTTCCTGGGAAAAAATCTTACTTTACCAAACCATTTAACTTACAGCGATGATTTGGGAATCTTGATGAGATCGCCCTGCATTCCAGCCAGCGAGGACAACGGCTCCGCGCTGATAGCCTGACGCTTGATGCGCGTTTCGGTGACGGCCAGCACGCGTGTGTTCTCCACACCCGGTGACCAACCGTCAAACGTGTCCTCCGAGCAACGCTTCTCGATCATCGCCTTTGTGATGGGCCGGACCTGGATGATGAAGATGCCACCGTCACTGCCACGTTCTCTGCCGTGATCGCGCTCGTCGAACTACTTACCACCTGCCGGAACTTGTCGATCTCGTTCTGCAACTCATCCAACCGATCATCCTTGCTGAGCGACTCTTTCTGCACGAAGATGAGATTGTTCGACAGACGAATCACCTTCTGATTCAGCTCACGTACCATCAGATCCTTCTCCTTCAGCTCTTTCTGGAGCTTCTGCAGCAGATCGTCGACGCTTGCCGAACCGTTCTCCTTATTGGAGCCTCCGTTTAGGCTGAAGTTCGGTGGCACCGAGAGATCACTCTTGTTGCTCTGGTAATACTCCTTCAGTTTGCGATACTCGTTCTTCAGGTAGCGTATGCTAATGTCCCGATCACGTACATCCTTTTCCAGATCGACCAGCTTCTCGTTTTGTTCGCGCAGCGTTTCGTACACGGTACGAAGTTCACGGCGCAAGGCCACCACCGTATCCTCAATGCTTCGATCGTACTTGCACCCGGCCGCACTGAGGCCCGGTGTGCCGGCAGCACCGATTGGGCGGTCCTCCCCACGGCTGCTCCCATTACCGGTGTTGCCGTTTTTGCTGGCCTTACCCAGAATTCCACCGTGCAGTGCCGACTTCATCGTCGGTGACTTGGACGATGACATTTTTGATGACCCAAAAGGGTCCCACAAAAATGCAGCGCGGCTTCAGAAGAATGCCACCCGAAGCGGGTTCAGAAATGCAAGTGTGTACTCTACGCCGGTTCGGCAGAACAGAAATGGACACTGGCGCGACTTAGTACAATGCGAACGATCGGAAGACGCTCTCTCGCACTTGTCACCGCTGGATCACGTTTTGAAGCGTAACCTTTCAATTTATGTGGAATGTCGCAGATGTCACAGACGATGAAGATGTTTTGTTCGACTGTCCACTATGGAGTACAATCACACACGCACGCACTCGGCCATCGTACGACGATGGGATATTTTTTCTCTACCTGCGCACTCACTACCGGACGCACACGAATAACTATTTTAGGAGCAGTAATTGGTTGCTCGTGAAGCAAGGTTCACTGGAGCATTATGTCTTGGCATTAAACAACCCCGCGTGTTTTAAGAGGTTTGTAGACACACTGGTCAGCACACATGCAGACAGGCTCTCGAAGATTTGATGACACTTTAATGGGCTTGTCTTTATAGCGCAGATTGATGCTGACGTTTCACTTCACTTGTGTGTGTGTGGCTAGAGGACATGGATTATCTGGGGACATAACATTTGTTAGATACGAACTAAAGGTCATAAATGTATTTTTCGTTTACTACCATGTTTCAACGTTGTGGATCATTCGACACTAATTTGTTCGTCGCTCGTTTTATATTGACTAGATAAAGATGAAGTCTTTTTTTGCGTGGTAGTCAAAAGCCGCTATAAAAGCGGAACAAGTAAAGATTTCTAACTAATAGTTTTTCTTCAGAAACGGTAAAATAGCTGTAGATATAGGACAGGGCAGATTTTTATACCATTTTTATAGCCAACGACAGCACTTCGTTTTATAGCTCTAGCAGTGCGAACATTCGCCACCTTAAAGTGATAATAAAGTAGCAAACAACATCTTTCTTTAACGATAAAACCAAGTCATTCGGTTTGTGCTATTTTCGAGTTTCTGATTCTGTTCGTTCTTTAAATTTTAATGATCCCTTACAAAACCAACGCCCAAGGTTTAGGCTGATCTTCGTTTTTTTTTGTGTTTTAAAAGTATTCAACAAATTTATCGAAGATGAGCGAAATTACAGTTCTTTGTAGCAATATATTATAAATTAATGATCAACTCATGCAGTAACAACCAGTAAACGAACGAAAGTATATTAAAATCTGAGTTCATATTTTGGATACCCGAAACGTTAAGAGACAACTCTATCAAAATATTCTGAATTACCTCATGAAGTTTTGCAATGAAGTTGGAAATTACAAACCAAAAGATATTACAGATATACTGTTAAAATAATAAGAATGTTTGCCATATTTCCAACCGCCAGGCCTTACTACATTTTTCTTAGTTTCGTATGACTACAAAACGATGCCCCATTTTCATACCTCATACTATTCAAATTTCCAACATTATCAACTGAGGCTTTGTTTGCTTTAGCTGTAACTATAATGAGTATATAACAGTGCATTCAATACGATTTTTTTTGTTAACGAGAACTTCGATAAACAATTGGAAAGCTTACAATCACGACCCCACAATCACAAAGGTAAGATCTCATAATTATCCCAAAAAAATCAATGCACTGTGATCGTGCGATAACGACGCCACTTTCAAGAAAGTGCAATTATGCAAGTATCCGAAAGTAATTTCACGTATTACATGAGACTTTTTGTTTTTCCTCGCCAAAAATAACAGGTTACGGGCGTTCGCTTGTGGAGCACATGATTATTTCTGTAGACTACTGGCCGATCCATTTCTCTCACGTTGCCTTGAATCAGCAATCTCGTGATCCTTGTGATTGCTCGCGCAGTAGGTGGTAAACGATGGCTCGTTAAGGATCTTAATTGAATTCAAACAATGGCGAACGGTGCCTGCCGGCGCCGGACCGTGCTACACATACCAGCAAACGTATGATCACGATCATTACAGCATACTTTATAATCAGCGAGCCATGGATCATGGTAAGGTAGGGCTCCACTTGAAACGAGCCTTTCGCGAACTCAGAAAAACGTCTTAATGATGCAAACAAACATTCAATTCGCACGTCGCTTGCTGGTGGATTTTTTTCAGAAACACAGTCAGTCCGAAAAAAGTTGAGCCAGTTCAATTAGGACCCTTAAGCCGCAAGTCGTTGACTGCAGCTTGGTTCGACTGCTGAAAAGAGCCCCCCAATCCAAACCCACGCGCGCACAACTTACTTTCGCCGTTTTTCGGCTGTCAGCTTTGACGCCGAGAAGGCATAAAAAATGATACACCACAAATCAATCGGTGCGCGAGTGCGGATTGGGAAAAGTAATATTAATAATGTCAAAGCGACCGACCGTTCGGATGGGCCGGTTCACCATATCCGAAAAAGGACCTCCTGGAGTATTTCCCAACCCAAAAGTGGACCACGATCACTTGAGTTCGGTTTTGGACAAAGGCGATGCTGAGCGCTTGGGGGTCTAAATTGGCAAACGTTCGAATTTACGGTGCGTTGCAATAAATTTCCTTCTTAGTTACGAGCTATGGACACGGCTGCGGACTGCTTCGCGGATCAATGCAATACAATGCCTTCCGATCGGCTCAATTTTTCGTGCAACTTTACGATAATTAACCACCGCCGGTGGCGTAAGTTCTTTATTGAAATGTATCCCCGCGAAGAGAGAAAGGATCGCGATCGGATTTGCGCTATAACGATCCAAATTCGGAGAACCCCATCAGGAATGATCCAGTTTTGGTATACGGTGCGAACTGGAGGCTGCGGGAATCCAGAGAGTGTGCATTCTTTTTTCGTCTACCAAAGATGCTAACATTCTCTCTTGAAATAGAAAACAAACCGAATCAGATCGTTTTTAAGTTTGGCTTTCAATTAAAGTGTCCATTACTTAATTAGTGGCACGCTAATTTGAACATGTCCTCTGATTAGTACGAACATCTCAGACGTCAAGACGGCCGTTTCAACACGCTCAAACTAAATGACGATTGACGTCGGACGCTTCTCCCGTCTCTTCACCCCTTGCCTTTGGTTTTTCGTCGTGATTTGTGAATCAATCTGCTTCATGAAAGGCCTTCGATCGATGATGACTCGAGCGAATTATCGACCGTTCAACTGTCAACTCGCAAACGCAAAGGAGACATAGCGGTGTTCGACGTTACGATGCCAACGGCACAGGCAGACACAGTGTTTTCCGCACCATTGTCAATCAAACTCGAATGTAGGGCCGTCAGCGTTAGGTCAGGTGGAGAGTGACAGGCGTGCGTCAAAACGCGAACGGTTTGAATCGATTTATTCATTGTGAAAGGATGGTGGCGTCTGCATGTTACAGGCGGTGATCTGCATATCAGACATCACTGTCTGCGAGATGTGGTACACCAGATGTAATGTCTTCATCACGCAAACTGGAATGATTGTCTAAGATGGAAATGTAATCATGATGCTATTGCTCTTCCAGTACCTTCTGTTAACATCAATAATTACCATCAATAAATAAGTTCATACCAGTTCATAAATATTATATAATAATAGATACATCGCGTGCACATAAATTGTATTTAATGTTACTTTAATGACAGTTGTACCGTCAAATACAAGAATCGCTTGTCACAATCGCATGTTGCCAACGTTTCAAATCAAACTGATTCAAACACTCTTGATCAACGGGCTTTCATAAAGGCCGTTTACATGAAGCGCAACTCCAAGCCCAACTTCAGGCGCAGCTCCAAAATAACATCTAGTTAGCATCGCTTCGTGTAGACACGACAATTTGCAAGGTAGTTGCGCTTGAAATCAGAAACGAACACATGACAACGGCTAAAATACATTATCCTTGCTACAAACTTCTGTATTTGTTTACAATCTAACTCAAAATGTTTGTTTCTTCCGAGTTCAAATGTTAGAGTTGCGCTTGGCGAGTTGCACTTCATGTAAACGGGCGTATAACTCGAACTTATGTTTCTATCATATATATCCAAACTGAGACGAATAGAAGGCGTTGACTTATCTAGCAGAACGGACGAGAAAAACGATTAGCAGGCAATGACGCAGTTTATCGTGCTTCTTGCGGCATGGCCCAACAACAAAGTCCTGATAAATTTTCAACATGATGTTGTTGAATGTTTGCTTGAGTTATCTGTCAAAAACATTAAAGTTCACGTAAGTAGTGTGTGACAACGATTACAACGATTTGGGTCCTCGAAAGTCCATGCTCGTACCTACTTCAAAACAGCCACAGACATAATACATTTTAACACATAATAATAGTGTTGATCTGATACATCTGCAACACGGATAGAGGACTAATGCTTCCCAAATTTTCTAAAAAAAATCTACACATAATTTAAAACTCCAACATAGACAGCGTCAACGCCTTCCTGTACTTCTGTACTTACACGATCTTGAAACAACTCTCTGTTCCGAACAGTCAGCCAAGGGACGCGGGATAGTACAAATTTTAATTCTCTTTTTCCCATGTCTCCCAACGAAATCAACGCGGAGGTCATCCAGTGTTCATGCCCATGGGATAATCTTTTATCGCGAAGGGTAATCGAGATAAGGAACCTCACAGAGGACGGTTTGTTGTGCCAGGTTCAAGAAACACAACCCAGGATTTATACAGCACGGAGATCGATCGTCGATAAGCGACAAAGAAGCTCATGTTAACTCAGACCATAATTAGCGAAACTCCGCCCCAGGAGATGACTATCCAGCGGTGTTTAATTCCCTTTCGGTCACGCCTTGTGTGCGACACGTTGGGGCATAAGTTCCCGGTGGAGATTGGGCAAACCAGAAAGTAAACCCATTTTACAACGTTTATGTACCGGTACACTCCAAATTCGTATGCGGTCACCTCTCAGGCGCAAGTAGTTTCGGGGAGATGGATTGCTCTAATTACGACCGCGGACAGTTCGTATTTTTCGTGCGTTTGTCGGTCCGCTCGTAGTTTGCTTTTTGATCGTTGCGTCGCCCCTGCTCGGATAACATATTGCTGCAATTATGCTTATCTCGTTCTCGTGCCCTGCGCTACAATTCGGTAAGTTGCTCCAGAAACGAGTCTTTCGACGAAATCCATCCAATTACCACGTCTGTGAATGCAAAAAAAAAATCATGTCATCTCCAGTGGTGGCGGTGTTGGTCGGAAACATAAATCATCGAGCCTGTCATCGGGTGTGCCCGAATCAAGCTGCCCTCATGGCGGGGGAAGCCAAAAGAAGCATTGAAAGTAAGAACCTCGGTTGCAGTTGGTTGGCAAAATTTGTCGCATGTCAACGAACGCCAACGGTGGGTGAGTTTCGTATGTGCGGCGGATAAATGTCGAGTGACGACGAGGAAATTGCTACCTACTGGGCACGTTTCCCGTGTAAATTACGCGACAAACAGCCGCGTCGCGGGAACGCTCGACGATCAGCCAAATTAAATTTAATCATCATCATCTGTTCAGCCTAATTTCAGCCACTTGCTCACTCTCTCGATCCTTCCTCTGCGACTACGGTGGTCAGCGGTAGGCTACGTACACACACGTACACGGTACGAGTCGTCTAATGCAAAGATAAGGTATTTGACCGCAACACATCGCATCGCAGAACTGCCACCGGGCTTGGCATGTAAACAAATTCGGGTTCGAAATTTTTCAAAGCTGCAAAAGAAAAACCACGCAACCACCGGAAAGAAGACAAAACATGAGGAGAAACAAAACGCAACCCGAATTTCGGTACGCACCCAGCCGGTCGGCACGAAAACAGCCGGTCGGAAGGCAAATTTCACTTTCTATCGTAAACGAAAATAAACATCGCTTCTTACGTCGGCACGCCAAGGCGCGTTGCTGCGCGGATAGCGAATGCACTGATGGGGAGGATCGCCAAAACAAAAACACACACGCCGGCCGGTCTGCGTGTGCGATTTTATCACGAGGCCCACGACCGGAGCGGGTGGCAGGGGGCCGCCGGCAGCCGCCATTCGGAAGGGACTGCCGGCGTGTGGATTTATTTATATTTTGTGCGAGCACAATGCGCGTGTGCGTGTGTGAGGTATGGGCGTCACAAAAGCAAAAAGGGTTGAGAAATGTGTTTGCGCACACACAGCCGGCGCAAAGACGATTGCGGGATGATGCTGTTGATGTTACCGCGGGTGAGTTTTCGGGAAGATTGATCTTCTAAATCGGCTGAGGTTTGAAGTTATCAAAACATACTTAGAGCGCCATTTATTAGGATCGTGCGCAACAGTGATCCATTAGCAGCTTCTATGCTTAACGTTGTATGATTGTTTGTGAATACGTCGAAGGGATTAATCAAAGTTCATATTAAAAACTGTTTACGTTCAACTATTTTAAACAGTATTTTTCAATGCACGATTTTTGGCGTAATATTCTGTCAAACTGGTAGATAAATACGAGAAAACTCATCTCACATTGACTAAGAAAGGTTTAGTTTTGTAGCTGTACATCTACATTGATTTAAATTTTCGAGCAAATTGTCTTATCAACTGCCAAAACTTATCAAGTTCCTTTCCTTCGAGGAGTATTTACATTTGTATAATAATTTTAAAGTTTTAACGATACATTCCCAATACTTCTAATACTGATGAATCGTTTACAGCACTAGGTTTACTATCTCATTTCTACTCTACTGTGAAGAAAAGTAGATCTACGATGATGTTTCTTACATTGTGATGAACTAATGGAATGACATTAAAACGAGTCACAAACTTATTAATGTTTAGTTAATATAATATATGTTGATCAAGTTGATTTTTTACACTAAATTTTGGATTTTAGATGATGAAAGATTGCGATTTTGCATAGTAATTTGATAAAACTTGTTTAATTCAACATACGTCCCCATAATAAAGGTTAAATTCCAATTCCAGACACAAATAAGAACTGGTAAATGTAGTTTTACAACTTTTTGGTGCATAATTTAGATGGTAACTTTGTAAAAAAAATAAGCAGCAATCATAACAAAATGAGGTCGATCAATAATTGCAGCCTTATTAGGAGGAATATCAACATTTTTTTTTATAAAATTGATACAAATTCGCTTTATTCTTTGTATTTTACAAACTAAAAATCTATTTTAATTAAGGAACTATCTATATCTGCTTCATTAATGACTAATTCTATATAGTTTATGAAATATTTCATTAACTGAATATTGTTTTGTTTTGACATATTC